>JAJHJA010000860.1:0-45629 GCA_021202915.1 Heliconius himera | reverse complement strand
TATTCGGTGATTTTCAAAAGGCGCGGATTTGACTCTCGTTACGTTAAATTTTTTATATCTTTTCTAAATCACTTTTTCTATGCTGTGGAATAAAACTTTAAATACATGTTCAAAAAATATAATTTTATTGATTATGATTAGTTATTGAGTTTTCAAACCTTTACAAAATGTGAAGACGAAAATTATTTGTATGAATAATTCACTTTATAAACAATTTATTGAGGCCAGTCGTGGTGCAGGTATAGGTATAGGTATTTCTTCGCTCTGGTGTGGAGGCAAAGAGCGGCGTTGAGCTCCGCCACTCAACACGCGTTGCCCAAGCTTCACTCTGTATACCGCACACAGCATTGTAGACAGAGGAAACTTATTGTTAAATTTCTCCGTTCCCCGTTTTCCGTCGAATTCTGGATTCATTGAGTATTGAGTGGAGATTCCTCGAGCGGATATCGAACCCACAACAATTCGAGCTTTCAGTCACACACTTGTGCCCCTACGCCACGACTTATCTCGATATTATCGATATCTTTTTTTATTAAAAACATAATTTACATAAAAAATAAACATTATATATAGTCGAAAAAATAAAACAGATATTACTAGCAAATACTGCTGAGCGTTCCCTATATTAATAATAGATAAAAAAAAACATTGAAAACAAGATAATGGTACTATGGTCTGAACTAGCATGACCTTCAGAGATGGGACATGTCGAGTGGTCTTGAAATCCGACGAGAAAGGTCTCGTTCTAAAAATATCGCTACGCTGGTACAGTCAAGATGATTTTAGTCATTTGATGACATAACATGGAGATGTTAAAGATTTTAGTTTAAGAATTTTATTATTTGTAAAGAAATATTAGATGATATTGTTTAGGTCGTCGTGGCGCAGTGGCATAAGCGAGCGACTACTCGTAGGTTCGATTTTCAGTCGAGGAAATGAAATGTTTAAGATTTTTCTTTTTTCGCTCTGGTGTCGAGTCGAAACGCGGCGTTGAGTTCCGCCACTCAACACGCAATGCTTCTAGAATTCGGTGGAAAGTGAAAGGCGGAGTATTTAACACTAGGCACCGCTACACGCGGGATACAGACATAACGTGTATAGAATATGTAATAAATAATATGCAAAAACATAGCTAAATATATACAACACCCATTCATTAGGCGGCCATTGTAACCAGAACTGAAACAACTGAATTTTAAACATTAAAATAAAACTGACATGGGTGGCAATTTATTTTGATTATAAATTCCGAAAACAAAGTTTCACATGGAATAGTAATAAATTTCATACAATAACATATTGTAGCCAAATAAACAGACAATCTGGAAGATTAAAATAATCAGATTGAGGCCAGTCGTGGCGCAGGGGCACAAAGTGTGACTGTAAAATCGACTGGTTGTGGATTCGATCCCCACTCGAGGAAATGAAATATTTATTTACATTTATATTTTCGTTTCTTTGTCGAGGCAAAGCGCGGCATTGAGTCCCGTGTGAGTTCAACACGCAATGCCTCCAAAATTCGGCGAAAAGTGGGAAAACAGTGTCTTAACACTACGTTCCCTCTGCCTACCGTGCTGAGTGCGGGGTACAACGTAAAGCTGATTTTATTTTCAATAATTATTTGTAAAATATATTTGATCGGCTTCCGAAATATGGACGATATATTTATTTTCCCTTCGCATTTTAAAGTCGTTCAATAAATAATAAAGTGAACTGAACCGATTTTGCTTCGCGAAATGTTTATATAATTCGGAGTTTGTTATTTTTTCAACAAAAGTATTGCTTTCGATATCTTTTTGTTAATTAATAAAGATCGAAAATTGAAATACTGTTTATTTCTTTCAAATATTATTGATGGCGCAGTTGGAACGTGTAGTATAGTTCTCAAGTGGGAATCGAACTTACAACCTGCCGCGCTTACGGTGCAGGGGCACAAACGTGTAAGCACTGTATGTCTGTTAACACCATAGGTTGTGGGTTCGATTCCAGTTTAAGGAAAATAAATATTTAATATACTCATTTCCTCGCTCTGAAAACGAGACAAAGCATGACGGTGAGCCTCGCCACTAAACACGCGATGCCTCGAGAATTCGGAGGAAAGTGGGGAACGGTAGTGTTTTAACGGGAACGGAGTATCTTAACACTAGGTTCCCTCTGTCTACCCTACTATGTGAGACATACAGCGTAAAACTGAAAAAAGAAGAAAAAAAATATCTATATATTATTATTCTATGAGCATAAACCATACGGATGATGATATTCTTATCATTTTGCCCTTATTTGGAATAGAATATTTGCAAAGGCCTTTATTCTGTAGGTAGTGGCTGTACTCTGTTAAGGTAAGCAAGTCACGTAGGCTATATGAAAATCACAGACGAAATCTCGGTTCGTAGTACAGATACCTGTCCAGGTTGTACGTGAGGCTGTAAACTTTCAAGCTGAATTATAAAACATATGTTTATACTGTATCTACTTTATGTTTTTAATTTTTTTAAGTAAAAAAGGAAAAGATAAAAATCTTTGGTGAAATGTTTCTTTTTTTTTGGACACGTTTTCACTTTGTGCTATCGTAGTGTTTGACTGAGATAAGTAGTACCCTATAAATCTTACTTCTTAAAATTAAGAATAGAATATTTATTCGTGGCGCAGTGGCACAAAGTGTGACTGTAAAACCGACTGGTTGTGGGTTCGATCCCCACTCGAGGAGATGAAATATTTACTGAAATTTATATTTCCATTTCTTCGCTCTGGTGTCGAGGCAAAGCGCGGCGCTGAGTTCTGCCACTCAACAAGCAATGCCTCAAAAATTCGGCAGAAAGTGTTTATGTTTATTCGGATAATTCATAAAATCTTGCTTAAAGTCAATATTTTATATGGTAGAGACGTATAATATATTCTTTTAATTTTTATGTTAAAAATGAAAATATATACTTTAACTGTAACTCTCCATAGTTTCAAAATGAAATACTTAATTAAATTGTTTAGCCTTTGTATTACAAATAATGATTTGAAATGTACCAACTCAAGCGGTGTTAATAAAAGAAACATCTATGTAGTCTAATTAAATAAATTTTCAATAAAACAAGTTTCTAGGTTTCCTTCGTGAATAATGCTCTGGTTATTTTAAAAGAACAAAAACAAAGTTATACATAGTCGAAATACTATACTTTAGATTTTTGCAGCTGGGAACCAAATGTTAAGATACTTCGTTTCCTATTAATACACACCCGTTCCCCACTTCCGGTGGTATTCTTGAGACATTGCGTGTTGAGTCGCAACTCAACGCCACGCTTTTCCTCGTTACAAGAGCAACGAAATGAAACTATTAAATATATCATTACCTCAAGTGGAAATCGAACCCAAAATCCCTGTCCACGTCGACGACTAACGGCCTCAATTTACTTAGATAATATTAATTTACATACAAATTTTGATCATTTCAATTGCCTATTGTTTAATTTACAGTTAGCATCAATTTTTTTTCAGCTTCACGCTGTATCCTGCATACAGCAGGGTAGGCAGAAGGAACCTAGTGTTAAGACACTCCTTTCCCCACTTTCTGCCGAATTCTGGAGGCATTGCATGTTGAGTGGCAGAACTCATAGGCGCGCGGCGTTGAGTCGCGGTGTTCGAGGCAAACCTCGACACCAGAGCGAAGAAAAGGAAATATAAATTTAAGTAAATATTTCATCTCCTCGAGTGGGGATCGAACCCACGACCAATCGGTTTACGCTTTGTGCCACTGCGCCACGACTGGCCTCTAAGCATCTATTAAAAGCGTAATTTTACCTAGATCGGTCTTTATCTATATTACAAAACGTAATTACAGAAGGAATGTTTTAATTAAATCATTTGGGCGTTTCGACTTGGTTCCTGACTTTCATACAAAATACTGTTGACTTCTTGAAGTTGGGGACGCGTCGGGGTTAATTGCGTACTCGCTTTGTTTAAATAGAAATTAGAATGACATTTTTGTTGATATTTTTTTTATATTTTGTGGTATTATAAATTTATAATATTATTTTTTTAGTTTCACGCTGCATCGTACATGTTGCATTGCATGTGTTGACAACCTAGATCACTGGTTCCGAACCAGTGGTCCACAGAAGCTTAAATATGGTCCGCGAACGATTTTAATTTTATGATTGGGGATGGTGTGGTGAAGTTTCTATTTGATTATTACACAACATGCATAGTGGTCCCTGCTACCAATAATGTTATAAAAGTGGTCCTTGATCAGGAAAATGTTCGGAACCCCTGGTCTAGACGAAGAGATTGAGAATGCCTCCAAAAAATTCGGAGATTCTGGAGAATTTCCGAATTTTTTGGAGGCATTTTGTGTTGTGTGATGGAACTCAACGTTGCGCTTTGCTTCGACACCAGGGCGAAAAAAAGAAAATATTAAATATTTCATTTCCTCGAGCGGGAATCGAATCCACAACCTGACGCGTTCACAGTCATACGCCTCTACGCCACGACTGGCATGGATTCAAATTATCGAGTTTATTTGTACATATAATAGGTGTTATGACAATGACAGTGCCTATATTTTTTCTATGAAGACTTCTATCTTTCTGTATTTACTGTAAGACTTTAACGCTGTATCCCGCATATTGCAGAGTAGGCAGAGGGAACCTGGACCAAGTTAGGACACTCCGTTCCCCACTTTTTGCCGAATTCTGTAGGCATTATGTGTTGAGTGGTGGAACTCAATGCCACGCACATGAATATTAGTTCATTTTTTTTATAGAAAACAGGAAAAGGATTCTTAAAAAATATATAAATTGAAAATAGTGTAAACTTTAAACAATTGTTTGACCAAATAATATATTTTTAAACTTATATATCATTTTATAAAATGTATAACCAAAATTACATTTTTGTATACGTTTTCAAAAAAAAAGTATTATTCTGTCCTATGTGTGGAATAACACTCTCAATCTCAATAATAATAACGTTATTTCATATTTTCAAAATTTCTAAGAAACTTTTACTAACGTTATTTAGGCTTATTCCCTTAAAAATATCACATACAAAAAGAATACAATAATAAAAAGTACAGCCTGTTTCTAATAAAATATTATTACTCTACACGTTTCATGTTCAAAAAGGCTAATATTATTCGAATACTTTCATATAATATAATATGTTCGAGTTTCTAATCTCTTAACCTTTGCCTTATTAATATTTTCATTTAACACGTAAAAGCTTTTATGATAATAACCAGTTAAGGTATGAACTTAAAAGTAATTAATATATCCGGTACGTACGTTCAATGTACGTACACGACGTATATTTGTAATTATGAAAATTTCAATTTAAATCTGGAGATTTCGTTAAAAATTTAAATTCACAGAAGGATGATTTTCATTTGTTTGTAATTACTGATTATATATTTTTTTAAGGTTTACGCTTCACGTCATACGCCCTCCCTTGTCACGCTGCAGGCTGGACGTGTCTTTCGCCTCGTTCTCGTCGCGTGTTCTTTTCGAGTGAAAACAGAGCGGTGTTAGAAGTTTGACGTGTTCGTGTATGGGCGAATATGTATGTATGTCTGCCTATGGCAATTGACAAAATTGAGGCCAGTCGTGGCCACGTCGCACTATAGGTTGCGCGTTTGATTCCCAGTCGAGGTAATTGAAATATTCAATATTTTAATTCCATATATAATTGAGGCCAGTCGTGGCGCAGCGGTATGAAGTGTGACTGTAAAACCGACTGGTTGTAGGTTCGATCCCCACTCGAGGAGATGAAATATTTACTTAAATTTATATTTCCATTTCTTCACTCTGGTGTCGAGTCAAAGCGCGGCGTTGCGTTCCGTCACTCAAAACGTAATGCCTCCAGAATTGAGCGGAAAGTGGAGAGCGGAGTGTCTCAACACTACGCTCCCTAGTGGCAGTCAATTTAAATAAAGACGACCAAGGTTCATTGAACTCATATTCCATATTATTCCTAAATAAGTGATGACATACAAATAGAACAATATGGATTCAGATAATGTTATATTGTATTAATTGGTATCTAACCATACAACTTCTGTATATCAATAGAATTTATGTTAACAAAATGACGCGTTATCATAGCAAGTATAAAGTGATGTTAAACGAATATATCGTGTCAAACATATGGTTGACTTTTTAACATTTATAAAGTGTTATTCCACTCTTAGGAAAGAAAAATACTTATTTAGAAAACGTATAAAAATTTGAACGTAGCGGGACTCGAACCTGCGCCTCCTGGGAACCGATCAGGCGCTCTGACCACTAAGCCATACGTTCTCATCTTGATGAGGAGTGATTCCAGGAGGCGCGGGTTCGAGCCCGCTACATTCAATTTTTTATACGTTTTCTAAATAAGTATTTTTCTTTCCTTTTTCATTCATTAAAAAATAATTGTAAAAAATATATGAGTATTTTTTTATTGATCATGGAATCAAGCCATTCTTTGGACATATTTTACTTCGATCTGCACACAGCTTCGTCCATTTGAACTACTAATAGTGAAAACTGCGTTTAAATCGGCTAAGCCGTTTGTGAGATTGGCGTGAACAAACACACAGACAAATAATTTAAAACATTGTTTTTGGTTCTGTTACGTTACTAAATGTTACCAATAACATTTTTTTCTTATATATCTTCCATGTAAACATCAATCCGTTACAATTTTATTATATGTATAGATAAAAAAAGATAAAGAAATTGAAAGTTAGACTGAAACATATACAGGGTGGAAGAGGCAGCGCTCCATTTACGGAAACAGCATATAGGGTAAAATATTTCAAACCTATACCTAAAGAAATTAACCAAGATGCCTCAACAGTTTGGACGTAGGATTTTTTTTTCATTTCACGATTTTTATCCATACCCGTATTTCGTGTGACGCGATTACGTATAGATCCCAATAACATAAACACTTACTACTACAAAAATACTACTAAAGGTTAAACAACTTTGAACTTTATCGCCAATACATACGACTCGATTTCGAAATGAGGCGTATGCGGCGGTGTTCCTTTGATAGGTTTATCAGTGCGTGCGTCATCCTTACAAATGGCGTTTTGTTTTAAAATGACAATTTTATTATTTATTTTGTTTAAAAAAAAAAACTTTTTCATTTTTGGGAATTTATTTTTTTCTGAATTATATTAGGCTTTTATAGAGTAAATAAAACTGTGGTTTTATTTAATGTGGTGCTGACACTTCCACCCTGTATAAAGTTTGAATTATTAATATAAAAATATGGACCTAACGATCATTTTAAAATAATATGCAATTTGTCTAGTGTATATTTTCAGATTTCTTTCATATTTAGTATTTTCGTATTTTCTTTAATTTTTCCCAACCAACCGCAATCACCGCCAGCTACGAAACATGCCCGAGGGACTACTAAATTTGACCCTAAACCCAAAAGGTTTAATCTGATGAAGCCAAACATATACGTTTGCTTTAACTTATCTAACAAGTGTAAAAACCCTTGTAGAATTGTAATAAATATCATAGATAGATATATAATAAAATAATATAAGTACTGGCGTTGAGTTCGGCCGCTCAACACGCAATGCCTCCAGAAATCGGCAGAAAGTGGGGAACGGAGTGTCTTAACACTAGGTTCCCTCTGCCTGACAGTAGGGTTGCTGTGTGCGGGAAGTACAGCGTGAAGCTGATTTATATAAGTACTTACTGTAACATTCAATATTGACAAACCACACCAAATCCACGTACAAAAAAAGTATATTTTCACACACAAAATGCTTGATGTCGCCAAAAAATATCTCTAAAGACTATATTTACTTATTAAGAAAATGTATAAAATGTTAAAAAACATATAATATTACTTAAAAATAGAGCGATGTGTCTTTAGGTTCTCCCTTACGATAATTATATATGTGAAGATAAACAAATTCAAAGAAGAAAAAATTGAAGAAATTAAATGATCCGTACACTGCATGCAGTAGGGAAGGCAGAGGGAATCTAATGTTATGCTATGTTATATACTTTTTTCTCGACGTACCGTTCAAGTTTATGGAATACTTTTAGTAATATATTTTGTATATTTGATACTATTCCTACCACAAACAAAAACTAAATGATAATACCGTTGAAAATTAAGTAATTTTCACACCTAATAGTACTCTAGATACCATCGATCACGCAATTTCACCAGTGACAGCCTAAAGCTCATATTTTATGAAAAAAAAAACATTTCCAGAGGTGGCATTTTCATTAAAACGGTGGATTGCTATGCAAATTTTTTACTTGTTTTCTCTCACAAAGCATACCCTTGTCAAAAGCGCTACAAATTAAGGCATTTGGAAAACACGATAGCTTCATAATTAGGCAAAGAACGCAATTCATTCTGCCTTTCTTATATAAAATTTAATTAAATATTTAATACACACTTACTATTAAAAAAATTGTAATAATTGTTAATCTTGTTAAACAGCAAAAAAAATATTGTTATACATAAAAAAGAAGAAAAAAATTAAGTAATTTATAAAACTCCCACAAAAGGGTTTAATAAATAGCTTCGCTTTTTTTTTGTTAGAGGAGTGCTTGGGTTAGGTCAAATTTACATTTGATTTGTTTGATTGATGATTACTGAAATATCTGATAAATCTTTTTTTCTACAATTACGTAAAAAAAAAAATATAAAAATTAAATTAGCTTTACGCTATATCCCGCACACGGCAAGGTAGGCAGAGGGAACCTAGTGTGAAGAAACTCCATTCCCCACTTTCTGCCGAATTCTGGAGGCATTTGCGTGTTGAGTGGCAGAACTCAACGCCGCGCTTAACCTCGACACCAGAGCGAAGAAATGGAAATATAAATTTAAGTGAATATTTCATCTCCTCGAGTGGGGATCGAACCCACAACCAGTCGGTTTTGCAGTCACACCTCGTGCCGCTGCGCCACGACCGGCCTCTCAATTACGTATTTATACAAAAATTACTCATATAAGTATTTTTTTCTTTTTTTAGCGTTTACTGTACACCGTACACATCAGGGTAGTCAGAGGGAACCTAGTGTTGACACTACGTTCCCCATTTTACCCCAAATTCTAGAGGACACGTTATATTTAAAATTACATTTTAAAAACACATTTAATTCAATTTTCTAAAGGCCAGCAGTACTGGAAAAATTCCAAACGAGTCCAAATAAAGGAAATTAGTCCCAAATCAGATATAGGAAACGCAAATTTGCTTTTCGCTGCCTATAAGATATTAATCGAATTGTTGACGGAGGTCCTTCCTTAGTAAAATGTAAGAAGCGGGTCGGAAACAATAAGTTTCTATATCGGACAGAAGTGCTCCTTGATGCTATGAAAGGATTGAATCGGCTACGCAATTTTATCTAAGTTGTGGGACCGTCTGTATGTCTTTTATTTATTGGATAAAATGGATATTAATGTTCTTTTCTTTTTGTATTTGCGTTAATATAATTATTTCAGCTTCACGCTGTATCCCACATGCAGTAGGGTAGGCAGAGGGAACCTAGTGTTAAGACACTCTGTTTCCCACTTTCTGCTGAATTCTGGAGGCATTGCGTGTTCAATGGCGGAACTCACCGCGGAACTCACCGCGGAACTCACCTCTTCGACACCAGAAAGAAATGAAAATATAAACAAATAATATAATATAAGTTTATTTAGATCGGTGCAATTGTATATTATTAATTCAGTGGAAAGTGTAGTGGAGTTTCTTAACACTAGGCGCCCTCTGCCTTCCCTGCTTTTGCAGTGGTACCAGAGTGAGGAAATGAAAATAATAATAAATAATCATTCATTCCCCCGAGCGGGAATTGAACCCACTTAAATTTCCCACCCACTTAAATTATGTACATAACGTCGTTTAAATAAACCCTTTTATAATATTTATTCTATTCATATCTTTCAATGCGTTCAAATTTGCATTTCCTACTTCAAATTTAGAGGCCAGTGGTGGCGCAGTGGCACGAGGTGTGACTGTAAAACCGACTGCTTGTGGGTTCGATCCGCACTCGAGGAGATGAAATATTTACTTAAATTTATATTTGCATTTCTTCGCTCTGGTGTCGAGGTTAAGCGCGGCGTTGAGTTCTGCCACTCAATACGCAATGCCTCCAGAAATCGGCAGAAAGTGGGGAACGGAGTGTCTTAACACTAGGTTTCCTCTGCCTACCCTGCTGTGTGCGGGATACAGCGTGAAGCTGATTTTATTTACTTCAAATTTACTTGAATTTCTTTATTTTGTTTAGCGTCACGCTGTATCTAGTTCACAGGGTAGGTTGAGGTAACCAAGTGGTTAGAACCTCCGTCTCCTATTTTCCGCCGAATAAAGGCATTGTTTATCGAGTGGCGGGAATGAACGCCGCACTTTGCATCAACACCAGAACGGTTAAGAAACGAAAATATTCAACATTTCATTTCCTCGAGTGGGAATCGAACTTACAACTTTTGGCGTTTACAGTCATATCGGTTTTACGCTGTATCCCGCACACAGCAGGGTAGGCAGAGGTAACCTAGTGTTAAGATACTCCGTTCCCCACTTTCTGCCGAATTCTGGAGGCATTGCGTGTTGAGTGGCAGAAATCAACGCCGCGCTTTACTTCGACACCAGAGCGAAGAAATGGAAATAGAAATGTAAGTAAATGTTTCATCTCCTCGAGTGGGGATCGAACCTACAACCAGTCGGTTTTGCAGTCATACTTTATGCCAATGCACCATGAATGGCCTCAATACAACTTCAATTTCAATAACTTATATAAAGCTATTTCCCTTAAACACGTGTAAGTCGTGTGCATGGCTTACTACAATAACTTAAAAGGTCTTGCAATACAGTAGAAAATTTTTCCCGTTTTCGCAACGTGACTATAGATAATTGAGTGAAACTCGCACAGTTGGTACTTTATTGGTAATTTAATTGAGGTTTGTAGGTGCAAGTTCAATTGAAAGCAATTAATTACGTTTGTAAATACTTTTTTTTTTAGTTTCACGCTTCACGCTGTATCCCGCACACAGCAGGTTAGGCAGATGGCATGGAAAGTGTTAAGACACTTCGTTCTCTATTTTCCGCCAAATTTTGGAGGTATTGTTAAGTGGCGGAACCAAACGTCCCACTTTGTCGTGTTACCAAAGCTAGGAAACTAAAATATAAATTTAAATGAATATTTAATTTTTTCGAGTGAAGATCGAATCCACAACCAGTCGCGTTTACATTTACACACTTTTGTCCTTGCGCCACGACTGGCCTCTTATGTACTATACATTATATAATTTAAAAAAATATTAAATCAGCTTCACGCTGTATCCCCCACAGGATACGCAGAGGGAACCTAGTGTAAAGACACTCCGTTCCCCACTTTCTCTTTGCCTTGACACCAGAGCGAAGAAATGAAAATATAAATGTCAATAAATATTTAATTTCCTCGAGTAGGGATCGAACACACAACCAGTCGATTCTACCGTCAAACTTTGTGCCCCTGCGCCACGACTGGCCTCACACAATATATAATAATTTAAGGAAATGTTTATTAAGTTAATAATACTGATTGATAGGCATTTTTTTATAGTTTCTATTAGTAGAAACCATCCATATAAATCATGTGGAGAAAACAAATCACTAAACCATATAATTGAGGCCGGTCCTGGCGCAGCGGCACGAGGTGTGACTGCAAAACCGACTGGTTGTGGGTTCGATCCCCACTCGAGGAGATGAAATATTTACTTAAATTTATGTTCCATTTCTTCGCTCTGGTGAGACGAGGTTAAGCGCGGCGTTGAGTTCTGCCACTCAACACGCAATGCCTCCAGAATTCGGCAGAAAGTGGGGAACGGAGTGTCTTAACACTAGGTTCCCTCTGCCTACCCTGCTGTGTGCGGGATACAGCGTGAAGCTAATTAATTTTAAACCATATATGTAGCTTTTAAAACGTGTCTGATTATTTATGTTCGTAAATTAAATAAATGAGTTTAATTCACGATCTGAGCTTTATTAGTGAGATTAAATTAATTAAGGTTAATTATATTTTTCTCCTGTTTCACTGGGCGTGCTTTACATGTCATTCTATCGATTAATTTGAGTGTGTGTGTGGTTGAAGGTTCGATTGTCACTCCAGGAACCGAAATATTTGATATTTTTATTTCTTCTTTCTGGCGTTGAGGCATAGCGCGGCGTTAAGTTCCGCTACTTAATACGCAATTTCTCCAGAATTCCAACTTCAAGTGGTTTTCTCCAGCGGTGAGTGGGAAGCGTTAGGAAGTTACATTAGTTTCTCTTCGCTTACCCTACTATATGCGGGATACAGCGTGAAGTTGATAAGATAAGAATTTGTTAACTGAAAACTCAAATGATAAATGAGCACTTTACAATTTTTTTTGAATCAGTAGATTATATATTTGTATTGTACTAATTATAATGATACAAAAAAATGAAGGAAGAATTTCCTTATCAATTTCACGCTGTATCCCGCACACAGAAGGGTAGGCAGAGGGAATCTAGTGCTAAGACACTCTGTTACCCACAGTTAACAAATATTTACAATTAAACGTTCACGTTTTCGTACCTAAATAACTTGAGGGAACAGTTCCCTGTAAAGTCAACTATAAATTATACATAACAAAATATAATTAAAAAAATATTAGGAGTACATTAAAATTAGGTATATATTAATATTAATAGCTTCACGCTGTATCCCGCACACAGCAGGGTAAGCATAGGGAACCTAATATAAGACTGAACTGAACCTGAAGTTCTGGAGGCATTGCGTGTTGAGTGGTGCAACTCAACGCCGCGCTTTGTCTCGATACCAGAGCGAAGAGATGAAAATATAAATATAAATAAATATTTCATTTTATTGAGTGGGGATCGAACCCACAACCGGTCGATTTTGGCGCCCCTGCGCCACAACTGGCGTCAATATTTACTTCTCGGTAGAAAAAAAATAAAAATGTTGACCTCTAGTTGTCTTGTACGTGGCTCTTTGCTTAACTTATCTATTTAAATGATTTAAGGATTAAGTCAACGCGAGGTGTTTGATTAAACTGGTCACAGGTGTCCCAAATCCCTTTGGGCGGCGGAAACTTTGACGCTCTCTCAAGGGAATTTCAATTAGATACAACCATTTAATTCTTATTTCTCTATAAGCCTTAAAAGTTTTTCAGTTTTTGGTTTTTGCCAATTTTTTTAAGATGGCTACAGAATGTATATATAACCTATCTATAATAAAAAGTACAAGTGCTGTAGTAATTAAATATTTTTTTTCGGTCAAAAAAAAGGTGCTTTTTCGGTACAGTGTTAAATTAAGATTCATATTATTTGAAGCGAATAGGTTATTGTATCAATATAAAATACTAACGATCCACCCGCGGGTTTGTTCACTAAAATTTATTTTTATATTAAAAAAGGAAAATAATTATAAAAAAATATCCTATATTCTTTCTAATGCCTCTAAGCATACGTGTACAAAGTTTTATGATAATCGGTTCAGTAGTTTTGGCGTGAAAGCGTAACAGACAAACTTAAATTCACATTTATAATATTAGCATGCTGACAATGCCAAGACTAAACTAACAATAAGTTTGTAGGGTTCCTCGTCAACATTTGCCTAAAGACATAAGTGTATTACGCAATAGTGTTGGCCTTTTCTATGTTTATCTTTACTTAGAGCTACTCCAGAGAAGGATCGAGAGAAAGAAGCGCCAAATGCTACAAACCCAGAAACGTTACGTTGTTGTTTGACGACAAGTCAAGGTTTTTTAGTTATTTTTCTTATTTTTGTGTTTTTCAAGTATTGTTTTGTTATTAATATAAAGAATAAAAGCTAAAATACTAAAAAATTAAATATTGGATGTATTATTATTATTTTCAACAATACATTTTCCACTCTAGTAATTCTTTTTTACTCTGGCAATGAGGTAAAGCGCGGCGGTGTTGTATTTCGCCGCTCAACACACAATTCCTCTGGAATTCGGCGGAAAGTGGAGAAGAGATGTGTCTTAATGGAAACGGAATGTCTTCCCACTAGGTTCCCAAGTCCCCTCCGCCAACAACGATATGTGCGGGATACAGTGTGAAATAAAAAAACCTTATTTTTTTTAATAACACAATTTTTTTTTTAATAAAAAATATGTCTAAGATCCTATCAATGGCTCAGGCATTGATTGGCACTACGATAATCGTAAAGACAAATGCTTTGTTACAGCTCTATATAGCTGCCAGAATTAAGGGTGGTTTCCTCTGAACTTTATCTTTATCTTGAACAATTTTCTTATACGTATTCTGCAGATGAAATGATATTTCAAAGGTCAATGTCAACATAGAATGGGCGAAACACTCCACTGAATGGCTGCAATATTTCTAAGAAATTTCTTGCAATATACAGAGTAAGGGTTCGGTTTTAAAGAGTTTTAATCAGTAGTAAAAGCTTAGACGTAGATTTTTTGTATTCGACTTTGGCCTTATTTGAATATAAATGTGTATTGTGTATTTTTGTTGTGTTTTTTTATCAGATGTTTGTTTTTTTGCGAATAAATTGAAATATTAAGTTTAATTACTTCCATTTCCTCGATTGGGAATCGAACCCTCAACCTGTCGTGTTTACAGTCACATTTTTAAGCCCCTGCTCCATAACTGAATCAAAGGTAGTGTATATTATTTATGAATTTTATTTTGAAATGACGTAAGATTCATACATGCGTTGCGTATTGCAAAATTTATAAAAACGACTAATTAATAAATATTTATGAATTAACTAAGCAAAAATTTAGTACACCAAATTTATATAAGTATTTAATTGTATATGATTATAAGTATCTTATTTTTATTTTTAGGGTTTCGTACTCAAGACTAAAAAAAGGGAACCCTTTATTTTGTTTTCCTTATGTCGGTAGGTTTGTCAAGACCATTCATCCTCAAGATCACGTTGAGGTGTACAGATGAAATTGGTATAAAATATCCAGGTTGACAATCCCCTGGACCACAGAAAAAAATCAAGCTTCTAAGTCAAGTGATTAAGAAGATCGCAGCATTTTTGCATCGTTTTTGTCGCTTATTGTCTGAATTTTGTCGATGTATAATCAAAATCTACAAGGTACTTTCCGTGGACTTACAGTTATGAAGCTTATTAATAAAGGAAAAAGCCTAAAAATGGAAATTTGTATTTATATATAGTGCATTATCCCATATTCTCTATTGGTTTGATAAGAATAATTTAATGTTAAATGCTAAAAAAACCAAATGTATTGAATTTGCTTTGCCAAACGTTAATAAACGTGATCTTAGTCTAGAAATTAAAGGAGAAACCCTCAATGTGTCGGAATCAGCTATTTTCTTAGGTTTAACTATAGATTCCAAACTCCAGTGGAACACTCATCTGGAAGCACTTGCGGATAAACTCAGCTCTGCCGCGTTCGCAATAAAAAAAGTAAGACAACTGACGGACGTTGAAACTGCCCGACTAGTCTACTATAGCTATTTTCATAGTATTTTATGTTATGGAATGTTGCTATGGGGCAGTGCTTCCGATATAAATTCAATATTTATTCTCCAAAAAAGAGCCGTGAGATATATTTATACCCTAAGAGCTCGAGATTCTCTGCGAGATGTTTTTAAAGATGCAGGTATTATTACAGTTGCTTCACAATTTATATATTACAATATTCTGTTTGTCCGGCAAAATGCACAGTGTCACAGTAAAAATAGTGATATACATACGATAGGAACGAGAAACAAAGATAAACTTGTTACGTCAAGTTTTCGCCTCCAAAAAGTAAAAAAATCTTTTATGGGTCTGAGTATACGTGTATATAATAAACTTCCGCAATGTATTCTAAGTTTGCCACTACCACAATTTAAAGTAACTTTAAAAAAAATACTAACAAGTAAAGCTTATTACACTGTTCAAGAATATTTAGATGATAAACATGTATGGAATTAATGTCTATTGAATGTGATGCAGGTTAGCTGCCAGATAATGTAATAATACCATTGACTTTGAAAAGAGCAACTGTTGAGTTTCTTGCCGGCTCTTCTCAGCAGAACTGCCTTCCGAACCGGTGGTAGCTTGTTTTTTTTGTTTACATGTTCATTTGACGATTCAAAAGTGCTTATACGAGTTTATTTGAATAAAGAATATTTTGAATTTTTTTTTTTTTATATAAATAAAAAAAAACTTAAGTTTATCGACTTTTATAAATTGTACATGCTGTTGATCTTACAGTTCTAAAATAAGTACGGAACCCTCGGTGGGAGCGTTCGACTTGTATTGTCCGGTTTGATTTTAAATTCTTTCGTATTTTTTTTTCAATCCTATGATATATTTTTCATTCTTTCAAAAGGGCCAAATTTATAAATGAAAAAATTGAATTTGAATTTAAATAAATAGAAACGCAAAAAGGAAATGCTACGTGAAATCTGGAAAGAATAAAAATGGAAATAAAATCTATATTTACTTTTAAAACCTTTATAAAGTGTATATATTTTTATATTATAACAATAAACAGTAAAACATAAATTTAAAGAAAGTAAAACAAACGTAATTCAAGTTGTAAATAACCCTAGAACCACTATTACGTACCAACTTAAATGTTATATGTCTTAGATGAAGTTGGTAATGCTTTAAAGTGAAGTACTTTCAAGCTTTTACGGTTTACAAAAATATATACTTTAGCAAGAACTTCACTTCAATTGCACGAAATTAAGGTTTCTATTATAAAACAAGCTCTTGTAAGATTGACTTTCTTCGAATTACCTGTTGTTTTTGAAGATTTCTTTTTGAATATCGACACAAAAATGTATTGCATATAATAATTCATTTTAAATTTCATCCAAATAGGTTCAGCTTTTCTTAGTAAGAAATATTTAAATATTGAAGTTTTATTTAAAAAAAAAACAGTCAGAGCATACATAATCATTTGTATTTTTTATTTTTTTTTAGCTTTACACTGTACGCTGCAAATATTCTTCGGCAGGCAGAGGGCCTAGTGTAACCTAGTGTAAAGACACTCCGTTCCCCATTTCACGCTCAATTCTAGAGGCATTGCGTGTTGAGTGGCGGAACTCAACGCCGCACTTCGCTTCGCTTTCGAGGAAAATAAAAATATTAAATATTTTATTTCCTTGAGTGGGAATCGAAAGCACAACCTGTCACGTTTTCAGTTACAGGCGCTTGTGTTCCTAGGCCATGACTGACCTTAAATAATTTCTTGAACAATTATTTTAATTTGATTTAATCCCTTACTCTCTCATAAACAAAAAAATCACGTAGAATCTTCTTTATTTAAATAATAAAATCATGTTATAAAGAGAAGTATAGTCAATATAGAGTTCCAAGTTCATATAAAGAGGTAAGCCGCTTTTGCATTACTCCTAACCTAGCCCACTCTACCTACTTAGCCTTTATTGAGTAAGAGGATAATTTGATTGTAAATTTAACTGACGGTGCATAAATATTTATATTTCGTATCGATATTTGTCCATTTTACCATGTATTGTGTTTAGTGTATTCTAAATATTTAGTTACATTTGGATGTAGCGCAGTTTAAACATGTTTGACTGGCACTAGAATTTGTAGATATAAATCCTGGGAGAGTTAAAATTTAAATTATCTTTTTTTTCAGCTTCACGCTGTATCCCGCACACAGCAGGGTAGGTAGAGGGAACCTAATGTTAAAACACTCCGTTCCCCACTTTCCACCGAATTCTGGAGGCATTGCGTGTTGAGTGGCGGAACTCAACGTCGCACTTTGTCTCGACACCAGAGCGACGAAATGGAAATATAAATTTAAGTAAATATTTTATATCTAGTGGTGATCGAATGCACCAGTCGCGTTATACTCACATACTTGTACTCCTGTGCCATGACGATGTCTACGAATGACAAAATAAAATGCTGAATATTATTTTTCAGCTTCACACTGTACCCTACATATAGCGAAGTAGGTAGAACTAACGTAGTATTAAGACACTCCGTTCTCCGCGTTCCGAGAATCGGAGAGTGCGTGTTTAATAACGAAATTAACATCGCAATTTACATAAATTACGATAATCATTTCGATTAAATTCGATTGATAACATTATCAAGCGAAAATTTTAAAATAATAAATAACTTCGAGTGGGAATCGAATTCACTGCGTCACGACGGCTACATATACATATAAATGAATAATATACATAAAAATAAAAGGTCACATTTATTTTTAAAATTTAATAATCCAACTGTAAATTAAATAATCCACAAATATTCATCGAAAAACAATAAAACTTTGGCTTATATCATTATACGGGTATTACTTATTGAGGGGTAATCTTGCTGAGTTTTCGTCTGACATTTATACATACATGTTATATGTGAATATCAATTTTTGCGTCTAGACGAATCGCGTTAAGGCATATGTAGCCTGTAGTCTATTGACTACAGGCTACATATGCCTTAAAACTTGTATTAAATTTTTTATAACGCTTGATGTGTGTATAAGTATTAATTTTGCATATTTTTAGTATTTTAATCATTTTTTAATATTATTAAAGTGCGGCGTTGAGTTCCGTCGCTTAAAAATTCGGGCAGGAAGTATAGAATTGAGTGTCTTAACACTTGCTTTCCTTTGCCTACCTTGTTATTTAAAGGATACAGGGAAAGCTCAAAAAAATTTAACACAAATTGAAGTACTTATTATAAATGCTAAGTATACATATCACGACAAAAACAGATTTCTTCCCTTTAAATAAGAAATGTACTGAAAACGGAGTGCTTTCTGCAATATCATTAATAAAGACGTATAATATTATAAGGAACACAGAAAAAAAATGTTGATTTTTTTAAGTTAAAGCAAAGAATTCTCCATAAAAAAAAATCATATAATGTCAACGTATATAACGCCAATGCATATTTATACAAGTCATGTCAGAGTCAACGCGAGTCGAGTCGCACGAGGTACTCAGACGATGCGTCACTGTGAAGGACTGTTGTCATGTTCCCCATTATCCTGGCTTTCAATAGCGGACGAGGATGGGGATACCCTCTATCCGAGTTTAAATAGCAGATGACAGTATATATGGTCTTGAGATTTTTTTTTACATTATATTTCTTTATATTTAATTAAAATAGTTAAAGGGGGGGGGGGGGCGGGGGGGGGGGGGGTTGTTGTGTTCGATCCCCACTCGAGGAGATGAAATATTTACTTAAATATATTTTTCTATTTCTTCGCTCTGGTGTCGAGGACAAGCGCGGCGTTGAGTTTTGCCACTCAACACGCAATGCCTCCAGAATTCGGCAGAAAGTGGGGAACGGAATGTCTTAACACTAGGTTCCCTCTGTCTACCCTGCAGTGTGCAGGATACTGCGTGAAACTGATTTATTTTGATTTGACTTTTATTTATAAAAAAGGGTGATATGATAGCGGCTGATTCGTTTAGTGTGAAATAAAGTTATGTAACGCGGCGGTGTTGGACCGCTCAATAAATATTTACAGAACTTTACTTCACAAAAATGGACCCAGAAATATGACATATGAGCTATAATGTAGAAACCCTTTAAAATTTCGTAGGAGTAGTTCGTGCGATTCTTATATAATAATTAAAATTCTATAAAAGTTAATCTTAATGTTTATTTTATTCAAGAAACATATTAAACTTATGAGCTCAGCTGTTTCAGTTTGTATAAAACGAGAAAATTATTCCTTTCACTGTCGTTATAAAATATTCGGTTACTAGAATTCGTACATTCTTAACTTTGAAAGTTTGGAATATTGTACTAACTAAAATAAATCTTTATTTTTAGGTTTACGTACCTTTTAAAGAAAAAAGGAACCTTTATAAGATCACTTTGATGTCCGTATATCTATGTTTTTATCTATCTGTCTGTCAAGAGTCTTTTATCTTAGTAACACTTGGAGTATCGAGTTGAAATTTAAACCATATACTCGAGGTCTACAGTCCCGTGATTTCCTGAAAAAATATATTTCTAAATATACTTTAAAAAAGATATACTGAAAAAAATGCATATTTCAACTCTATAAGGAGAATCAAAATTAATATGGTTCTTCTGGTTGACCTAGACTTACGAAATTTGGCAGCTATCATCTATAGATAAAGACATTTGTGATTAAATCCAAAAAAGTTATTTGGTATTCAAACCGCTAGTTCAAGTGAGATATCAGATGAAAGGGATCTGGCTAAGCTAAGCTTGAATTTCAGAAAAAGAACCTGTAACTTCTTTATTATAAGGGTTAAAAACAAAAAAATATTGATACTTATTTAGAAAACGTATAAAAATTTCACTAAGCCATACGTTCAACGTTGAACGTATGGCTTAGTGGCCAGAGCGCCTGGTCGGTTTCCAGGAGGCGCGGGTTCGATTCCCGCTATGTTCAAATTTTTATACGTTTTCTAAATAAGTATTTTTCTTTCCAAGTGTGGAATAACACTTTAAAAATGTTTAAAAAAAAAAATATTGTGTCAATTTTTTCGATGGCAGTACAATCGTGGTAAAAACGTTTTATATGTCTATTCTTCTAGAAGCTTTATAATATTTTTTCATATCAATGATGACGAAAACTGACTTTATACTTTATGATAGAAATATTTTTTTTCTAAAAAAGTTCTTCGCTCTACGCTAGTACTTGAAACATTGTGTGTGGAGTAGCAGAACTCAACTCTGTATTTCTCAATATTTTTTTAGGACAGAAACAAACAAATTTCAACTTAACACGAATATTTTAATATTTATTATATTTGTCCGCCCTGCTATGTGAGTGATGCAATGTGAAGCTAAAAAAAAGATCAAATACCAGCAAAACTTGTGCCACCGCGCTACAAATGCCTCGAAAAAGGATATGCTGATCCATATAGATTATAGAGGGATTTTTATCCCGAACATTAAAAGGGGAAGAAGCGGAATAAAGATTGAAAAATTTACTTAAATTAAATTGTTTGAAAAGCAGCGGCAGCTGGTGAAAGTCCTTTTTAATAAAAAGCTTTATTATTTAATTCGATGATTAAAGAGGTTCTAAAATAATTTTTCAAGATGGAAATTTAGAAAATGAAAACAAGTCAGATAGACTTGTACGTAACAGAATAAAAATTAATGAAATCGTTGACTCTCGTCGTGTTTTAGTTAATAAAAGGATTTTAGAAATATGAATATAAACGTAATTTATAATAAGTTCTTTGATTTTCATTATTACACATTTTAAATGAAACTATTTTAACCGGATTAATCGCGTATATTTTGTACTTTATACATTTTTGGAAACCCGACGTTTCGAACACTTTGCAGTAGTCCGTGGTCACGGGTAGACAGAGGTGACATTCGTCAAATCATCATGTCAGCTGACAGACGGATATACGTAGGTACTTTTATTTGGAAAATGGTGAGAATGATATATCAACAACCATCATAAAAAAGTTTTGAATGTGTGAATTTGCACTAGCCTCTCAGTAAGTAGTAGAAATTTTCTTGTTTCAGGACACTTAAGCATGATGTAGTAAGTTCGGGATCGATCTTGAGATGCCTTTTTAATTCATAAATTACATATCTGTGTATATACGGCATCTCAAGATCAATTTGACATTAGACTTGAGAGTGATTTATAAATACAGGCTACTACCAGATATAAGTTAGCTTTTATAACACTAAATAACAGCTTGGATAGTTTTGTTTGGATTCTACTCATGTCTATTGTATAACAAACATGTATTATTACAAAATTTAAATTCTGAGTTCGACTCCAATTTGGAAAAATATACGTACGTTTGAAGAAATATCTTTCTCTCTCACAATTTTTGTTTTTTTTTTAAATTTTGTACGATTCGCTTTTTCGAATGTGCATAAATTGGTTGTTCATCACTAAAGGAAAAGCTGAGTGGCTAATAATGTAATTCTAGCTACTATGTTGAGGCCAGTCATGGCGCAGGGGCACAGAGTGTGACTGCTAAATCGACTGGTTGTGGGTTCAATTTCCACTCAAGGAGATAAAATATTTACTTACATTTATATTTTCATTTCTTCGCACTGGTGTCGAGGCAAAGCGCGGCGTTGAGTTCCGCCACTCAACATGCAATGAATGTAGAACTTGGCGGAAAGTGGGGAACGATTTTTCTTAAAACTAGGTTCCCTCTGCCTGCCCTGCTGTGTGCGGGCTACCGCGTGAAGCTGATTTTTATTTAGCTACTATGTTATTTACCGAGGTCTATTTTCTATAAGCGACGGCTGTGGGTTCGATTCCCACTCAGAGGGCTAAATGATTATTTATTAATAGTTACATTTCTTCGCTCCGGTAATAAGGCAACAGGCGGCGTTGAGTTCCGCCATTCAACACGCAACGCCTCGAAAATTCCGTGAAAAGTGGGGAACGGAGTGTCTTAACACTATATTCCCTCTGCCTACCCCGCTTCGTGCGGGATACAGCATGATTCTTATAATACTATGTTTTAAGCAAAAAATCACATAAACCGTATGTTTAACTTGCAAACACATCACATATTGTATTTATCCTGTTACTTACCGTAGAGCGTTCTATTAACAAACAGTTGGAGTGCCGCCAAAACATATATCAACTGATATGTACCGAAAGACGTGAATGTGTTCAGTCGAATTGTAATTTATTAATCATTATTTAATTTTATGGACTTATTAAGCTCATTTACATAGTCACTCTGATACAAGAATTTAATAAAGTTTATTGATATACAAATACAAATATTGAAAGTTAACTTAAAAATTCACTTACTCAACACGCAATGCCTCCAGAATTCGGCAGAAAGTGGGGAACGCAGTGTCCTATGACACTAGGTTCCCTCAGCCTACCCTGCTGTGTGCAGGATACAGCGTAAAGCTGGAAAAAAAAACTTAAAAAATACTAAAAAAATTCGAAAAAAGTCTACACGTACGTATAGGGGAAAATTTTATATGACTCTTAATGTGACTCTTAATCTTTAAACGTATATTGCAAATTTTTACGTTGTTTCTTAAACTATTTTTCTATATTTTATTTTAAAAATATATAAGGCCAGTCGTGGCGCAGCGGCACGAAGTGTGACTGTAAAATCAACTGATTCAAGTGTGACTGTAAGATCAACCGAGGAGATGAAATATTTACTTAAATTTATACTTCCATTTCTTCGCTCTGGTGTCGAGGCTAAGTTGAGTCGGCGTTGAGTTCTGCCACTTAACACGCAATGCCCCCAGAATTCGGCAGAAAGTGGGGAACGGAGTGTCTTAACACTAGGTTCCCTCTGCCTACCCTGCTGTGTGCGGGATACAGCGTGAAGCTGACTTTAAAAATATAAAAAATACACCACTTTCAACAAGCCCCCGCCGCAAATTATCGCCAATTTGGGCAGATACAGAAACTATAATGGTTTGGTCTCTACCTTGCTCTACACAGAAAAGCTTGGAATTAAAAACAAAAATAGTTACTAAATATCTGTACTTGACCTAAAAATCCACCTGAGCATGTTCTTTTTTCTTGAAATAACTTTTTGAAAATAAAACGTTAATTAACTAAAAAAAGTGAGGCCAGTCGTGGCGCAGGGGCACAAGTGTGTGACTATAAATGTAACTGGTTTTGGTTTCGCTCTCCTACTCGAAGAAATTAAAAATATATTTAAATTTATATACATTTCTTCGTTTTGGTTCCTCCATGGAGTGTCTTAGCATGAGGTTCCCTCTGCCTACCCTGCTGCAAGCGATATATAGCTTGAAGCTGATTTTCAACTTTAATTAACATTATTAAACAAAGCAATATATGTATGTAGGTTCTTGTATACAATATTATTACTGACAGATTAAATCTACATCGGACTCATATTACTCTGACGTAGAGTTGGCTAATCTCAGATAAGCTTGAAACCGATAATCTAGGATAGGAACTTGCGCTCATTTACAAAGTTACGAAACTCATATCATTGTTACCTTTTATAGGTATTGAAGATATCAGAATATAAACTGTTATTAAGATATTAGTTGAGGCTGTCGTGGTGCAGGGGCACAAGCGTGAGACTCTAAACGCGACAGATTGTGGATTCGATGCCTACTTGGGGGAATGAAATGTAAAATATTTTAAACTCCTCGCCCTAGTCATGAGGCAAAACGCGTCATTGAGTTCCGCCCCTCAAAACGGCGGCGCAAAGTGGAAATTAAAAAAACGTCTTAATGGGAACAGAGTGTCTTTTTTTTATGGAAAAAACAAGGCAAACGAGCGTTCGGGTCACCTGATGGTAAGTGATTAGCGCCCACGACCCCGTGCAACACCAGAGGAGCTGCAGGAGCGTTGCCGGCCGACAAGGTGGGTTGGGCGCCGGAGCCCGTGATTACCCGATGCGAAACGCAGTGGCATAAAGCCACTACTTCACGCCGGTTTTAAATACCGGGGATGGTAATGATCCGGTCGAGTCTGCCCAAGCGTGTTGCTATTTGCTAGCGACGTGACTCTACCACACGTACTTTAGTCGCCTCTTACGACACCACCAGTACCAGGATGATAGTATTCTAGGACGGAATCACACGGCACGACTTGACAAGGTTTCCAGGTTCCTTTTGATTAAGATAAGATAGATATTGACGCACGTCTCAACCCCAATGAAACTTCTTAATCCTTTTAAAAGTTAGTAGGTCACGTAGAACTAAGCTCTAGGCTTGCGACATTTGAGTCCCCGAGGTTATATACTACTAATATTATAAATGTGCATGTAAGTTTGTTTGTTACGTTTTTACGTACAAAGTTACGTAACTACATAACATAACGCTTTACACATATTCTTCGAAGTTAATACTTCGTAAGGACATAGGATACATTTTATTAAAAAAAAATACCTTTGGTTATAATATAAAAATAAGTTTAAGAGAGTGAAGCCGCGTTTGAGTCTCTAGTGTAAAATAATTTAAGCTTACATCGTTGAATATAGTGGTGAAACGTGTACAGACTTCTGAACAGTATACTGAATTGGCGTTGTTAGGATTAATTTACTTAATCATATTGTGTAATATTCGAGGAAGAATTAGAAAAGTTGTCGAAAAACTTAAAAAACAAAAAAAAAAAACGAGACTGTCGTGGGGCAGTGGAATAGGGCCCGAATGTGTACTTAATGATAGTGGATTCCATTCTTATTAATTTCATCGCTTAGTTAAGACATAGCGCGGCGTTGAGATACGCCATTCAGCAAGCATAGTTTGGAGTTTGGCGAAAACAGAAGAACAGTCTTACTCTAGCAATTTTCTTAAAAAAAGTTATACTTTGAACTTTTTTCTTTTTCTCTTTAAACATCTAAAAAATAAATCTGTTATTAATTTTGTAATTAAAGTAATAAATAAATAAAAATATATATATATCTAACACTAGGTTTTCCGCGTTTTACTATACGTGGAAAAAAAGGATAAAGCTGAAAATAAAATAAAAAAAATATAGGCCAATATTCTGCAATAATTACAATTTCTAATTATCTCTATTTCCTATCTCTATAAAGCCAAGATATTATTCCATTATTAATGCTAAAACACGTTCTTGAATTTATTACAGTCTGCTTCACCTTGCTCGCTAGGTCGATTCTAATGAAGAAATTATACTATAATATCATTGTTTCCTGGCTTTGCTACGTTTTAATCAAAAGCACCTGCTCAGTAAGTTTAACAGTTAATTTATTGTAAGGACATTATTATGATGGTTGCAGGTTCGGTTCCATTTCGGGGCCGTGAATGATTTTTGTTTACTTGCTGTAAGAAAGTAAATTACGGCGTTGAGTACTGCTATTTAACACAAATGTTTTAAAGTTATCTTCTCTCTGTCTACCCTGATATATTCGGAATACAACGTGAAGCGTAAAGAAATATTAATGCATAAATAACATATTATTAAACTGTGATATTAAGTAGTTAAGCAATAAGAAAAAAATATATATTTAAACTAGCGGACCCGGACGCGGCTTCGCCCGCTTGAACTATACGAATGCTTATTAGATATATTTATGAAATTGTTTTTGAAAATATCTAATTTGATGAAAAAAATTATAAGTAAACGTAATCATATTAAAATATTTATAAAAAAAATTAAACAAAACCAGCTATATTATTAATATCATCAAAGTAAAATAAATATTTAAAAGAATTAAAATTAAATGTGTTGTGCTATGTTTTTGCAAGTGCATGTGGTTATTTACATAATACTTAAATACAATAAAAAATATTATATTTTTTGTCTCTGTCTGTCTTTCTATTTCCCCGAGCTAATGTCCAGAATAACTGAACTGATTTTTATTGGACTTTCAGTGATCGATTTTACTGATTTACCCGGGAAAAATCTTTTTACACGTTTTCCTTGCGCGCGTACATAGATACTATATGAAATACCTAACTAAAGTCCTTTCTACATTAAATATGATAAGTTTTGCGAGCAATATCAAATAAAATCCCAAAAAACTAAAACCATATATTATTAAGTGTATAACAACGTAATAGATAACCATCCAAGATGAAATAACCAACAATTCTTTCCTTAAATAATAAGTACTTAAATAATATTATGCCGCTGCCGCACAGGGCCGCAACTTACACCACACCAAGAAATTTATGAAAATCTAATTAAACTACTACTCGAATAAGCGAAGAACCAAAGAAAAGTATAAATTAATTATAATTACATAAAAATTAATAGTAGTTCGAAAATGTATGAAAATTTACAAAACTGTCAAAGTCATCTGCCCGTTCGCGTCGGTCATACTATGCCGCTCGTAGGCTAGGTCATTTCGTATCAGTGACATCTCCTTAATTATTTATTAGAATGTTATACAGTAAACTATAATTTCAATCCAGATGAAATGTTAAAAGTGACTATTATATTCATTTTCATAAGGATCAATATCAAATTATAGAAAATACATACAACAAAAACCCGATAAATATAAAGTAAATTAATTAAAATGATTACTTTTGCTTAACCTTCAGAGATAAACATGGTATATGTATAGCGGACTTTTTTAAACATTAAAGAACAATATTTTTGTAAAACATTGTTTTTATGTATCTCATAAGGTTGAGTCAGCGCACGCCATGTATGCGTTAAGCTCATTTTGGGTGACGTTTTCTTATAACAAACAAACTTTGCAAACCGTTGCTTAGCAACGGTCGGTTGTTATTAACATGGCGGAATAAATTGCCTGTCAAACTAAAAAGTATTTTAATATATTAGTATATATCGACAATATTACAAATATGAGAAAAAAAAGTAACCTATGTTCATCCGAAGACCCTTAAGTATCTCTTTATGAGTATTTTATCACAATTGAATTAGCGGTTTGGCCCTGATTGCGTAACAGACAGACAGACAGACAGACAGACAGACAGACAGACAGACAGAGTTACTTTCGAATTTATAATATAGGTATGGATAACTTTTAAAGGTAACGAAAATAAGAAACTTATATGATATTTTTTTTACATTTTTAAAGTGTTATTGCCTAATTAGGAAAGAAAAATACTTTTTAGAAAACATATAAAAAACTAGTGGGCACACGCAGCTTCGCCCACTTATTTGCACCCTTAGGGATGAATTTAAAAAAACCACGAAACACGTGTTCAATAAAATATTCTTAACACTTTGAATTTATTTTTTATAAAAATCGGTGGCGATTTAAAGATTTTTCCATATGAAATTTCAACCCCTTATTTGAACCCTTAGGGGGTGAATTCTTAAAAACCATGAAACACGTGTTCAATGAAATATTTTTAAGAGTCTGGATTTAAAATTTTATAAGAATCGGTGCCAATTTTAAAAAAATCCATACAAACTTTCAACCCCTATTTCATCCCTTTAGGGTTAAAATTTTTTAAAAACCCTTCTTAGTGGATGTCCAGAATATGAAAATAAACATCTGCCCAAATTTCACGTTTCTACCATCAGCGGTTACGGCTCTGCGTGCGTCTTAACTCAGTCAGTCAGCACAAGTCCTTTTATATATATAGATAGACTAGAGGGCGCGCGCGGCTTCGCCCGCTTATTAGGAGTGAATTCTAAAAAACCATGAAACACGTGTTCAATAAAATATTTTTAACAGTCTGAATTTAAATTTTTATAAAAATCGATGGCAATTTAAAGATTTTTCCATATAAAATTTAAATCCCTTATTTGAACCTTTAGGGGGTGAATTCTTAAAAACCATGAAACATGTGTTCAATGAAATATTTTTAAGAGTCTGAATTTCAAATTTTATAAAAAACGGTTCAGATTAAAAAAATTTTCCATACAAACTTTCAACCCCTATTTCATCCCTTTAGCGTTAAAATTTTTCAAATTCCCTTCTTAGTGGATGTCCAGAATATGAAAATAAACATCTGCCCAAATTTCACGTTTCTACCATCAGCGGTTACGGCTCTGCGTGCGTCTTACCTCAGTCAGTCAGCACAAGTCCTTTTATATATATAGATTATAAAAAAATAAAAATGTTTATTATTTTTTTCCCCGTTCTCGCTGCGTTCAATTTATTTATTTGTTTTCTAAAAAATATTAAATTTATACGATTTTCTTCATGAACAAACAGAAGTCTAAAATGAAATTATTAGACTGGTCTATTAAATCTTATATTTAAAACTCTAACCCATAAATTATTTATTGCATTATTCATTTTTATTAAGGAACATAATATTTTATTGCATGATAAAATATTTTAGAGGAAAATTCAAAGATAGTTCTAGTATATATCAAATTTTATATATGATTCTATGAAATTTTACAGAGAAATAACCACATATATTTGATATGGAGAATATTTGATGAATTGTTCGTTCGTCGCATTCCATCGTTCAGACAATGGTTGTGGCGTTCATTGGATTGCTTTGTCTTTTCGACAGGAATACATCTGAATATAGTCGTTTAACAAAAGCATTTTTTTTTGTAGCTAACTTCACACTTTTTACACATCGTGTGGGCCTATCCCACGCGTGGGGTACGTGGGAGGCAGGGAGGACGTGGTGTTAAGTCATTTTGTTATTTTTGTTTCCCCACCATATTTTAAGCATTGTGTGACAGTTGGTGAGATTTGATGGAGCTTTTATTATGCCTAGAGTGTATAGAAACTTGTTTTTTTTTTTAAATTGTAAGTGAGGCCAGTCGTGGCGCAGAGGCACAAAGTGTAACTGTAAAACCGACTGGTTGTGGGTTCGATCCCCACTCAAGGAGTTGAAATATTTACTTAAATTTATATTTCCATTTCCTCGCTCTGGTATCGAGGCAAAGCGCGACGTTGAGTTCTGCCACTCAACACGCAGTGCCACACGAATTCGGCAGAAAGTGGGAAACGGAGTGTCATAACACTAGGTTCCCTCTGCCTACCCTGCTGTATACGGGATACAGCGTGAAGCTGATTTTTTTTCCTCAACTGGGATATGTTACGCTATTTACGGCACTATTAGGTATTGTATTTGTAAAAGCTATGTAAACTTGTTAAGAGTAACTTTTAACAAGAAACTTCTTATTTACATTTCTCGAATTATGTAAAGTAACACGACATTTTCAACTATTAACATTTTAACTTTAAATAAAATGAGAAATTCGTATAAAACAATTTTCAAATGAAACCAGCAGAACTCTCAAGTGATATAAATTTAATCAACGAATATTACACGTTATTTGGTGAAGTACGCACCATGTGAGAATGTGCGGGTTTGCGGTTCCATTAAATCGAGTAACATGGAAACCATAATAAAGGCATAAAAGATAGAAGTTTTTGAAATAAATTCCAAATATAACTTTCTAGTTAAGCACCTAAGGAATAATATTTGATTTGGTTATTGAAGGGCTATATTTCAATAATTACAATTAACCCTTTTTTACTTTATAACTATATCATAATAGGGTAGACAGAGAGACGGGTACTCTATTCTAAGTTAGTCGTTCGAATGCGATACATTGTTTGTTAAGTGGCGGAACTCAACGCCGAGCTTTGTCTTTCGAGTCGAGATTCGAGTGTAGATTAAACTCACAACCATCGCGATTACATTCATATGTTGTCCCACTACCCCACTATAGTCTTTGTGTTTTCTTAATAAAATATTTTTATATATAAATAGTTAAATTAAGAAGTCTTAGGTTCGACTTCCAAAAAGACTATTCCATTAAATATTTTTTTTTTCTATCACATCTGATCCTACAAATGTGAGAAGACATAAAACATAAAAGAAAAAAAAAGGGAACAACCAAATCGTTTCGTATAAAAGCTAGAGATTTTATGTCATCGGGTACGACGCCCTAGTAACTCTTCCAATTACACTTTGGATGTTCGATATTTCGAAATTCTTGGTGTGACAACCCTAGGAAATTGGACACAAAATGGAATTTGTGCATGTATCAATTTTACCGGTATAGCTTTTTAATTGATTTAATATATTGAAATAATATTTTAAATTGGAAATTATTGTGAATTTTTATTATACAAGAAGAATCAATTTTACATTTTTAAATATAAACAGTTATAAAAAATACGTATAAGAATATTAAAAAAAAACACACTTCCAAGGGCGGTGAAAGGGTCCAAGCCATCTGTGGCTAGAGCTCCCGAGTGAGGGACCTTCTCACAATACGCGCCGTCTCAAGTGAAACTGCCTTATTATATTAGATTTAAAAAGTTAATATTAGTATTAGTTTACATATTGATTATTTAATTTGTAGGTAATAACTCTATTTATGACTTTACTTGACTTCTAAATAGTTGTCTTGATCAGGCACGGTATTGATTTCTGCCAATAAACACGCAATGTCTCGAAAATTAGGCGGAAAGTCAACGGAGTGTCTTAACAATAGGTTTTCTTTACATTCTCTGCTATATGCGGGATACAGGATGAAGCTAGTTTTCATAGCGAGGAATAACATGAAAAGAAAGTACGTAAAGTAAGTTAAACTTATGATTTGAAAAATTACTGAACTGAAGTATCGGATAATAGAGCAAAATTCGGTCCCAATAGCTCAGAGGCAATGCCTCTTAAATATATTACTAGGTTATTTCTCTAGCTATATTACGAATTGGATTGATAAATAAAAGTCTGGCGTATAAATGCTTAAATAAAAAGGCTACTAGAATAGTATACGCGTATAAACACTGAAGTGTAAATGTGTGAGAAATATAGGCGTTATATCTTTTTTGTTTTTGTTTATATTTATTAATATATAAATTAAAAATTAAAAAATTAAATTAGCTTAAATGGAAATATAAATTTAAGTAAATATTTCATCTCCTCGAGTGGGGATCGAACCCACAACCAGTCGGTTTTGCAGTCACACCTCGTGCCGCTGTGCCACGACCGGCCTCAATATAATATATGTTTATTAATATAATCTATTAGTGATGTTAATTTAGAGGCCAGTCGTGGCGCAGGGGTACAAAGTGTGACTGTAAATCGACTGGTTGTGGGTTCGATCCCCACTCGAGGAGAAGAAATATTTACCTAAATTTATATTTCCTTTTCGTCGCTCTGGTGTCGAGGCAAAGCACGGCGTTGAGTTCTGCCACTCAACACGCAATGCCTCCAGAATTCGGCAGAAAGTGGGGAACGAAGTGTCTTAACACTAGGTTCCCTCTGCCTACTCTGCTGTGTGCGGGATACAACGTGAAGCTGATTTATTTTTAAGTTTATTTTTACAAATTGTCAACATTATCTATTCCTCTTCCAAAGAGTAACATTACATTACATTTTTTAGCTCTACGCTATATTCTGCACATAAGAGAGTAAGCATAAAGAATCTAGTAACCTGGTGTTAAGACACTACATAACACGTCACCGTCCCCACTTAGAAACTTTTTTTCTTGTATGTTGTGTTACTTTATTGTGTGTTGAATAGCGTAACTCAACGCCGTGATTTGCCTCGTTATCGGAGCGAGTAAATGAAAATATTATTATTTTTTCCGTTTATAGTCGCATAATTGTGCCCCTGCCTGGTTTATATATATATTAAAATTTTTTGCATTGTAAAAGGAAAATATTTTTTTAGAAACGTAGCGGGATCTGAACCCGCGCTTCTCAGGACTCGTCCAACGTAATAACGTTGAATGTATTGCTTAGTGGTCAAAACGCTTGGAAGGTATCCAAGAAGCGTAGGATTAAATCCGTTTCTAAGAAAGTATATTACGTTACATATTTTGAATATAAACGTATCCACAAATATAAGTGAGACCAAATACCTAGGCGCGGATGTCTTTAAGCGCGGTGATCATGGATTTGATGCCCAATCAAAAAAAAAATATTTCCCTGCTTTAGTAGACAAAGTCCGGCGTTGATCACCGCTATTTAACCCCTAGTCTAATACCTACAGTGTAAATCTAAACAAAAAAAACTGAATATAATTTTTACACATAATAACTGCGTTAAAATGGTAAAAGAATTTAATATAATTTAAATCTTGTTAAAAGTGAAAAAATGTTTGAGAGTAGTATGTACACTTAATTCCACCGAGTACCGCCTATCGTCATATGTGACATCAGCCAGTTAATGAAAAAACTTTGCCTATCGTATTAGTAGGGGATAGTAGGCGCTTCTGAATATGCTTCAATGAGCCTGTAGTTAACCTATATCGAATCTATATACTTTTTCTGTGATTAAAAAAGTTAACCGTTTTTTTTGTAAAACGATATATTGAGTAAATAAATACATCAGCTGCACGCTGTATACCGCACATAACAGGGTACGCAGAGGAAACTTAGTGTTAAGACACTCCCACTCTCCGGCGAATTTTTCAAGTCATTGCGTGTTGAGTGCCGGAACTCAACGCCAGGCTGCCTACGTGCCAGGCCGAAGAAATGAAAATATAAATTTAAATAAATATTTAATTTCCTCGAATAGGGATTGAACCCAACACCAGTCGCGTTAACAGTCACACATTTGGGCCCCCGCGCCAAGAGTGGCCTCAATATTATTTTTGGTTAATTAGAAAAAAGTACACAAAAGTTTAAAAAAAAATTAATTTCGTACATACGATATCCATTAAGTTATATAATAATTTAAAATATTATCAAAATGTTATTGACAATGCATGAAACATTAAAAGTCATAGTGGCACGTTTGACTGTAAACGTGACGGTTGCGGGTTCCCAATTTGGGGAAGGGTTTTTGCATTTTCTCGCTCCGGCTAGACAAAAGCCATCAAGTTTCGCTTCTCAATACTAAAATCGAAGGAAGGATTATCTTGTAATTAAGTACTTTGAGTCCAGAGTGGGGATAGATACCCTTTTATATGCAGGAAAAGTGTGAAGCTGAAAAAAAGTAAATTGAAGATGTTGAGGCCCTCGTGGTGCATAGACACAATCATGTATCTTACTGTAACCGCGATGATTGCGGATTCGATCTCCACTCGGGGGAATTAAATATTTAATATTTTTTTAACTTCCGGTAACGAGATAACGCGCGGAGTAGAGTTTCGCCCCTCCACACACAATTCCCCTAACATTCGATGCAAAGTGGAGAAGAAGTGGAAAGGAATGGAGTGTTTTAACACTAAGTTCCCAGGTTCCCTTTGCCTGTACCGCTATGTGTGGAATATAGCGTGAAGTTAAAATAAAAAATATGAGGCCGGTCGTGGCGCAGCGGCACGAGGTGTGACTGCAAAACCGACTGGTTGTGGGTTCGATCCCCAGTCGAGGAGATGAAATATTTACTTAAATTTATGTTTCCATTTCTTCGCTCTGGTGTCGAGGTTAAGCGCGGCGTTGAGTTCTGCCACTCAACACGCAATGCCTCCAGAATTCGGCAGAAAGTGGGGAACGGAGTGTCTTAACACTAGGTTCCCTCTGCCTACCCTGCTGCGTGCGGGATACAGCGTGAAGCTAATTTAATTTAATTTAATTTATTTTAATATTTTAAAATAAAATAAACTTGTTTTACTTATATTTAAGATCACATGCGAAAAAAAAAGTTATTTAATTTACAAATCGAGTAGCAAAAACTTGAAAGAATCAGATTTCTTTGAGAAATCGCCCTCTGGACAAATATTATTATACGAGATAGGGTCTTATTATCTTGATGTTTGCGCATAATGATATGAAGTGCTTCCGCTGGGTTTCTTTTTTAAATAAAGGTTTATTTTTTGAGATTCGTATACAAGATGTAATATATGTAACTATAATATGTACTAGGTTACTTTATAAGACAAAAGAGAAGGCAAAGCAATATATATAAAACTTAGCTTCAATATAGGCTTTTTTAGCTTCACACTGTATCATACACAGCGGGATAGGTACAGGGAACCTTATGTTAAGACATTTCACTCTTATGTCAAGAATTTTCGAAGCATTGCGTGTTGAATAGCGGAAATCAACACCATGCCTTACTTTACGGGATATGCGGGTTATAAAGTGAAACTAAAAAAATATTACTCGATAATTTTTCCGACCATCTTTTACGAAAAAAAATAAAATAAACCATTTCATTGTTACAGGTACAGTGCAAGTGCGTCCTTAACTCACAATTTCAGAAAAACAGTGATTTAAAAAAAAAAAAGTGAGCATAGTGAAACAGTGAAAAATAGTGTTGTGAAATGCATTTCTGACATAACCCCGTGAAATATCACGCACATATTTTGACATTGTCCGGTGTCACCACGAGGACGGCGACGAAGCAGAGATGGCTTGGCCTGAAGTTGTGCGATGAGGCCGCGGACGAGGACGGCATGGACGAGCCGAGCGCTGCCAAGCGACCGTCTGTGCTCACCATCGATAGAGCCGCCTTCCTGCTTTTGAGGGTCAAAAGAGCTTTTAAGAAGAAGCGGCAGCAGAGGAAAGAGAAACAGTGAGTATATTTAAAACTTTTTATACAATTCCCAAAAAGGTTAAGGTTCCATATTCAACAACTATATTTTTTATGTATGTGTGGATTCGGATTGTTTGTCATTTGCAAACTAATTTTAAATTATACTTTTGATTTGAGATTGAGCATACTTCCCAATTAGTTTCATTGCTACGGAGTCAAGATCTGATGATGGAATCCCAAAGAGTTCGAGGGAATATTTTGATGTGAAACGTTTATAGGCGCAGGTATGAACTGGATCGCTGACATGGCGACGGTCGCCGTGGCGACGGATCGCCATGCTAAGGCGTATTAGTAGGGTGGGCTAAAAAATTTATTTTCCTTTTGTGGACACCAAAAATATGTTTGTTAAAAGGGCAGCTCTTAAATTTTATATTAAGAGATATCTTTCATCGCGATTTCCTGTATAAATGATTTCTTTTTTTTAATTACAATTTTATTGCGATCTCTCTACTATAATACATATAGACTACTTTAATATGTAGATTGTAGTCTATATGTAGTAGAGTGTACTATATGGCGACGAGTCGCCACACTATACTAGGAATATGCTTATATACAGCAACTTGAAATAATTATCGAATTTTTATATTAAATATGAATAAATGTTTATTAAATAAAGTCACCATTTTCTGTAATAATCTTTTTATCTACAACATACTTTACACGGCACCCGAACACTTTCTGTTACTGTACTACAATATCAAATTAAAACAATATAGTTAGGATTTTATGACATAATTTACCCACCCAAATGCTATTTACTTTGGCGTAATTGGATATTGAACGCTGGATATGTTTACAATAAAAACAATTACTCGATTCCCACTGCTTACTGTTAGCGAATTGGATTGTTAATAAAATATCCTTGATATTCTACATAGGTGTCGATACAGTTCAGTTTCACGCTTTAGGGGCCGTTCAAGTATTACGTAAGCAGTTTTTTTGCAATTATTGACCCCCCCCCTCCCCTATGTCATCAAAAATAAGCAATTCTCTTACCCCCTCCCCCGATGCTTACGTAAGCATTGGTATATAATTTTTTTTAAGGTATTTTTATTGATATTTTATTTGTATTTACATATATAATAGGACATGTTCCCACTGTCGCTGATAGTAGAAACGTGAAATTTGGACAGATTTATATTTTCGAATTTTGGAAATCCACTAAGAAGGGAATTTGAAATATTTTAACCCTAAAGGGATGAAATAGGGGTTGAAAGTTTATAGAATGAGATATGGAAAACAATTGAAATCAGCACCGAATTTTATAAAAAAAATTAAGTTCAGACTCTTAAAAATATTTCATTCAACACGTGTTTCGTGGTTTATTTTAATTCACCCCCTAAAGGTGTAAATAAGAGGTTGAAAGTTTGTATGGAAAAATCCTTAAATCGCCACAGATTTTTATAAAATTTGAAATTTAGACTCTTGACAATGTGCCATTCCCGCTAAATAGATATAATAAACTTATATATTATATTATAAAACTAATAGTTGTATCGTCTACCATACATACGTCTACCAAATATAGCCATAATATATATGAAAAAATAAATAACTTCTGCTTACGTAATTACTAGCTAGACCCCCCACCCCCCATGTCATCAAAAATAAGCAAATCCAAGACCCCCCCGCCCCCCTACAGTGCTTACGTAATACTTGAACGGCCCCTTATCCCGCATGTAGCAGGTTAGGCAGAGGGAGCCTAGTGTTAAGACAATCCGCTCTCCACTTTTCGCCGAACTCAGGAGGCATTACGTGGTGTGCAGTGGCGGAACTCAACACTGCGCTTTGCCTCGACACCAGAACGAAGAAATCAAATTATTTAATATTTCATTTTCTCAAGTGGGTATCGAAACCACAACCTGTCGCAGTTATATTAACACGCCTGTGCCCTTGCGCCCCAACGTTGGGGTTCACTTACATTGTTTTCTATATTTTTTTTGTCTATGACGATATAATAAGTTTAATTACTCTTTTAAATTCAATTTCACATTTAAGCGATAATTAAATTATAAATCACATTGTTAAATGGTGGTCATAAATTAAACTTCCAACGCCACGGATGTGGATTCTATTTATATTTAGATCTAATTTTAATAACTTCATCCTGTATACTCGTATAGCAGGGTTGTCAAGTAAAAGACATTCCGCTCTCTTCTTTCTCGATTTTCGAGACATTGCGTGTCGAGTGGCGGAAATCAACGCCGCGCTTTGTTTTACTAGCTACTAACGCCAAAAAAAAAAAAAATTGTCCTTCCGAGTACAATAGAATTCATAAATGTGGCGTTGCGTCAGAATAATTTCAAAGCATTGTAATATTGTTATTTTAACTCTTTGAAGTACATGGTTGATGATGATTGATGATCATTTAAAAAATACCTTCTAATAACAATATTGAACGTGTGAGGTATGTTTATGAACGTGATGTTTCAGGGTTTGAGTTCCGCAGAAAGAGAGAGACTCAGAAAAGAAGAAATAGTGTCTTGACACTAAGTTTCCTCTTTCTAATCTAGCCTAGATGAAAATAATACATCAAATTAAAATCCAAAGTATTACAAAGATATAACAAAATTAATAAAAACACATTAAAATATTGTTCAAGTAACTTAAAAATAATAACTTATCTACAAAACATAATGTAAAAAATATTACAGAAGTATGATTTACTTTTAGTAAGAAGACTAGAAAAGAGATTCGTAATATGCACCTATTCTTATATAAACCTGTGGGGATGATAAACTTGAAATTCACCTCACGTACAGAGTTTACGTAATCCTCATTGTTGCTCCAAATTGACTTGTCTGTGGATAAAATTCTAAGATGGTATTTATTTCTTGTGTTTCATTAGCTTCTTTATCGTCTGTGATTATATATATATAAAGAAATAATATTGTAAGTCAGTCGTGGCGCTGAGGCACAAAGTGTGACTGTAAAATTGACTGGTTGTGGGTTCGATCCCCAGTCGATTAAATAAAATATTTATTTACATTTATATTTTCATTTCTTCGCTCTGGTGTCGAGGCAAAGTACGGCGCTGAATTCCCCTAATACGCAATGCCTCTAGAACTCGTCGGAAAGTGGAGACAAAGTGTCTTAACACTAGGTTGCTTCTGCCTACCCTGCTGTGTCCGGGATACAGCGTTAAGCTGATTTTAAATATTATTGTATCTTCTAAATTATAACATAGTGATTGATAAATTGTATAGAGATATAATTAGTATATTGCAGGAGGCAGCTATAGCCAGTTACAAAAAAATTAAAAGCAATAAGAAAAAATATGTTACAGGGTGGAATAAACATGTAAGACCATTTCATGCAGCGGCTCGACAATGTTTTCAGTCTTGGGTATGGGCGGGAAAGCCAACTTATGGAATATTTTATGAAAAGATGCAAAACGCGCGTAAAGCTTTTAAATATAAACTTAAATGGTGTCAGGATAAAGAACAGCAAATAAAATTGGATATACTAGCAACAGCATATCAAACTAAGAATTTCGGTAAATTTTGGCGGCATACTAATGGACTGAATGCACGGTCGAGTCGAGCTGTCGAGGTGGGGGGAGTTAACGGCTATGAAAATATAGCCAATATGTTTAAGAATGAATTTGCGATAAAGCCAAATAATGTCTCATGTAATTTGTATAAGAGTGACACTAAAGCCATAGTGAATAGTGATAAGGACTTATCTATTTTTACTCTTGAGGAGGTCAATAAAATATTGCAGGGTATGAAAAGAGGAAAATCACCAGGTCACGATGGCTTGAGTGTCGAGCATTTGAGGTACGCTGGTGTACATCTCCCCAGTGTCCTCAAGTTATTGTATGGTCTCTGTTGTAGACATAGGTATCTCCCAGATGATATGTTACGGACAGTTGTAATACCTATTATTAAAAATAGAACGGGTGACGCGGCGGATAAAGCCAATTACAGGCCGATATCCTTGGCCACAATCACTGCTAAGGTGCTGGACGGTCTGCTTGACATTCGTTTAAGTAAAGCAGTTAAATTACACGATGCGCAGTTTGGTTTTAGGCCTAAACTTTCCACTGAAAGTGCCATACTGTGCCTCAAGCAGACAGTTCAGTACTATACTGAGCGCAAAACCCCAGTATTTGCCTGTTTTTTGGATCTCTCTAAAGCTTTCGACCTCGTGTCATATGAAATACTGTGGAATAGGTTGAAATCATGCTCTAGTTTAAATTCTAACTTAATTGACTTGTTTAAATATTGGTATAAAAGTCAGACAAATGTAGTTAAGTGGGGAAATGCCTTTAGTGACTCTTATAAGTTAAGGTGTGGGGTAAGACAGGGGGGCCTTACGTCACCTAGGTTATTTAATTTGTATATAGATCAACTAATTGAGAAATTGAATAAAGCTGGAGTAGGGTGTTCAGTCGATGGCATATCCATGAACAACATAAGTTATGCCGATGATATGGTTTTATTGAGTCCGTCAGTCAGTGGGCTTAAAAAATTACTGAAAATTTGTGAAGAATGGGCGGAGGTAAATGGACTCAGATACAATAGTAAAAAGAGCGTTTTTCTTTTGTTTAGGGGAAATATCAAAAAAACTCATTATAAGCCAAATTTTAAACTAAATGGTGTTCCACTAAAGCAAGTTCCTGAGTACAAATACCTTGGTCACATTGTAACCGAACGTCTGAATGACGATAGTGATATGGAGCGGGAGCGCAGGGCGTTGTCAGTTAGAGGAAATATGCTGGCGCGCAGATTTGCGCGTTGTACATTGCCAGTAAAGTTAGCCTTATTTCGAGCCTACTGCCAATCTTTCTACACTTGCAGCCTGTGGTCTAACTTTACGCGGCGCAGCTACAATGCCCTGCGTGTCCAGTACAACAATGTGCTGAGGGCGGTGCTAGGGAGGCCTCGACATTGCAGTGCGTCAACGATGTTCGCGGAAGCAGGAGTTGATGATTTTTACGCAATCATTCGTAAGCGGGTCGCGTCTGTAATAGATAGGTTCACGAGCAGCACTAACACTCTCCTCAGCACATTGGCATGTAAAATGGAAAGCCCCCTATGGCGGCACTGGAATTATATACATATGAACTCAATAGATCGTAAATAAATAATAAATAAATAAATTATAATAATTGTTTACTAACATAGGTTAAGCAAATATATATTAACAAAATTATATGGATTGAAAAAGTCTGAAATAAAGATTATTATTATTATTATTATAACGATAATTGTCAGTGCTTGGACGGTTTTTAAGAAGCGCGTGTTTGAGTCACTTTCAAATTTTTATGTGAATCTAAACATGTTTCTAGAAAAAATAGTGTACAAACGCTAATAAAGGCAAAATAAAAGTGGTGTCTACGATCGTAATCTAGGATTTTTTCTTATAAGACAGCAGTGATACTTACTTACAATAGATTTGTGAAGTAAGCTAGAAAAGTGTTTTCATCGGTTTCTTTCTCAAAATTAAAAAAAATAACCCGGTCGTATATTTGTCTTCTATAAAGTTTAGTTTATAAAACTATCTCAATAATTTACAAATTCGTTTCTAAATGACTCTTTATTTACAATTTTGTTGTCGACTAGCTAATGTAGCCAGTTAATTTATATTTTAGTATAAAATAAATAAAATAAAAATAAATCAGCTTCCCGCTGTATCCCGCACACATCAGGGTAGGCAAAGGGAACCTAGTGTTAAGACACTTCCCCACTTTCTGCCGAATTCTGGAGGCATTATGTGTTGAGTGGCAGAACTCAACGCCGCGCTTTCGACACCAGAGCGAAGAAATGGAAATATAAATTTATGTAAATATTTTATCTCTTCAAGTGGGGATTGAACCCACATCCAGTCGGTTTTACAGTCACACTTCGTTGCCGCTGCGCCACGACTGGCCACGAATATATTTGTATAGTATTGTAAATTGGCACAGTCGAATATATTGAAAGTTTCCTTATATTACTTTGAACCAAAATATTCGATGTATTTTGAATATACAAATATTTAGCATTATTTAGATTAGTTAAGTACTGTTCGATGATGGACAAGGTAAACATGTAGCTCTTAGTCAAAATGTATTGTGAAATTAAACTGAAATTGTAATGTTCATATATGATCTATAATTTTATGTTGACACAAAATTTACTTTTTGAAAAATGGAATACAGACAAATTATACTTATTTAGAAAACGTATAAAAATTTGAACGTAGCGGGACTTGAACTCGCGCTTCCTGGGAACCGACTAGGCGCTCTTACCACTAAGCCATACGTTCTCATCAAGTCGGAATTTTTATACGCTTGCTACAACTTATTTATGTTGTTAGCATCTCTTTAGGGAGATTTTTACAAATTTCCTCTATCCAAAGATTATTATCTACTTACTAAAAATTATCGTCTGGCAAGAGACAATGTTATTTATTAAATTTTTTTTTTATTTTATACGTTTTCTAAATAAGATTTTTTTTTCGTAAATGTGGAATAACACTTAAAAAAATGTTAAAAAACAGAAAAATCTTTTTCATATGTATTATTTATTTTCTTAATATGTGTATATTATTTGTGAACCTAAAGCCAATAAAACAATAATATAGATTGTACCTTTATTGAGTTAAAAGTTAAACTACATTTGTCTTATCATCAACTGTGGTAGCTTGACCTTCTCCTTTTGATACAGTTTTAACGCTTTCATCACCTTTCACAGTTGTTGATGGCAACGGTGGTACAAATGCATTAGATTTAAAATCATTTTTCAATTCTTTGTTTCCTACCATGACGATATCTTTTTTCGCAAAACCATTTTTCTTTTTTTCTTTTAATTTCCCAATATTTTTTGGGGATATTTCTGTTTTCTTAGGAAAAAATAAAATTTCAATGGCTTTGGGTTTCATTGGCATACTCGGTAAAGATGGTCTGTTTTGCAAAAGGTCTAAGATATAAGGTAGAAATGGAAAACTACTACCAACATTTTGTGAATTATCTAGATTTTGACCTTGCTTTGATCCAAATTCAAATATAATATCTTCATGGGTATGCTCGTGAGAATCACAACACAATGGCGAAGATGTAGGTTCTTTGAAGGTAAATAGATCATTTCCTGATAAAATTTTGTCAAGAAGGTTTTGAACGATGAATTTTTGGCGAATCCTTGATATATTTTATGCTTGAGCATGGACAAGCTTCTAGAATAGTTTCTTTCTTGGGATGAAATAAAGAATCTGATCCATGATCTATATGATCTGTTCTTAAGACATCTAGAATGTAAGCAAAAGAAAATTAATTTATTTGTAAACAAAATATATTTAAATAACTCCTTCTTTCTTCTTACCGTCTGGATGCCTGTTAAAATAAAATGAAATATCCAATTTCCCAAGATTGACAAGAGAATTTGTAACAGCAGGTAAAGGCTTGTAATTTTTTCCCACATCGCGGGACCATACTGACGATACACATCCTACTATCAAAAGAACCAGAAGAGTGACCTATAAGGGAAAAAATATATTAATTAAATTTCTTTTAAGCCCTATTCATTACAAAGGAAATATATGTACATAATAATTAACAACAAAGATATTGTATATAAAGACAAGAAAGCAAAAGTTTCGAAAGCCTCGCTCAATTGAGATATGTCTTAATTAATTTTGAGTAAATCTCTGATTCTAATTGAGTATATAAAGCTTATTTACAAAAAGTTATTTAACTCAAAGCCTAATAAAAGTTTAATTCTATGAAGTAGGCTTAAAGTAAAACTTTTAATACCATGTTGATGAACTTAAATGAAATTCTGCAGAATTCGCTTGACACGAGTAATAAGAATAAAGATTCGATTGAAATTCTGTTCAAATCTAATTTTGAACATTTCGCAACATCGATTTAGTCGTTTATTGGATTTGTGTTTTATGGTCTCGCTTGTGTAATGCCGAATTTCCGACCGATCGACTTTTATATATTTGTGTTTTATTTTTTTCATTCCTGTTTATGTAAATATGATACATTTTTTTCTTCTACAGAAACATATATCGAGGCTACTCGTGGCGCAGCGGCACGAAGTGTGACTGTAAAACCGACTGGTTGTGGATATCGAATCCACAACCCCCCCACTCGAGGAGATGAAATATTTACTTAAATTTATATTTCCATTTCTTCGCTCTGGTGGCGAGGCTAAGCGCTGCGTTGAGTTATGCCACTCAACATGCAATGCCTCCAGAATTCGGCACAAAGTGGGGGAACGGAGTGTCTTAACACTAGGTTCTCTCTGCCTACCCTGCTGTGTGTGGGATACAGCGTGAAGCAAAAAAAAACATATGTAAAAGATTTTTTTAAGCATATTTTAAAAAATATTTTCCTATTTTTTAAACAAAACACTATTAATACTATGATTGCTGATGTAGTATGTATAAGTGATTGTAATACCAGAGGTTTCAAATCTAATTTGAGGGAATTTTAATACACATTTCGATTAAAAATTGGCCGATTAAGGAATATCATAAGTACCTACTAGTATTTTTTACGTAAACGTAAATATTATATTTATAAATAAATATTTTATATCATAAAATATGTAAATAAGGTATATTTTTTTATATATTTCAAATACACATATTTTATATATTTGAATCATTCAAATAACTATTTATTAGATCTTATGAACTCAGCAAAGCAATGCCTTGAGAATTGGGCGAAAAGTAGGGAACTCAGTACTAGTTTCCCAGGTTCCTTCTGCCTACCCTGCGATGTGCGGGATACACCGTGACGCTAAAAAAATCTCATAAATATGCAAAATTATGCAAGTGCATACATTTCGCTTTTTGTACGCATTAGGATAGATGTTGCAGACTTGTTGGTAACCTACAATGTAGTTTGGCTGGTGTGGCTAAATTATAAAAGAGAAAATATATTTCAGTATTAATAAAATAAATGAATAAGTAAACAATTGAAATATAGACACCACCAGTCACAACGAACCTACCACGAATTAATGCACGTATTATTCCTTTATGTAAAATATATTTAAATAATTAGTAATGGTGACGAAGAACAGCAGTAACATAAGCGTGTGAATGTAAACGTGACGGTTGTGGGTTCAATTCCCACTCGGGGAAATGAATTGTAATTTGTTAATATTTTATTTGTTTTCGCTCTGATCACTAACGAGGCCAAGTGCACCCGACATGCGATGCCTCCAAAATTCATTGGAATTTGGACAATGAGTAACAGTATGTCCTAACACTAGATTCCCTCTGCCTACCCTGCGGTAGTACTGCGGGATACAGTGTGAAGCTGAAAAAAAAATGCTATATATTTATTTTACAGAAATACAAATAATGGCTCGAAATCTAGAACTAATATTTTTTTTTCATTCCTTTATTTTCCTATCGTATTTAGTCCAGATTGGACCTCGTATCTATATTCAATAATCATCAATCATCTTTGAAGATTTTTATTATAAAACAGGAAACACTATACATTTACCGCAAAAGATACAGGGTTAAAAGTAAGGAGCATCAATATATAGATATTTTAACAGATATTGCCCTTCGTGCCAGAGCATTCAACTTCGCCTGTTACGGCTGTCTATATGTCTAAAAGCACTTCAGTCCAATAGCTCGTAACAATATTATGGTTCTACTGGCTACACTCATCATGTAAATATACGTAATTCGGTCTATAATTGTAGTATATAATATCTTAAATTGTTTTAATATAGAAGTAAAATGCCATTTTTTAACTAATTTCTGTAAAATAGAAGATTATCAAAATAATAAATAAATAAATCAGCTTCACGCTCTATCCCATACACAGCAGGGGTAGACAGAGGGAACCTAGTGTTAAGACACTCCGTTCCCCACCTTCTGCCTAATTCTGGAGGCATTGCGTGTTGAGTGGCAGAACTCAACGCCGCGCTTAGAAGAGATTATCAACTCGACTGTATTTTTTTAGTTTAGTTCTTTGTTACATCAGAACGCTTTTGATGATTCTTTTTTATTTGAAAGCTGGTGCTTAATGTGTGGTCCCGTTTTAGTTTGGTCCATTTTTGATAATGGTATCCATGATAAAATCACATAAGACTTAAATTTGCATTAAGAATGTGCTACAACTGGATAACTATCTAAATATCTCGTCAAATGATTTTATTGATTCTTTTTTTTATTGAAAAGGATACTTTAAGAGTAGTTTGATAAAAGTTTTGGTTAGATTCTGATTATGGGGTCCACTAGAAATTAAAGAAGTTGGTTTTTTTTGGTAAAAATTATAATAATTAAATAAAAATCACTTTTAAATTCTCCAAGTGTCAAATACTAAACATTTTTATGTGAAATTCATTTAAGAGAATGAAGAAATAGTAATTAAATAGAACACGGATATTTTTTATGTATGTTTTTTACGCGCACGTCTTTAGAAATACTAGACAGATTGTAAATTCAACTTTTTTCGTTGTATAGCTATTATGCCTGGGTAGGATAAAGATTATGAAACTTTTTGAAAAATGGCACTCCTAAAACTTAGTAGCCTTGCTTAACTATAAGAAATACTATCATAGCAGAAGTTGTTCATAAGGATAGACATTTTTCATTGACAAATTTTCATTTTTCAAATCAATTTTCAAAATCGCCGTTTTCTTTTTCAGCATGAAGCTAAAAAAAAAATTAAGGACTTGCAACATTTGTTGGCAATCTGCTTAATAATAAGAAATAATGAAATGTCGCCCTAACAAAAATTGTTCTCTATACTAAACAGTTTTAATTGAATAAAAATTGATAAATAACATTTATTATGAAAAGAGGACATCGTGGCGCAGTGAAGCAGCGTTTAACTATTATTGTTATAGTTGTGAGACCTAGCTTCACTTACGACCACAAATCTGCTTAAATTGTTTTGATTTCACAGTATTA
>JAJHJA010000859.1:0-272256 GCA_021202915.1 Heliconius himera | reverse complement strand
TAATATCACGCAAGCTTTCATAAAGTTCATTACGCTCAGATTGCACATAGTATTTAAGGCGTACTTCTGCATTCTTCCAGTACTCGGTGGCAGGCAATCCGTTTAGTTTCTTTGTGTCATATAGTTCGATTTTTATGAAATGGCTTGCCTGCGAACCATCGTCCGAGTTTGTAGAAATATACGATGTTCCCTCAGGATTCGATTGAGCAACACATGATGATAATATTATTTTCTTTTGCTTCTTTGGCTTCTCAAAGAAACCACTAATATCATTGCAGGCTCTCTTTTGTTTGGGTTTCTGTATTTTCATAGGGGCGACCTCTTCAGCCTCATCTCCGCTTAGATTAGAATAGTAATAGTTTTTAAATGTACAATCAAACGAGTTGTTACTTGACAGCTGCAATAATGAAAAAGTACACAATATATTTACTGGGCAACAACATAAATAAATTAGTAAATGACTTAAAAATAATACTCACCGCCATTGTTTCGTATCGGAAGAGCACTTTCACGTATCACGAACAACAATTATTTCATATCAGAACAGCTTCCAATGCTTCCATGTATCAACAAGTTTTGTACATCAGCTTACGTAGCCTTTCAAATCAGCGTTGATTGTATTAAATATTTAACCCTGAGTCAGAGATGATTACAACAAAATAACTAGGTGATAACCAACCGATACAAATATGAAACGGCTCTATGATGAGTAGGTATTATACGAAAACAATTTTACTGCGAAGTAGGTTAGGTTAGGTTAGTATTGTTATGCTAAAAAAAGTAAAACGAAATCCGCGGTTAATTAATTAATTAATCAAAATGGTGCGCCACCAACACAAATATGAAACGGTTCTATGATGAGTAGGTTAGGTTAGGTATTCTTATGTTAAAGAAATAAAAAACACGAATACACTGCTATTTTAAAAATGTTTGATAAGGCGATCGAGGCGAAATTTTTGAGGAGCCAGAACGCACCCAAAAAATAATGACGGGTACTAACCGCGAAAAAAGCCGCGGATCTGGGGTAATCAACTTAATCCGCGGTCAATTAATTAATCAAAACCGCGACCCGCGAGAAAATCCGCGGAAAATTTTGATTGATAAGGCGATCAATTTAATGAGCCAGAACGCACCAATCCCTACTACTCTATGAAAAGACACAAAATAATGGCGGGTACTAACCGCGAAAAAAGCCGCGGATCTGGGGTAATCAACTTAATCCGCGGCCAATAAATTAATCAAAACCGCGACCCGCGAGAAAATCCGCGGAAAATTTTGATTGATAAGGCGATCAATTTAATGAGCCAGAACGCACCAATCCCTACTACTCTATGAAAAGACACAAAATAATGGTGGCTACTAACCGCGAAAAAATCCGCGGATCCGGGGTAATCAATTTAATCCGCGGTCAATTAATTAATCTAAACCGCGACCCGCGAGAAAATCCGCGGAAAATTTTGATTGATAAGGCGATCAATTTAATGAGCCAGAACGCACCAATCCCTACTACTCTATGAAAAGACTCGAAATTATGGCGGCTACTAACCGCGAAAAAAGCCGCGGATCTGGGGTAATCAACTTAATCCGCGGTCAATTAATTAATCAAAACCGCGACCCGCGAGAAAAACCGCGAAAAAAGCCGCGGATCTGGGGTAATCAACTTAATCCGCGGCCAATTAATTAATCAAAACCGCGACCCGCGAGAAAATCCGCGGAAAATTTTGATTGATAAGGCGATCAATTTAATGAGCCAGAACGCACCAATCCCTACTACTGAAATACTTAAGAATATATATTTTTACACAACATCAAAATGAAATTCTAAAGATTTTTGTTTATTTTTTATTATGGCAATTCTATGAAAAGATTTCATTGAAAGCTTTCTACTAACATTCAAAAAGTTTTTATAGCAAATGAAAGGTAAGCAAAAATGTGAATATTCGATATCCTATATATTAAAATAGCTTACCTTATTGGATCGTCGTCGCGGCGGCGATATTTTATTCCATAGAGCTTCCAGTTGATCGAAGTGCTGCGATTGCGCTATCGCGGCCTGCTCGGGACCGAGGCTTACCTGAGATTTGATAATGCTCTTAATAAATGTTATTTTATTATTATATTTATTTATCGTCATACATATTTAACATTTATAATTATTATCTTAAACGTAGATAATTATAGATTGAATCATGAGAATTTTAAATCATATAAAATATTATAAAATTAGAAAGCATATAATTGTAAAAATATATAAAATTACACTCTTTACTTTAAAAATAGAAATTGGTCACCATCACTATTCAACCCACAACCAATTAACGATGTAAACCAATCGACATCCATTACAGCTTTAAACGTTATAGAGTTGCCTAGCTTTTGTAACGCTTCAATAAGTTTCGTCTATTATAAAATAGGTTTGTATCAAAATTGCCTTCGATCCCAATTTTCCAAGTGAGTAGACTTCGGAATCGCAATTCAAAGGTAAAGATTGATGCGTGAACATACAACTGAATATGTAGGTATTGGCTGCTATTAATATAGCATTGTAACAGGAACAATGGATCTTATACAACACAATTAAAAAAATACTTTTGATAATAAAAGCATTGTAGTAACTAAGTACTAACACTGTTATGCCAGATAAAGTTTAAGGTTTTTATTTAGGTGCAGCTTAAGTGTACATTTAGAAAAGCTTTTCATTTAAAAAAAAATATGTAGTTTATATATTTTATAATTTATTGACGGTTATTTCAAATATAAGTTCTCTTATGAATGGAATAGACGATCAATAATTAAGGAAAAAAACATACCAAATTTTAAATGATTGAGGCAGTCATGGCGCAAAGGAGGCTTTGGCTCTAGCAACAAGGCACAGCGCGACGCGCTAAGTGCCTTAATGAGGAATGGGGTGTCTTAACACTGGGTTTCCAGGTTTCCTCTGTCTACCCTGCTATATGCGGGATTACAGCGTGAAGCTAAAAATACTAAAAATCCTAGTAAACATATTATCATATATTACCTGTGAGCCTAAGTCTTTATTCTTCGCCTCTTGTATTTTCGATATTTCTTCCATTGACGCTGACACCGAAAACCTATGAATGATGTTGATTACAATAACATATTTGTATTTAATTGTTGTTTGGTTCGCCTCATAGCGATTCCTATTATATTGTTGTCGGTATTCATATTAAATTAAAAGGAAAATATCGAATGAATTATGATTTCTTAGACTCAATTATTGATTTACGAAGTTTAAAATATTTTTCATTGTATACATAATAAATATAACTATAATTTAAATATTTTTAGCCTACCATATTTGAGCATATTCACGTAGACTTAAACATTGTTAAGTTTCATGTAAAAAAATATTGAATTCCAGAACATAACGCCTGAAATTCTTTCCTATTCTACATATGTATATAATAATGTATCTTATAAACATTTTACCGTCTCTTCAATCGCTCATCCACTTGTGCCATCATAGCAGCTGACGTCAAATGACCGTATTTCTTCTGCCACGTGTACGTGTCTAAAGAAACTTCCTTCTTGAGCAATCGTTTCATTGGCCGCTTTGGTGCCAGAGGTCGTAATTCTGAACAAAAAATCTTTATTTATATCTCATTATCGATTACTAATTCGATAAAATGTTTGCGAGTTAGAAATCGATATAGTAATTGAAACGTAAATGTTACACCCCTACGGAAGTGTTAGGGTGCGTCTCTATTACGGAAAATGTGGGGGCAATTGCTTAATCATATTGTGTAGTTTCGATCTTCTTTTTTTTTAATAAAGCTGTCTACAATACGGTCGATATATGGTAGTGTTACATGAAAATTAAATGTCTGCGTAGATTTAACTTTATGATTTTTCACAACGCGGCGTCTGTACTGTATGAAGCTATAATAATATTTTAATTTTAGCATAGTTAAAACATGTAAATAGATAATAACTGCATGGACTGCTCAACTGAGTAAATCATATATATAATAGAGTTATAATGTCGGAGAGTTTGTTTTGAACTAATAGTCGAATTGAAAAAGCTATTCTATCTAAGATATTGAATCTAATGAGGAAGGCTGTACTCTATATTATAAACCTCCTGCACGTAGAATGTAGTATATTTTTAACATTTTTTAAAGTGTTATTTCACACTAAGGAAAAAAAACTATGTGTTATACATAACTCTTAGTTATTTCCATTTAAATATGGCGACGAAGCCATGAGCTTTGTTGAAAGAAGTTGAAGTTATTAAAATATATTTTTCCATTTACTCAGACCAGACATAGATAAATATAAACATATATGCTCCAGAGACCCAAGAGTGGCAACTAAATAATTTCTAACTGCAGCACTAAGCAATATTTTTGCTTAAGATATAATATCAACAATAATAAACCCAGAAATAAACTTTACAAGTAATTCATACATAAAGGTTACTTGGACTTTAGCAAAAGTGATCTTACCATCAACGTCTTTAGTAGGCGCCGCATATGTCGGTATCTTGACGTACGTCGCTGGCGTGTTGTGCAAGCAGATTATCGGCAAGCAACCTGTTGAGTGTAATAAGCTTCTGTTATCGCATATTAAACCATTAGTTGTCTATTTTAAATATGTTAGACGTCTATATATGAATATACGAAGCAAAAACGTTGTAATTCTTTTTAGGAAAATTTTGAGGACGGAGAAGTCAAATCAAAAGCAAAGCAAAGCGCTTTAAAATTATAAAATAAAATTTTTTCATGAAAGTAATTAAATAATGTAACAACACGCACTACCATATGTTTGACAATGTGATATGCTTTTGTATAACATACACATTGCTATGGAAACGCGTATTGTACGCAGCAATTACAGTACTCCCGTATGCAAAAATTGTTAAATACTTCTATGATAAATATTTATATTTAAAAAAAACAATACAATTTCAATATGTCAACAATGGTTTCCATAAAATTTAATTTAATCCACAGTTCATAAACATAAGCAATATAGTTCCCATTGAAACTGAATACCAACTAAATTATAGTCATCTGCATTTATGTAAAAAGAGTATTCTATTCAACGCTGAAAGGATCCTCATTTTTTACTCCCGCAGAATAGTGGACAGATCGTGTCGTTGAATAGTAATGAAAATGCATTCGTCGAATTTCAATTGAATTTTTAACTGAAAATTTGTGTTGGATTTTTTTGAAATACAAATATAAAAAAATGTAATATTAATAAAATATACACTGAGAATTTGTTAAATCTACGATAACCCAAGTTGTAGTTTATTTATTTGTAAATAAATGTTACGATTGACTCTGGCATTATACTTGAATGTATTTATCGTCGAAATAATTAATACTTTGAGGTCGATCGTGGCGCAGGGGCACAAAGTGTGCCTGCAAAAGCAGTTGTGAGTTCGATCCTCACTCGAGGAAATTAAATACTTATTTAAAGTTATACTTCCATTTTTTCGCTCTGGTGTCGAGGCAAAGCGCGGCGTTGAGGTCCACCAATCAACACAAAACGCCGGCGCGGAAAGTAGGAATCGAAGTGTCTTAACAGTAGGTTCTCTCTGCCTACCTTGGGATTGTGTATGGGACACAGCGTGAAGCTGATAACATAATACCTAATATTGAATATTTCTAAAAGATGAAACTATACTTTCACTAATTTTTCCGCATATGACAGAATGACAGAAGACAGTACTTAAAATTTTTGAAATTTTATTTTACACTTAAGCAAAGAAAAATGACAGTGATGATCTATCTTTTTTCTTTTTCTTTTTGCACATACCTCTATCCAACAGATGCACGACGATTCGGGAGCAATCGCTAGTTATCTGGAAACCTAGTAACGGAACGTGAAGCGATAAGGAAGTCAGCGCCAGACCTCGCTTCGTTTCCCATATTATAAGAGTTTTATCTTCTGCGCCTGTTAGAGAAAAATTGCTTGTGTATAATATTTCTATGTATATTATTATTAATCTAGTTTTTAATTATAAACAGAAAATGAAATTATCGTTATCTATTATATATTATAATAGATTCATTTAAATATATATTTTTTGGACTCATGTTGGTGGATGATAATATTTCATCGATTTTTAAAACATTTTTACCATTTATCTACTATATCACTAGGATACCAGGTCCGGTACTTGCTTTTTTCGTCAAAAGAGAACGTTGCTCTTTATTCTGAGTTACCATAAGTAACTATCAATAAAACCTAAGTTATGTTTCTTTGATGTGGAAAGTATTCTTTTGTTTTTCCTTTTTCTACATAGCGTCTCTCTTAGAATAATATAATATCTCACAATGGCAAATATAATCAAGAAAAGAAGTGATTTGTAAATTTCAAATATAGTATAATATTTTGTCGTGGGTTTTCTTTGTCTCTGGCTTCGTTGTCGACAATTTAATAGAAATGCCAAGAATATGTAAATTAAAATACATATAACCTACGCAACTACCGAAATAGAATCAACCAATATACTTCATCTTGATATATTAACAAATCATAAAAAAATATCGGTAGAAATATTAATTGTAATTATTAATAACAAAATTTGTAAATGACAAGAAGCTTTCGTCAAGTGAATAAATAATTTTGTTTTGTTGTAAAAACATTGCGTTTAATTATTATTCCTAAATGATGGACGTAGGAAACTTTTATTATTTAATGATTGATTAAAATAATAATATAATTTTCCATAACTTGATATTATAAACAATTAATTAAAAAAATAATAATTAATAACTATAGTTGTTATTTTAATTTCAGTCTAGTTTTAACTTAGATTATACAAAACGAGTACATACCAGAAACAGCTATCGAACCGTCACCAGTGACCTTTACACAGGTGACTTTGCCCAAATGACCGGACAACAAGTGGACATCAGACCCAGTATTTATATCCCACACTATCAAATTGTAATCCCACGATCCCGATACAACTTGCGTTTTGTTCGTTATTGACACGGCCACACAGGTTACTATGTCGGAGTGGCCCACTAGTACCTGTGGTATCGAAGTTAATTATTACAAAATATTTTTTAAAATCATTATTTTAAAGGTAATAAGATAAGACTTTCAGTTCGTATGCTTTTTCTCCTTATATTTTTAAATTTTCCTGCATGTAGCAGGGTGGGCACATTTTTGGGTATTGAGTGGTGGAATTCAACGCCACCCTCTGCCTCGTTACCAGAGCGAGAAAATTAAAATATTTCATTCCCCTAAATGGAAATTAAACCCACAACCGTCGAGTTTACATGTGTGTCCCACGCCACGACTGCCTCCATATCTTATTATTGTTATTTTATAACATTTAAAATTTTTCAATATTTTTCTAAGCCTAAGGGTAAGTGACGCCTAAACGAGTTTTTGTTCTTTTCTTATTCTTTTTTGTACAATAAAAATATAATATAAGAATAGCTAACTGAAGTAGTTAAAACTTTTAATGGATATATACGCGATGGCTTCGGTTTCCTCTCGCCAGATTATTTATTTTTTTGTTTCTTACATTGTCAACAGCAGTGTTGCACTCCGATAAATAAAATCTTTAATAAGGCCGATATTTTTCTATTTGTTTAAGGCAAAAATTTAAAAAGCATCCGAAAAATTCTAGATTTACGACCAAGTCTCCAGTAACCTATCAAACTAATCACTTAAGTAACTAATATACCTATATATATTGGTTATAGTATATTATATATCTTTAGTTCTTTATTGAACTAAAATGAACAATAATTATTACGTGTAAAGCCATAATATATGTTATTCAAATAAGTGGAATAAATAAAAATAGCATAGCAATATTATTAAACAAACAAAACACAATCAATTTCAATAAGGCAAAGGTATCTTTACTACCACTAAAGCCATACGGATAGCGCTAATATTTTACGACGTCGTGAAGTAAATAGGATTAGATAGATACTCTGTTTAAGTAGAACATAAAATATGGACGAATATATTAAAAATTAAGTGATTTCTTATATTATAAGAATGTTTGGGTGACGTTATGTTTTTGCTTGAACTTAAAAATAATGATTTGCTTTGGTGATAAAGTATATTTATTATTTTAAAATTTGCAATGAAAAACTTCAAAAGGAGCTAACAATAATATAGGTAGTAAATTATTAATTATAATATATAAAGATATTTGAATTGAGACCAGTCGTGGCGCAGCGGCAGTGTGACTGTAAAATCGACTGGTTGTGTGTTCGATCCCCACTCGAGGCGATGAAATATTTATTTAAATGTATATTTCCATTTCTTCGCTCTGGTGTCGAGGCAATGTGCGTCGTTGACTTCCGTCCCTCAACATGCAATGCCTCGAAAATTCGGCGGAAACTCGGGAACAGAGTATCTTAACACTACATTCTCTTTGCCTACCCTGCAATATGCAGAATATAGCACGAAGTTAATTATTCTTTAAAATATTTATTTTTTCTCATAATATATATTAAATAATTAAATTACCTGGGACAATTTCCCACCGTGCAACTGCCACACTTTCAGTGACATATCCATCGAACCGGTTACAACGTGCTGGGAGTCCGCCGTCAGCGCGAAGCACGTGACCCGTTCCGCATGAGATATGGAACGCTTCTCCTCCCCACTGTCCCCTTCGGCTAATGCCCAAATACGGACCGAGTTGTCACCGTCAGATAATACCTGGGGAGTAGAGCTAGGTATTGAAGGACATTCGTTTATAATAATTATTAAAAACATGTATGTATAATATTCAATTTTAATATAAAATATCATTTATTATTTTTATCATTTTTAAAGTGTTTTTTCATACTTCGGGAAGAAAAATACTTATTAAGAAAACGTATAAAAATTTGAACGTAGCGGGATTTGAACTCGCGCCTCTTTGAGCGTATAGCTTAGTTGGTTAAAGCGCTTGGGCGGTTTTCACAGAGACGCGGATTCAATTCGCGCTACATTAATAATTTTATACGTTTTCTTAATAAGAATCAGTTATTATTTTACTAAAATCCTTCATTACACACAATATAAAAAATATACAGGCACAAAAGGCGAGTTTAACACTAAGAAGCAATCTCTACCAGCCATATTGTTAACTGTGTGTTCTTATTTCAGATATATTATCGATAACTTCAATATGATATCCGTAACGATAGTATAATATTGACATTTGTATTTTTAGCATTATATGTATTAATTTCTGTATACTAAAAGTAAAACTGTAGGCATCCTTACCTTTTCAGTCCACTACCGCCTAATCTACCATGAAAGATTAAGGATCGTAATGACAAAAGGATAATCGATAAGATCCCCTCACTAATCCGAGAGAACGGTGACTGGGTTTCATTTAACGTTACACCATGAGACAGCGTGTCTTCTCAAATTTGCTTAATGGAAAAAGTTTTTGACTGCGACAAGCTGGATGGAAGCGAAAACCGTTCAAACTTGTTCAAAAATACAATATTGGCTGATTACTTAATACTGAAGAACAGCGACAGCAAGGTGAAATTCGATTTTACGCAATTTCACTTAAATTAAAACGGTTAAAAGCAATCTATCGTTGACATTGTCTCTTTTAATCTGAAGGACTGGAAAGTCGAGTTGAGTCTTTAATGAGCGTCCTGTAATGTCTATTGATTTTGACAATTGATGAAAAAGTTCTTTTTGTTGTTATAATTAATTTGGCCGACTGAACTTTATAAAAAAAATGAATGAGGCCAGTTGTGGCGCAGGGGCACAAAGTGTGACTGTAAATCAACTGGTTGTGGGTTCGATCCCCACTCGAGAAGACGAAATATTTACTTAAATTTATATTTCCATTTCTTCGCTCTGGTGTCGAGGCAAAGCGCGGCGTTGAATTCTGCCACTCAACACGCAATGCCTCCAGAATTCGGCAGAAAGTGGGGAATGGAGTGTCTTAACACTAGGTTCCCTCTGCCTACCCTGCTGTGTGCGGGATACAGCGTGAAGCTGATAAAAAAATAAAAACTTTATAAAAAATGTTATTTTATCTACTACTTATCAATCAAAAATCTTAGTACTGCATTTGCTGCTGTAAGAGTTTAAATAAACTAACTACTAAGCTTTTTGATTGATAAGTAGTAGATAAATAAGTGATTTTTTTAACCTTTTTAAGTTTTCGTATTAAAATCTTGACCAAGTAAAATGAGCTCCCTTTGTTAAGACGTTTATTATACCTATTATGTATTTAATTAAACACAACTTGTGGATGACTGCTATTAAGCAGCTAAATGTATCAACCTCAGAAACTTTGAAATTAGTTTGCGTGCAATATGTCATAACGACAGAAACGCGATGTGTACATTAGTTCTAGTACAAGCAATTATCTTAATATGAAATTGCTTTATAATTTTTTTTTTACATTTATTCAAATTTATATTTTCACTGCTTCGCTCTGGTGTAGAGGCGAAGCGCGGGGTTGAGTTCCGCCACTCATGCAATGCCTCCAATATTCGGCGGAAAATGGAGAACAGAGTGTCTATACACTAAATCCCTCTGCCTATCCTGCTGTGTATGGGATACAGTGTGAAGCTGATAATAATAAATTGCTTTAGGTTTTACTATACATTGTTTATATTTTTATCGAATCGTTAGCATTTTTTTTGTCATTTATCATAAAGCAATATACTTTTTTGTTCTATACATATAAAGGGTGTAAAATTCCCTGTGTTAATAAGTAGATTAGTAAACCACAAGCCCGTAAACGTATAACTTTGAAAATCTCAAATTAAATTGTGTGAAAATGGCTGCACAGAATGTTAATTTTCCTTATCGCTTTATAATTTTGTTGTAACTTCAGCAAAATGAAATCATTATTTGGAAAGATAAGAAGTTTATTGTAAAAAATATGCAATACATTTTTATAAAGTATATTTCTTAATGAGGTTTAAAATTGGTATAGATTGTTTGAGTACTCCATAATAACCAACAGTTATTTTGTCTATATTATTAATTTTGTTATAGATTTTATTTAGTTTCATGCTATATATCGCACGCAGCAGGGTAGGCAGAGGGAAGTTAGTGTTAAGACACTCCATTCCCCACTTTCCGTCGAGTTCTCGCTGTCGCTCTCATTCAACACGCAATACATCTGCATTGCGCGTCGACACCAGAGCGAAGAAATGCGAAAAAAATATAAATGTAAATAAATATTTCACTTCCTTGAGTGGGGATCGAACCCACAAAGATACTGTCATAACTATATATTAGTCCTCAAATATCAGCTTTGTTAAAATGACGTAGGTCTGGCGGCTAAACATAAAATGCTAGAAGATAACTTACCGCATATTTCATATTGAGTGTAACATCAACACTAGTGCTGGGTGCGTTGACCGAGTGCAGCACGATCCCGGAGTCCACGAGCCACACGTGCACGTTGCGGGCTCTGTCGCCCGACATCGCGCGCCGCCCGTCCGACATCATCAGGAGGGTTTGAAGAGCGGATTGGTGACCCTGGTTTTTTTTTATACTATATCTTTTATATGTATATTTTTAATTGAGAATTTTAAGGAGAACATAGTTTTTATTCTTTTTAATTTTTTCATACATTGTGCTTAGTTTTATCAGACATCAGTCAGTACTTTTTTATTTATAGTGTTAATTTTCTGATTACATTTATAATTTGCGTATAGTATTCATGAAAGAGATACAACAAACTGTCACGAACGGGAATCAAAAAATCAAGAATTAATAATTATTCATTTTATTTCAAAAGTAAAACAATGGAATTAGCTCCAATCTATTCAAATTATTATTTTAAGCATTTAATAGAGCTTCTACAACAAAAGTGTCTCTTTCATGTCACCTCTTCCCTATATATTAATAAAAATAAGTTAAAATATTTTCTTGTTAGATGGAAAGAAAGGGAAAAACTTTATACTTGATCTGCATACCATGTTAAATATGGGATACACAGTGACGCTACTTAAAACATTTATCTTCAATATTATTTACTTATATAGCTTGCTAAAAAAAGGACACTATAGTCACTATACTATAGATAACTATAGAAAGGAGACTCCATTACTTATTATTGGGTAAAATAGATTAAAACAAAGTACTTATCCCGCTTGAACTTCTAACCCATCTTAATGAAATTTGACAGGGATCTCCTTTTGTATTAGGATTATATGATGTATGCTACATAAAACCTTTTTCAATATAATAAATTTCAAATAACCACCTAGATATTAATAAAATGATAAATTATAATAATATAAATTTATGGATAATTATGTAAAATAGAAGAACTATTAACATAAAATACACAATAAAAAAAATACCTTATAAGTCAAAGATGGAGAATTATCAGCCAATTGCCATACAACAACAGTCCTATCTTCAGATCCACTGAGCACTAACAGATTGTTAGGGCTGAAAGTGACACAAGTGATGTGCCCCATATGACCATTGAGGGTAGTTTGCAATCGATGTGTGGAAAGTTGCCAAACTCGGACTAAGCCACGGGCGCACCCGCTAGCGGCGAGTTGCCCATCCCTAGACACTTCTAAACAACTGATCGGTATTAGTTCGCTTTGTTCCGCCTGGTGGATACAATAACTTGTTAATTTAGTTTAGTTTGTGCATTGTAGTAGTAATTAAATAAGCTTTTTCTAAGAATATGTTGTGGAAGTTGTTGAGGTCAGTGTAGCGCAGGTGACTGTAAACGACGGTCGTCTTGTTCGATTCCCACTCGGGGAAGTGAATTATTATTTATGAATATTTTCATTTCTTCGCTCTGGTAACAAGACAAAGCGTGGCTTTCCGCTACTTAACTCGCAATACCTCCTGAATTCGGCTGAAAATGGGAAACAGAGTGTTTTAACACTTTGTTAATTCGCTCATGTAAACGAAATTTGGTTACAGAACGAATTTCTTTAAGTAAAACTGTTTTTTTTTATTAAAAATTTTTTTATTAAAATATAACAGCAATCGTTACTATCCAACTAACCTGTAATAAAGTGACGTTTGTCGTTGATTTCGTCTGACGCCTCTTCAGTTGCTTAGTGGGGCGGAAGTTGGTAAGGTTATCCTCAGTGTGGAATGAATATATTGTTACTCTATTGCCACCTAAAAAAAATTTATTAATATTATTATAAATAAAATAAAAGTTAAACAAACTATTTTATATAGAATGTCAAAAAGCAAAACCATATCGATCAAAATCTTGGTAAAGTAAAATAATATTTAAAATTAAATAATAATGGACAAAACTAGAAAATAAAATAAACTATAAGATTTTTTTACCAGCAGCTAAAAGAAAATGATCCTTGTCGGCAATAGCCAAAGCCGCCAGATCGTGTGCGGCCGCTAAAGTACGCAACAATTGAGCGCTGTGTAGACTGTATATGTAGATGCGTTGGTCAGCACAACCAACCGCCGCTCTGGACGAGTCGTGTCCCACACAGAAACATTTTACCTAAGCAAAAAAAACTCTCAATATTATCTGGTTTTTTGTAGAATCGTAGCATATATCAGGTTAGGCAGAGGAAACTTAGACATCAGAAATATTCGACAAGTTTTTGAGACGTTGCGTGTAGCGGAACTTAACTTAGCCGTTCGCCTTGTTACCAGAGCGATAAAAATACTAAATAATTCATTCCCACGAGTGAGGATGGAACTCACAACTGTTGTGTTTACAGTCACACGGCTGTTCCACTGCCCCATAACGGGTTCAATAATAATCTTCATACAATTAAAGACAGTAATGGAAATAAACAATTCTGAAGTTCATAATGTGAAAATTTTAACTTACTCAAAGGAGTTTTTTAATGCTCAGATGATGTTAGCAAAGTTTGGAAAACAAGCAACAATAACTCCGTGAATTCAGATATGTATCAAATTACAGAACCAAATTTAACGAGTTCCAATGTTCAAGCATTCCAAAGTTTGTTAAGCAGATATAAAATACATTCGTGACTGAATAAGAATAACGGGTCTATTATATTTTTTATATTTTTTCATCACGCATTTACCGCATTTTGCAACAAGTGATACGGCACTCCATCTTCCATTTTTTTGCTGTGGGTTCCATTCCCACTTGAGCAAATTAAATAATTAATATTTTCATTTCTTCATTGTGGTGTCGAGGCAAAGCTTGGCGTTGAGTTCCGCCACTAAACACGCAATGCCTCTAGAATTTAGCGGAAAGTGGGAAACAGAGTGTCTTAACACTAGGCTCCCTCTGCCTAATAGCAGGACAGGCAAAGGAAACCTAGTGTTAAAACACTCCATACAATATAATAACAATACAATTAATCGACTACCACTACACAATACACCGTATACTCTACATGGCTGGGCACAGTAAAAAGGATCTATCGGCTCGTTAGATTTCAATCTACAACCTTTTCACATCTAAATCAATTGCGGACTATCGGACAAAAGCTAATCATGTTTAAATGTAATAAGAGAAAATGGTCTAAGGGCACTTACTAGAAATTCACTGTAATTTATTTCTCTACCAAAGTGTAAGTAAGAGGTAAAACAATTTAGAGCTCCTCAATTACAACACCCGAAGAGGGTCGAGGAGAGCATTCTGGGTAACCTTTGCTCATTATAAGGAAATTTACCTTGTTAGGAACGTTCTAGATGGCACTTATTAAGACTTTAATTCGCAAATAGATTTATTGTATGTTTGTTTTGCTTTGTTCAGGTTTGTTTTCATTTTTGTTTGTAACCTCACTGGCATCGTAAGTGTTTGTAAACTGTGTAAGGTAGCCAATTTTGATCATTCGTACACAAATCGATTAACCCTTTGAGCGAGAGAGAACCCTCTAAATATAGGATAGTGATCAAAATTCACCATAGAGACAGCTAGTCGACATTTTGTCTAAATTATAAAAAAATATCGAGGAACTATTAAGTTGAATATCATTGAATAGGTATTTATCATTTATATCATTCATTATTATAATTTTGTTAGGTTTCCTTTAGTTTAGGATATATGGCGATTTTAGATTGATTTAATAATCGTTATTGATAATTGTTACTCATACTTTATTATTTCGTTAATCTGCCCTGACCACGCGGGGATTGTAGCTGTGACAGACGTACGAGTATATCGATTGAATACTGCTTCCGGACTATGAAAATTAATAAAATTAAAAAAAAATAAATAAAATGGAATGCCACAAAAAGTCTGAATCATTTAAATCTTGATCTCAATGAAGATTTAATTGGTCGAAGAATAAGTCCCAATTGTTAATCTTAAGGAAATATTAAGCTTATTTGTTTTATGCATTTGGGTTTTTTGTTATTTGTTTATTATAAATATTGATTATTTTATAATAAGTTCCATAATACTATTTTTCTTAGCCCATACATGGTATCATTTCTACAAAACCTTTTGTAGTCATGTCAAAAGGACATGTTAAAGGAATTGGGTCCACATTTCCAAGCTATCAAATCTACAATCGAGTAAATGGGGACTATTAAGGAAATTGTAACGTAATTGGATTACTTATTTCAAGTAATAAGAAAATACGAATTAGGAAGAAATAAGTTCTTAGGGATTTCCCCGGAGATTTCGTAAAATTTTACAGGTAGATTTGCATATTTTATCGTGTTTAAATTAGAAGTTAAAATTTAAATGCCTTCGAATAAAGCTTATATTTCTTTCTTCAGTTTAAAACTTTAATTCTTCATTAGGTATAATAACTGGTTTTCTTGATTTAACTTATTGTATATGGGTCTAGTTATAATCTATTAGTAGGTTAATAATTTGCAAAATTGCCATCGACAAAAATATTGTGACATCTGGCTACTTAAACGACGTGAATGTTTTCGCTAATAATCCGCAATGCAGCCAGCGTTCAAATATTTAGAAAAACTTACAAGCTTTCATACTTCTTTTAAAAGTTATATAACAGACCGCATTGACTCAGGTAAGTTAAGAATGCAAGATGCAATGGTTCCGTCAGTATTTTAAATGTTCTTATTCTTATTTTTTGTATTAATTTAAAACACTCTTTACGGTAGCATAGTGTTAAGATACTTCACTAGTCATTTCCTCGAGTGGGAATCGAACCTGCCGCTTACAGTCACATGCTTGTACTACTGCTTCATGACTGGTCTGTATTAGTTAATATATTCGATATTATTGTTATATTTTTTGTGCTTAATAAGTAGTCATTTTTAATTTTAAAAAGCAGTGTTAGCAATACATAATTAAAAATATTTTTTTATTTTATAGGACGGAGAATAGATTAATATATATTTTTTTGATTAATATTTTTATTTTAGGTAAAATTAATATATGTAAACACAATTCTAACATAATATGTTTATGTCATATCATTTCATGTTTTGGCGAGAGTACCTACTGTATTAAATACTTGAACAGATTACTTGAACATTTAAATGTTTCCTTTTTTAGCTTTATGATGTATCCTGCATATAGCATGGTAAACAGAGGCAATCTGGAAATAAAGTGATAAGATACTCTGTTCCCATTAAGGCACTTCTGTCCACTTTCCACCGAATTTAGGAGGCATTGCGTGTTGAGTGGCGGAAATCAACGCCACGCTAATATTAATAAATATTGTACAAATAGATTTATTTCTTACCTTAGCTTTATGCCTCTTCAATACATGCAAATAAGTCCCAGTTATAAATGTGCGGATATGTAATTCATTTTCTCCTTGCAGAGTGACTAAAAACACATTGTCCTCAGTAACTTCCATCGCGTGGACCGGCACGCCGGCGGACACCGTGTTAAGTAACGTAAAATTGTCCACATTCCACGTACAGATTGTGCCATCTTGGGAACAGGTGACCAGGATGTCGCCATCCAATATCACTTTGATTGATGTTACTGGGCCTCGATGGTGGTCGAGTTTTGTAACCTTTGTACAGAATATTGTAATAAATAATTTAATATAAAAGATCGAATATGTTTCTAAAACTAATCTGTTACGTTATAAAATGTCATCTATTTATTATGTTAAAGTATGTATCCGTATATTCAATACAAAAATCACAACTGTAAAATAATTTTCTTTGTCAAAGAGCTTAATATATTTCCGGGAAAAAGGAAAATCCGCTTCCCGATCATAATATACTACATATTTCCTGGAATCTACAATATACAATATCCTACTTTACGTATCGACATTAATGAGTTTTTATTTTTTTGTAAAATATAACTTCTTTATTTTTATTATAATCATTTTTAAAGTGTTATTCCATACCTAGAAAAGAAAAATACTTTTTAGAATAGAAAACGTATAAAAGTAACATAAACGTATAATGCGCTTGAACGATTTTCAAGAAGCACGGGTTCAAATCCCGTTACGTTCAAATGTTATGTTTTCTAAAAAGTCTTTTTCTTTACTTTTTTTAATACTTATCTAAATACTTACCAAGGCTCCATTAATAAGTGACGTGACAATAACCGCTGAGTCCTCCCCTCCGCTAATCACTAACGAGCGGTTGACTATTGCTGCGACGCACAATACAGGGGCTATGTGCTCTCTGGAGAAAAGAAATATATGAATGATATTACTACAATATATCTTCAGAAATTATTAATTATAATGGTTTTATATGATGTAAAACTTATTAATAAATATTATGAATGAAAACATTGAGAAAATTTGTTGAGGCCAGTCGTGGTGTACTCGCACAAGTGAGTCACTGTAAGCGCAACAGGTTGTGGGTTCGATTCACACTAGAGAATATGAAGTATATATAATTTATTTTCATTTTTTACTCTGGTGTTGAGGCGAATAATATAAATAGATATTTTAATTTTTAAATTTCATTCAATTAGAAGTACACTCAGAAAACAGCTTCAAAAGTATAAAGAATAAATATAAAAGATATATATTTATTTATAGTATACTAACTCCACAATTATATTTTTCAGTAACAATTAACAAAAACTATATTATATACTTATTGTTCAAAAATATTAAACACGTTTCATATTTTAAAACACACAATTGTACTACTAAAAGTTGCCGAGAAATAAAAAAAATATTCTGTGCATAAAAATTATTCGTTCCAACAAAGCGCCGTAGTAGAACAGAAGCTAACGAACTTTTACTTGCTAGTTACAAAAGCGGCTGTTAGTTTTGATATCAAGGTTGTTTGAGCTTTGTAACTTTAAAATTACATTTTTTTACAATAATTATAGTTAGCGAGGCCAGCCGTGGCGCAAGGGCGCAAGCGTGCGACTGTAAGCTCGACGGGTTGAGGGTCAATTCTCAATCGAAAAAATTAAATATTTTCATTTCCTCGCTCTGAAGTCGAAGGAAAGCGAGGTGTTATGGCGGCGGAAACTGAGGAGCGGAGTGTTTTTACACTAGGGTCTCTCTGTCTACCCTGCTACATGCAGGTTATAAGAAATATTCCACTGTGAAACACTGCTAAGTGAAAAAATAAAGTTTTTAGTTATTTTGATTTAAAGTAAGAAAGCATTAATTATTTACCCAAACTTAGAACATCAAACAAATCTATGCTTATTTACGATAAGTCAAACAATATCTTAATATTCTAAGCTTAATATAAATACGCTTGAAATAAATATTGAAATAATTTATTAGATAAAATTTAAATAAAAATATCGAGGCTCGAGTCTCAAGCATCGCAGGATTTTCAGTTACACCTAAAAACCAAGTGGTTTTCCTGAGATTGGATGCAACTAATTCTCAAAATTAAAATTTTAATGACAATTAAATCTAATAGTGACACATAGTAGCGAGAGGTAACCTGGAAACCTAGTTTTAAGACCGTTCCCATGTTACCTATACCTCCGCCGGCATTCTGGAGGCCTTGCTTGTGTTATGTTTCGGACCTCAACACCACACTTTCCGTCGACAACAGATCAAAGAAATGAAAATATTTCCTCTATGACTTCACTAAATTTAATATTATATAGTACATAATTAATAAACCACCACATGAAACACTGTAGTTTGCATTGTGTTTAGAGTTAGCGCTAAACTTTCCAAAATAGAAAGCTTATTCTAATTAATTATATAAGTTGTCTTGAACTGATACCGCCAACGTATTTACTAAGTATTTAAGTGAGGAAACTAAGTGCAAACGGAATTTCAAAGCAAAGTTCCCAAGTAAACATGCCAACCCAATAAAATGTGGATATTAATGATGTATAATGTTACAATAGGAGCTGTACTGCGAACGTACGAGGGAGGGTAAGTTATTACCAGCAGGCACGTTCTAGTTTTACTGGGGATATCCATTATTATATTTATTATAGTACTCGTGTAAAAGGTTTGCAATGTTTCTTGTTTTCTTATATTTTTTGTTATGTTTTTTTTTTATTAAATTAAATTAGCTTCACTTCATGTATCCCGCACACAGCAGGGTAGGCAGAGGGAACCTAGTGTTAAAACACTCCGTTCCCCACTTTCTGCCGAATTCTGGAGGCATTGCGTGTTGAGTGGCAGAACTCAACGCCGCGCGTAACCTCGACACCAGAGCGAAGAAAATGGAAATATAAATTTAAGTAAATATTTCATCTCCTCGAGTGGAGATCGAACCCACAACCAGTCGGTTTTGCAGTCACACCTCGTGCCGCTGCGCCACCACCGGCCTTTTTTTTTGAAGTCGGATTAAAAATATAAATTTATTGAATTTTATTAAAGCAAAATACGTAGGGGGTCCAAGATGGAAGGCTTGCTCGCAGCGACCCCTGCCAGCCCTTACGAGGGCTGCAACGTTCCATCCGCCACGTGCACCTCGAGAGAGCGCACTGATAGGGCGTCCCCCCAAGGCGACGCGCACCAGTGCGTCCCCGCTGGTGTGTCAAGTGGCGACGAATGCGGCGTTGGGGACCGCCACCCAACACGCCATGTCCGGAACGGCGGGAGGTGGAGGACGGAGCTACAAATAGCTACGTGGAATGTAAGAGGAGGGATGGAAGAAAAGATGAATGAATTATTAGATGTGATGGATGATAGAGATTTGGATGTCGTTTGTGTGACAGAGACAAAGCGAAAGGGCAATGACACGACCGATTTGCCAGGCAGTCGGGTCGCTTTCTGGGCCGGCGTACCAGAGAGCGAGCGGGGCTGTCAAGGTGTAGGTGTGTTATTGTCCTCTCGATTGGTTAGTGCAGCGGTTGAATACAAGGCGATCAACCCGAGACTGCTTTGGGTTCGCTTCAAGCTGGGGTTAACAAGAGTATTCTTGTTAGTGGCGTATGCGCCTGTATCCTCAGCTCTATTAAGCGAACTCGAGGAGTTTTGGGAGAGTGTCAGGGATGTTCTAGGTAGCGTTAGAGGGAATGAAAAATTAAATGAAGTGGTATACTTGGGAAGTATGTTCAGTAGAGATGGAAGATACGAGATGGATGTGGAAAGGCGTATTGCTGCCGGTAACAAGGTTAACGGAGCCTTAGCTGCATTGATGAGACGGCAAAACGTCAGCACAGCTGCGCGTTTGGCCGTACACAATGCAGTTTTGGTACCGACTCTGTTATACGGCAGCGAAACGTGGGTATTACAGAAGAAGAATGAAAGAAAGATGAATGCTGTGGAGATGCGATCTCTTCGTAGGATATGCGGAGTCAGCTTAGCTGATCGAATCCGCAATGAAGAGGTACACAGAATGGCAGGTACTAGCGAGGATGTCACGGTGAGAATGAAGAAGAACGTGCTCAGCTGGTTTGGGCACGTCGAACGAATGAGTGATGAAAGAATGGCAAAAAAGATTTATGATGGAAAAGTGAGCGGTAAGAGAGGTAGGGGGAGACCTCGGTTGACCTTCGAAAACACAGTATCAAAGATACTGGAGGAAGGTCACGTAAAAAGCATGAGGACCCCCCGAAGGGCATGTATGAAGAGGTTGATGACAGTGGACGAGGCGAAAGAGGTATGTAGAGACCGTAGCGTTTGGCGCTCCGTTCTCTCTGACTACCCCGCAAGGGATAAAGCGTGAAACTAAGTTAAGTTAAGTTAAGTTAAGTCAAAATACGTAACATGGATCCTATTAAATATTTTTTAAATCAGCTTATAATAATTTTGCTATAAGACTTGATCAATATTTATGAATTCTTTTAATCGCTATAGATATAGGCATAGATATGGGTATCTTTAATTTTAAAATATGGCTAAAGTGAAATTGTTTTCAATAAACTAAAGTATACAATATACTAAAATTCGACCTAAAAAGTAATAAGCAACTTCATATAAGAAATTATCTATTAAAACTTATACTCACAAAATTTTCGTCTTAACAGCCAAAGTGTGTAAGTCCCATACAACGACACTCGTATCCTCTGACCCGGTGAGGAGATACTGTGACTCGCGCGTGACGCACATACACAGTATCCGACCGGAGTGACCTGGAAATGACTTTGGGTTATGGCTTCTGATGTTGAACTTGGATAGGTTAAGATAATTGTAAGGAGAAATAATTGTATAAGTTATACAAGAGATATATTATGGAAAACACTTTTCGTTTTAATGCTTTTTTTTTTTTTTTTATTAGCTTCACGCTGTATCCCGCACACAGCAGGGTAGGCAGAGGGAACCTAGTGTTAAACACTCCGTTCCCCACTTTCTGCCGAATTTTGGAGGCATTGCGTGTTGAGTGGCAGAACTCAACGCCGCAATGCTTTAATATGAAGAAAATTTGTTAAATTATGTATATAGCAAGATAGGCAGAGGGAGCCTGGTGTTAGGACACTCAGTTCTCTACATTCCATGAAACATTGGATATTCAGTGGCGGAACTCAACACCACGCCTTGTCTTATTAACAGAGCGACGAAATAAATATAATTTATTCCCTTGAGCGAGAATTGGAACCACAACCGACTGTGAAGTCGGACGAGTTCGAATAATTGTCGATATAATGTTTAAATGGATAAAATCTTAAAATATCTTGGTTTGGTAATTAAAAGTTCTGTGTTATGTGCGATCATACTCTACGCATCATACTAAGTAGAAAGTAGAGAACGAAACGACCTATCATTACATACTTTCTGCCTATCCGAAATAAAGAGCATATATTAATAATACAGAAAAGGAAACTTATATAATAATTATTTATATCACAATTATATCTAATACCACCCTTATTAATACAACGTACAAATCAATATATTTCCAATATAGCTAAGCGCTGGTAAATCTGTTCGAGCTACAATTACGTAATATGAAACCACATATTAAACTAATCGGTGGCTTAAACGTAACATGGCGTAATAAGGATTGAAGGGTATAATTATTAGTAATACAGCTATTATTGACTTCGAGATTTGCTGTTTTGATGTTAATATTAGTATATTATATATTAATATTGAAGCCAGTTGTGGCGCAGCGGCACTAGTGGAAACGTGACTGGTTTTTAGGTTCGATTGCCATTCGAGGAAATGAAATGTTAATTTAAATTAATATTTACATTTCTTCGCTCTGGTAGCGACGCAAAGTGGCGTTGAGTTTCGTCATTCAACACACAATGTTTCCGGAAATTGGCGAAAAATGGAGAACGGAGTGTCTAAAAGTGTTAAGACACACCGTTCCCCATTTTCCCTCTCCTGTTCACTCACGTTTCACGCTGTATCCCGCACACAATAAAGTAGGCAACTTTACTGTATGCGGGATATAGCGTGAAATTGATTTAATTTGATTGATTTTGAGAATGATAATATAATTTTGAGATGAGCAATAACATTAACATTGTAGATTTATTATTCACTTAACGGCCTGGCTGCATTTTGTATAGTTTTTCCATTTTTCGGTAAATTAGCCCAATGTTAGAATTTAAAGTTAGATTTAGCGCTAAATATGTTAAACGAAATTATTTTATAGACAAAAAATAACTTAATAATAAATAATTTGTGTATATTGGTTATGTACCCAGAACTCCACCAATGTTCAAAACAATTGAAACTAAAAAAATATGTAACAGTACAACAAGCTTACAACTGTATAAGGGAAGCATATTCTAGATATTAAATATAAGAATATTTGAGCAATTTCTATGGGTCTATAGGTACTTAAAGACGTCGAAAACCGTGTTCCAATTAAATTGGGGGATTTACTCTCAACATGAGAATAATTCAATAATCATAATAATCGATCTTGGTTGGTATAATGCAATCTAAAATGAGATATCGATTTTCTTCTCGATATATATATTCGTTGTAGGGTCAAATTATATGGTTCATATATAGCTGACATTTATATTTTTATTGATCGTATATTAATAATCTTTTCAAAGGTTATTTATAACAAGATTAAACCTTAAAAAGGTCAAATAGTTTTTTCGTAGAGTAGTTGCCGGAAGCTAAGAAATATTAATTATAACTTTACTCAATTCATTTTCATTTAAGGAAATGAAGAAATAAACATTTCATGTAAAGAAAATTATAAAAAAAGGCAAAAGAATATTCCATCTGGTAACAAGACGTGCGGCGTTGAGTTCTGTCACTCAACACGTAATATCTCAAAATTAGAGCAGATAGAGAAGAACGAAGAATCTTAACACTATGTTGAAAAAATGCCTTATATCAATAAAAAAAAAAACCAGCCTAATTTATTGTAATAAAAAGAAAAAAATCTAATTTAATCATCCAACGTAAAGGAAATTATACGAATTCTGATGAATGATAAGTTATCGAAATAAAGCAGTCTATAATACAACACTCAATTCAGTCTCGAACAATCATTATAAGATCATAAATTATATTTATTCATTTCTTAGGAAACATTTCTTTTTCATGCCACAAATGATCCCTTTGTGTATAGAGATATCTTTAGTTATATGACAATAATTTTCTTTGCTCTAGCTACAACTTTATGCGTGTATGTATATATGTAAGTATTTATTTATATAACTAAACAGAATTGTTCTTTAAATTCTACGTAGTAAACACGTTTTAATACTTTATTTGGAGGTAGGATCCCAGGTTTCCATTGCCTGTCCTGCTATGTGCGGGTAGACAGAGGAAACCTGGAAAGGAATACAGCGAGAAGCTAAAAAAAATTGGAATAGACCAAAATGTATAAGTATTTATATAAAATGGTGTTTAACTTGTTATATAACAGTTACAATCTATAAAATAATGTTGTGTTAAAATCAATAAATAAAATATATAAAATATTGCTTTCCATATGAAGTTGGCGATTATGATGAGATTAAAATTTCACAATAGCAAAACTATTTGAAACTAGTTCCTCATGAAACCCAGTTGTATCTTCTATTTTCTGAACGAAGTAGTTAGAAACTACTTGTGATATACTTTTCAGATTACTATCACAAATTTTAATAAATTCACTAGACTTTTAATAGCTTCACGTTGTATCCCGCAATAGTAGGGTAGGCAGAAGGAACCTAGTATTAAGAGACTCCGTTCTGGGGAGCTTTGGGGTATTACGTGTTAGATGGCGGACTCCAACTCCGAGCTTTTGCCTAGAAAGCAAAGAAATTAAAATATTAATATATTAATAGTTAATTTCTCCATGTGGGGATCGAACCAGCAACCGTCGCGTTACAGTTACACCCTTGCCAATAAAAAAATATACCTATATATAACATTTTGTAAGGATATATTTATAAGAGCACTCGAGTGTTTATCCACTCAAAGTTCTGTGAATCGCGTAATCTGGTAAGTGCTGCCTATTTTTATAAAAAAACAAAACGTACAACGCTAAAGTATATAATATATACTACAAGTACTATTATATTAGAGTTTTATGCTAAAAATATTATTTGCAGGATAAATTAATGATTTTTAATAAATAAAAGATAGATTCTAGATAAGAAAAAGGCTATTATCTTCGTGTCGTTCGTTTCGTTCGTTCGTCTTATATTAGATTCGTGACAAAATAACATATTATAGATATATAAAAAACTAAATTATAACCAAATAAAAAACTATATTATTACTTTTGTTGCGAAACATACAATACACTATAGAAAATGGACGATTTAATAAAAATTCTAACAAAAACTGCTCTCAGCTTCTCTATAATGTAAGAAGACGATATTTTATATCCCAAACAACAATTCACAGCTGGTGAAGGAAATACTAGAGCAATATCAAAGGAGTTTCGCACTGTTCAATTAAATTTAATATTGTACACTCGCTGGCAAACATTTAGTTGTCATTGTTTGGGACCAATGGTATTTATATATACTATTATATTATTATCAAAATCTGGCGCCTTCATTCGTATTATTATGGTTAAGTTTTGATTCGATTCTAATTGATGGAAATCCTATAAATTATCTAAATTTTGTTTTGATTTTCGCCGCTTGACAGTCTACTAAACGCAGGAGAAATGTAAAGTAGAAAATGCTTATGTATTATATTTTCATAATATTTTTTTAGATTCACACATCTACTACATATATTAAGATAGGCTCTTCGTTAATTTAAACAAATCTCATTTTGAGTGACGAAACCCACAAAAATGAGAGAATTAATATAATTAAAATATAATTTGAATTTAAATTATATTAAAGGATTGAACTTAGAACATGGCGCACAAAGTCAGCCACTGTTCCATTGCGTCTCCGTGACCTCAATTCATAACAATAAAGTTTATAACAAATATATTAAGTTAGAACTATCTACTATCCTTGTATACTTTCAGTTATATCTAACTCACGATGTACTATATAGTTTAACGACTCTATTGTTCAGTTACACGCTTCATCATGGCTGCTAATGGTGTCTGTAATTTATATCGATTGTTGATTCCGAATAATTTCTATGATTATTTGCATAAATAATCATATGAATTATTGCTGATTCATATGTATATAGATGCCAGTCGTGGCCCAGGGAGGGCTGTAAACGTGACAGGTTGTGAATTCGATTCCGCTACTCAACTCCCAATACCTCCAAAATTTGGCGGAGAGTGGAGAGCGGGCGGTCTTAATGCTAGGTCCTATCCCTACACTGCTACAAAGTAAATCTGTAGCTTATATACGTATTATGTAGGTATGGAGATGGTGATTTGCAGTTTTCTATCAGATGTTACGTAGATTTAAGTGTTTTTAGTAATGTTTATTTTCATTTCGTTTGCCGGTAATTGCTTGTTCACTTCTATTTTAATAGATTTAGTTTAGTTTGGTATGTACACATATTATAGGAAGCTCTTAGGTGTAATTTATATTTCGCTATTTCTTTTCATATTTTTTCTTGAGGAGAGTGGGGCATATTTATAGATAACAATATTAGCTGGTTTTATATTATAAAATAAATATTTTAAAATACACAATTTTCTCCTCTTTTACAATATACCACTAGGTCAACTTTATCTAGACAGATCGAGATAACATAACATATTTTACAATAAATCATATATTTACATGTGTCAAAATAAAAAAAAATGTTGGAGACGACGACCATCCATATTAAAAAAATTCCCAATTATAATAATTACATGAAACATTATAATAAGAAAACTTGTTTTGTGGTGAATTAAGAATTCAAGAATCGCTTTAGGGCGAATCGGTATATAAATTTTGCTTTGATGTTTGCTTCTGTTTCTATTGCTGGTTGGCCCTTAAGCGATTTACGTCGTTTATTATTATGTTCTAAATTGTATGGTTTGATAAAATATACTTTGTTATGTAAAAAGATGTATAAATAAACTCAATGATGCCTTATAAAGAAATTTTCTTGCCATTCCTTTTAAGAATCATTCTTATTATTTCTTATTTTTTTAATTTTACTTTATCATAAAATTCTATACTTTGTTTTTACCATGTTGAATATAGTCGTTTATATATAAATAAAAAAAATGCATATATATTATGCAAATAGAACAAATGGCAGTATCTATTAAATATATGGTGTTTGTTTTAAGTAATGAAATAAAATATGAAAATGTAGGTTTTTTTTCTAATTGTGGTGTCTTTAAAGTTTTATTATGTATACTCGTGGTTAGTCATTGTATGTATTGAATGATGAAATCCATAGTCTCATTTTATCCGAGACCAGGGAAACGATAACATTTAAGACTAAACCAATTCTTACTGGAAAAAAGTATCTGTGGGCATCGTCTATCCTCATATACAATATCTACACTCGATTTAGTGAATGAGGCGTGTGCGGCGGTGTCCCTTTGATCGGTTTATGTCTGCGTGCGTCGTTCTTAACAAATGGCGTTTTATTTTACAACGATAATTTTATTCATTATTTTGTTTGAAAAAATAACTTTTTTTATTTTTGGCAAAATCTCTTTTGTTCTAATTGTATTAGGCTTTCATAGAGTAGTTAAAGTTGTGGTTTCATTTAAAGTGGTGATAATAAAAACACTCTATATTTACATATTTACCCACGTCCCAAATATGGTGGTCAAGGTGGCATTTCATGTACTTAAATAACGAGTACCTATTAAAAAAAAAACAAAAAATACAGGTAGATCATTAATTTGAATCAAAATAAATCGTTATAAAAAAATATTTGTAAAAACAAAAACCCCGACTGCATGAAACTAAAAAGAAAATAAACAAGCCCAATAGTTTATTAGGATTAACAGTCGGGACCTCTTTAAATTATGCGGGGTTCCTGGTAAAGATTTTATTGATTGAAGAATTACTTATAGGTCCCGACTATTAATCCTAATAAACTATTGGGCTTGTTTATTTTCTTTTTCCCGACTGCTAAGGAAGGGTTATGTTTTTCGCGCGTATCTTGTATGTATGTAATATTCTTTATTACCTCGTATCTCCAGAATCGCTGAACGGATTTACATATTTGAGGTACCGTTAGATTCGTATTAACAGCCCAAGTGTTCTTAGATAGATGATGTTAATAAAAAATAATCATGGCGGCTGTGGCACGGCATTGGACTTAGTGAAAAAAAATATTTTCGTTTCGAATACTACAATATGGGTATCAAATTCAAGAGCTCAATTTCAGGATTTCAAAAAGGTATATAATGATTATCATTACCATACTAAATTCTAACAAAAAAATGAAAAATAAAAAAATATTTGTAAAAACAAAAACCCCGACTGCATAAAACTAATAAGAAAATAAACAAGCTCAATAGTTTATTAAGATTAACAGTCGGGACCTATAAGTAATTCTTCAATCAATAAAATCTTACCAGGAACCTCGCATAATTTAAAGAGGTCCCGACTGTTAATCCCAATAAACTATTGGGCTTGTTTATTTTCTTATTAGTTTTATGCAGTCGGGGTTTTTGTTTTTACAAATATTTTTTTAGTTTGATGCAGTCGGGGTTTTTGTTTTTACAAATATTTTTTTATTTTTCATTTTTTTGTTAGAATTTATTATGATAATGATAATCATGATATACCTTTTTGAAATTCTGAAATTGAGCTCTTGAATTTGATACCCATATTGTAGTGTTCGGAACGAAAAATTTTTTTTTCACTAAGTCCAATGGCGTCCCACAGCCGCCATGATTATTTTTTAATAACGTCACCTATTTAAGAACACTTGGGCTGCTAATACGAATCTAACGATACCTCAAATATGTAAATCCGTTCAGCGGTTCTGGAGATACGAGGTAATAAAGAATATTACATACATACAAGATACGCGCGAAAAACATAACCCTTCCTTAGCAGTCGGGAATAAAAGAATAAAATAGGGACAAAGTTCTGCTCAATACAAAGTTGCGAAGTAATGACAAAAAGGGATTTCTCTTGTTAATTAAGGATGCGTGGGATAAAGAAACAAATGTTAATAACGTTTCTTTGCGAGAGGAAGCGAGTAACACTATATGGGTAAATTTGGGTTGTTTGTTTACTTTCCTCGCTCTTAATATATACAAAATTTAATGTACTTTGTCCTTATTCACACATTTTGTTTCGTATTATGCTTGGCAGACAGAAAGCTGCTAGTGATGTTCTATATTATCCATACTTATTTAGAAGTCTTGAGCAACGGTCCTTACTGAGTTGCGTGAATTAATTTCATTTCTCACTTCCAGTAAAGACTTAATGGCGTTGAGTTCCGTCATTTAATATCTTAAACTTGGAGAATGAATGTGTTGACACTAGATTCTTTCTGCTTATATATAATGCGGCGAAATAACAGTGAAGCTAAAAAAATATTGTTTAAGGTTCATTTACCAAGTAAAGGAAGACAATGTCAATACCAACCAATTGAAAAGAACTCTACAATAAGAAAAAAAAAATAAAATTGTCTATATTTTTATTTGTAGTAGTAATTAATTGTGAACCCTTTTAATATCGTATTACTAATTTTCATTAATCTTTGTACTAAAAGTACATAGAAATTTGGGAAGTGAAAAGAGCTTTCTTAAGCTTTACAATTGTCACTCGAAACCTTTTAAGTTCTCATCAAGGGGAGAAGGTACGTAATGCTTAGTCATAGAATTACGATCGCTTTGGAAACTTTTTTTGTGATACTTTCCTCTTTATTCGAATTGGAATTCATTATTTTTTCTGGTTATTAATTAACCAAACCAAAAATATATTAATTAATTAATATTAATCAGCTTCACGCTGTTAGCAGACACAGCAGGTTAGGTAGAGGGAACCTAGAGTTCTCCTTTCAAAGATAAAAATTATATCAATTGCAATTTGATTATTTTAAATATTTTTAGGTTACTATACATACAAATTTAATAGATATATTAATTAAAAAAATATATGAATCACATAAGTACAACACAATTTAAAAGTGTCCTTAAATTTCTCCGAGAACCTATCATCAGACTCTTCTTGGTGGGACTTCATAACAAAGAAATAAGAAACATAGGAATGAAACAAAGAACCTACTCTTTGAAGTCGATTATATATAATTTAACACACTAAATATATCTTATTTGATGATTCAAATTTTATTATACGTAAAAGAACTTAATTAAATAGACTATAGAGAAGTACCGTGTAATGCCTACGAAGGTTTTTGGCGCGTTAATTAAGTATAGGTGAAAAGCGCAACCCAACCTTTATATTGTAGCTTCCTGTTATTAAGAAGATAGAGGTGAAAACATATAGCATATTCAGTTTTAACGTGATTCTTTACAAAATAATTCTGTTCTTAAGATTACACAAAAAGTACACGTTGGATACATATGAGTTGCACTCAACCTAGAATGCCTCCAGAGTTCAGGCGAAAATAGAGAACGCAAGTGTCTTAAAGGGAACGGAGTGTCTTAACCTACGAACCTATTCCTAAGTTTCCTCTGGCTGCTTTGCTATATGCAAGAAGTTAAAAAAAAGTGTTGCATTTAGTTTACCAAGTGTGCCGTCAGCATGTACAAATTGGCACAGATTTTTAGAGAATTTCTCTATTTGTTACGTTTATGTTAGTGGTAAAAAATATCTGATACGTTCCGAAATATGATGACAGATTTCACTAAATTTTGTTCCTATGAATAAAAAATACAAAAATAACAGACTTACTTGTAATTGAATTGTCGCGTAACTTAATCAATATGTGAATAATAACTTTGCCTTGCATGTTAAATTATTCATAGCAATAAGGAAAATTGTGATACAATATGAGAATAAAGACACATGGGCGTTATATTAAGTAAAGTTGGAGAATATTGTGAAAAGGCGATTATAGCTCAACATCGTTACATAAATTGATTAAGCAATAACAATTTTTTCTTCGAGTGGGAATCAAACCCACAAAGTATCGCCTTTATAGACGTACGTTTGTGCTCTTATGCCAATATATCAATACTAATATTATAAAACTAAAAAGTTAATTTGACTTAATGTGCCTTATTGCTGATGCTAATTAAAAACATATATATCTGATAGTTTATTTATCAAAATTGCTCGTTTTAATTTAAACTACTCTACTTGCAGTTAATGCTACCTACTCTTAATGATTTACATTTGATGCTTTGATACATGCAGGCGAAGCTGCAGCTACAAACTTACAAACGACGACTTACGACGTATGCTATATACTGTTTTTATATTAATCTAGTGATATATATAAATAAATTGTAGGGCCTTCGTAGTGGTTCTGGCTGTGGCATCAGAACCACTTGAGAGAATGAATTATTTTATTTCCTCACTCCAGGTTGACTTCCGCTAATCAATACGCAATGTTTCGAAAATTGCAAGAAAATTTGGGAACGAAATATCTTCACACTACGTTATTTCTGCTTTACCTACTTATGAATATATATTTAAAATAATACATTCTTATCGTAGATACAGTGTAATAAAATCATTCCATTCATCCACATTATTATAATATTAATAATAAACATGATTGATGATTAATGTGATATTTGTTGGAGAAATATTTATATTTAAATTAAAACATAGTTTCTATGGTTTAGTGAGGCAAAGCCTCGAAAATGAAGAACGATTGAAGAAGAAGAACATTGAATGAACTGTTTCTTCATTTCAATGTACGAAATATCATACGTGAGAATACAAAAAAATAAGACAAACCTCTTTAAAGTCGCTTACCTTTGAACGTGTGTACTTTTGAATTAGACATGACATGCCACAACTGAGGGTCACCAGCGGACGGTGCCAATACAAGATGCTGTCCAGATGGTGCGAGCTGAAGGAGTCGAACACCTGCTCCAGGGGTTGATCCTCCCACGGACACTACACGGACCGTTGAAGCGATTGGTGGATGTAACCTAATAAATCATATAAAATGTAATTTATTTTAATCTTTTATTTCGTATGAATATTCTATTTATTTTGTTTTTATAAACTTATCTATTTTAAGAGACTTATAAAGGGCCAGTCGTGGCGCAGGGGCGCAAAATGTGACTGTAAAACGCGACTGGTCCCTGGCCCCCCATCCTCATTTGAGGAAATTAAATATTTTTTTAAATGTATCTATACTTTTCATTCCTTCGCTATAGTGGCTAATCACTATGTTCCCTCTGTGTACCCTGCTGTGTAGGGGATACAGCGTGAAGCTGATTAGGTTTTTTTTAAACATATTTTTTACATTGGTAAACAAGTTAATCGTTATCCAAATATAAATGCTAAAATCGTGTTATCAAATATATGTTATTAAATCAATTGTATAAAACAAAAATCAAAAATAATAAACCAAACATTAGTCTCCAAATAAACATTTCGCTTAATTAAAATGAACAACCTCTGTTATTTACATAACATGAAAAATACATATATTGAGGCCAGTCGTGGCACAGGGGCACAAAGTGTTATTGTAAATGCGACAGTTTGTGGCTTCGATTCCCACTCGGGGAAATGAAATATTTCATATTTTCATTTCCTCGCTCTAGCAACGAGACAAAGCGTGGCGTTGAGTTCCGCTAATCAACACGCAATATCTTCAGAATTCTACGGAAAATGGAGAATGGAATGACTGAACCCTAGATCCCCTCTGTCTACCCTGCTGTGTGTGTGCGGAATACAGCGTGAGGCTAAAAAAAGAAAGGAAAAAATATATTATAGGTACACAGAACATGGAAAACGGCAATTTCCATAACAGTCCCCATACGCCGTAACGATCGGTAAAATGCCTCGATCAATTTCCCAAATGGTCTCCCCGTATTGTCGATTGGGTCAGAAAGTTAATGAGAACGATAAACAAAACAATAAGCGATTTGATTACAGTACTACTCTTTCCGACAAACCTCTACTTAATTGGTGACTGTCCCACACCTGTTTATTGGTGAATTTGGTTTGAATTGTCATTGAAGTAATCGAGATGCATGGGAAGAGCGCAGCAATGGACACGAGGTGGTTATGAGTTCAATCACTACTCGACGAACTCTAGCAAGTACGTGTAGCAAGTAATATACCTATTATGCGTCTTCTTCTTCCTGGCAATTATCCCGGTTTATTAACTAGTAACTTAGTTATATATATTTTTATTTTCATTTCCTCTCTAGTAATAAAACAAAGCGTGGCATTGAGTTCCGCCATTCAATACACAATATCCAAAGACGGGAATAAAATGGAAGTGTCTTAGTGGGAACGTAGTATCTTAACACTAGGGTTTCCGATTCCTATGCCTGCTACGTGCGAGATATAGTATGAAGTAATTATATTTTAATGACATCTACATAAATATAAGGTAGGGCATTATAATTACTGACCGTAAAATACTACAGGAAATTTTACACTGCGTTGGAAACTCTGATTCGACCGGACAAAACATAATAGGTATAAAGCAGTGGCGTAGTGAGGGGGGGGGGGGGGCAAGGGGGGGCATCTTGCCCCGGGCGCTACTCATATAGGGGCGCCAAATGGTCCGAAAAACTTTTTAACTTTAATTTTATTTACCTCAAATTAAATACACGTGAAAAAAAAAAACTTTTTGTAAATTTATTAGCAAGAAATTATCACATTTAAAAGTTTTATTTAAAATATGTACAAAAACGCGGAAATTAAAGATTTTATATGTTTCTAGAGTACCAATTGACGCATATAATTGTGCGCGTTGTCGTTGCCATAGCAAAGTGTAGATATGACACTAAAAGTATAAATATTGTTACAAAGGCATGGTAGTGTGCGTAATATTTTATTTATTGTTTTAATGTACTTTATAAGCATTATCATTGAAAAATATTACAATACTGTACTTCTTCTCTACATGTAAACCAAAAAAAAATTCTAAATGCAAAAAGGAAATCCAGAGGACATAGGATGAAAATGTAAAATCAGATTTAGAGTCAGATCCAGATTCAGGTTGTACACCTACTGCTGCGAAACTTTTATGTATTGACACAACACAACAAATACAAGACTCTGAAGAAAGTGGTCCAGGTACATCACAAATGCTAAATCTGTGTTCACATCTGATGAAATCCCAGAAAATATATTAGAAAGGTTTGTTGTAATTCCGGACGTTCTGAAGTTCAAGGATGTGGCGTATTTAAAATTTTGCAACAATCTTCCTATAATATCGGATCAACTTCGAAGAGAAATTATTATTCTTGAACCTAGCACTTTTCAAAACAAAGTCAATTTAAATGCAGGAATAACATCAACTACTCGCCTAATGCCAAGATCTTGGTTTTCTCGAAGGGTCGGTAATGAGAATGAGAAAAGGAAGGAACTGAAGTTAACCGATCTTGGTTATTATATTTACAAAAGACAATGCCGCGTATTGTTGCTTACTATTTAGTACACCAAATTCCACTACACAATAATCTTTCGTAACATATACTGGTTTTAATAAATGAAAGAAAAAATATAAATTGATTAGCCATGAAAAAAGTCCAAATCCCCCAAAATTACTTATAGCTTGGAAAGAGGCAGAACGTAGTCAAGTAAAACGAGAATTGAAGTATCATTAGAAGCGCGCATTCAGCATGACAAAGAACGATGGCGAAATATATTGCAAAGAATATTAGCTTGCATGAGGTATTTAATAATGCAAAATCTTCGTCTGCGTGGCCATATTGAAAAACTAGCACTTAAAGATGGTACAAACGTAGAAAACCTACTATCTTTGCCCAGATTTGTAGCTCAGTTCAATCTGCGACTAGGATTCATATTAGAAATGCCACAGAAACTCCAACTTCTGGCACCTACAGTTCGACTTCAAGTAACAAAAGCTAACAAAAGAAATAAATATTATGGACTTTTGCTTGATTCAACTCCAGATATCTCTCATCGAGAACAAATGTCCCAAGTCATTAGGTACGTAGACGTTGATTTTATCAATGAAAAAGTTTCTATAAAAGAATCTTTTTTGGATTTTATCGACATACATGCCAAAGATGCAGCCTCGATCGAAAGTACAATTTTATATAAATTAAATTCCGATGAAATTTCCCTTATAAACTAAGTAGGAGTTACTGCAGCTAAACAAGAGCCAATTGTTGTGACATGTTTTGGAATAATTGAAAACATATATCTCTTTTTCTCATGTTCAACGTTACGATGGGAATTATTAAAAAATGCTGTAACACTCAAAATTCAGAAGTGAATTTTCAATTCTGTTGTAAAATATACTAACTATTAGTTTTATAACTTTAGTTCATTTCTGGTATGAAATCTGAAGGAGAATTGATCGTGTGCAACTCAGATTACAAGATCTGTTTTGAATTTAAAAAAATACGACCAATGTTGATATTTGATATTTATAAAATATACATAAAGCTAATTATTATACTGTTAGCGTACTGGTGTAAACGAGGGTAGATTTAGGTGGAAAATAACTATAAAAGCAGTGGAATTGTGTCAATCGGGGGCACTTGCTTGTAGGTAACGGCCCCTATTGGATGGAAACTAGTTGTTAATAGGTGGTACATATCACTTATTGCAATTACATAGTATCTTTTTCAAAATAGTTTAGAATCATATAGAACTGTTTGAATGTGAATGTGTGAATGTTTTTAACGTGTTTTTTTAAAAAACGTTACCCCTTCCGATTTTTAACAATACGTATATATTTTTGTAACATTACGTTCTTTTTACCTGTTATGTACGTCTCATCATAATTTTAAAACTCTGTTAAATGTGGTGATGTCAGTTAATAATTTAATTTACTGCTTTAGAAATAGCCTTAAATGTTAAATTATTGATTTGGGTAAGGATTCATACAATTCTTTGTGAAATAACTGTAATAATTGCATATTACCTTCTGTACAGTTTTTAAATTAGTTACATATATTATTAGCTAAAAGTACAATTGGTAAATATGTAGTTATTATAGTGTACACGTAGAAAGCATGTTTTTAGACATTTTCATATAGATTTATTTCAAACGAACGAACCAAAAAATCTTTGTATTTACTTGATATTTCTTTCAAGATCAAATCGTTCTTTATCTCTGCATTGAATTAATTACGACTTAAGTTTAACTGTTATGATTTATGACGGTAATCTCCACTAACAATTCAATTTTGTTTACTTTATTGTATAAAATATTGTATAATAGTATTTCAAAAACATATATCTTTATCAACAATCATGTAACCAAGACGTTTCGAATGTAATTTTTTAGCCAGGAATCTTACCAGCGCGATTGCTATATAACATTCACAGGCAAACTAATGCCTTGAGTTCATTCAAATGACGATAACTTTTTTTTAATGAACCGATTTTGATGAAACAAGTGTTAAGTTGAGTTAAAACAAAGCAATTGGTGAAACTTTTAAGTAAATCGGTTCAGTACTTTCAGAGAGAAATGTGTACATATCGACAGACGGACAGACAGACAATAAATTAAAAAAAAAATTGATTTCTATTATTCTTTTTAAGTGTCCCTTTATCTATTTCAGTCAAAAGTACTAAATGTACAGACAAAATATTTTTACAGTCTTATTATATATAGAGATTATAAATTAAATTAAAGGGAACATAGTGTTAAGACACTCCGGAAAGTGGGAACACTTTCCGACGAATTTGGGAGATATTGCGTTTTGAGCGGCGGAACTCAACGCCGCGCTTTTGACTAGTCACAAGAAATGGAAATATAAATTTAAATAAATATTTCTTCTAATTATTAATTTGCCAATATATTTTACAAATGATCTTATAAGGTTTTCACCTGGGGGGCGCCAAAAATATATTTTGCCCCGGGCGCGAGTAAAGCTCGCTACGCCACTGGTATAAAGATGTAAAATTTGCCCTCAGTTAAATTCATTCCAGTATCACTGTATTTATTCAGATACACGACAACTAAATACATCACGATAGCGTCTATTAAGTTAAAAATTATATTTATTTTTTTTTTAGCTTCATGCTGTAACAGTACCTTGAGTATAAGTTAAAAATAAATAAATAAATAAATAAAATAAAATATGCATGGCAATACACATAAATAACATAGTTAATTATGAATAATACACACTATATATTTTTAATACCAAATTAATCGAGACGAGTTCGTGTATTGTCCCGAGTGTCGCGACCGTCGTTCTGTCTATATAGGTGGGTGCAGAACTCGGAAGGCAGCGGTCGAGTCAAACTATCAAGTACTACGGTAATAATATGTATGATGCACAGACTCGTACCAAATATATTATAAATATAATATAATAATTCGATGCCTATGATGGCACGATCTTTTAGGATCGAATTTCTTATAAAGGCAATATATGTGTAGGAGCGACACATATTGTGGTTCAAAGTGATCTTTGACCATTATTATAATATTGAATGTTGCTTGACGTGATGGGCTTATGCGAACTGTTATAGCGACATTAACTATGTCGTGGCTGATGCCGTCTCGCAGTACGCTCGCGATACGTAAGCTATGCTTGTATGGCGTTTGTCATTGACATATTATATACCACTTCTACGACTTGCTATACGACTAGTAGGTGTGTGGTGCTATTTTATGTCCCAGCTCCGGTGTATGTAGTGTGTTCTTCCTTTTATTATAACTAGTTCGCAGTTATAGTGGAGAGGAAGATAGGACGCGCTCTTGGCTTATCTTCGGACGAGCTTCGAGTTATGACAATGTTATATTGTCGAGCTTGCAGTTATTTAAATAACTGACACAAGAACAACTTCTGATGGCAAATATCTTATTAAAGCGATACCTTCTAATGGCATATTATAAAATTCTTAACACTGTTACCTCTGAATCTCTAAAAGATATTGGGTTCTTCACGATCACAACTATAAACGGTTCTAATCACTAGACACATCACGAGCCAAGGCATTATTTATTGAATAATATTTTCAAAGGTGTTTGGGATATCAGTTACAATGCTATATGGCGGGTTGAGTGGCAGAACTCAACGCCGCGTTTTGCCTTGGTAGTTACCAAAATAGTAGTAAAATAATAAATAATTAATATCCCGGAGTGGGCCTCCTAATAGTAACATTTAAGACATTTTCCTCAACCTGTCAGGATACGATGAAAGTAGTTGGCGAAGGAATCACTGCGGCTTCGTATAAAACATATTTTGTACGTATATAAATATGTTGTGAAAAAGAAAGATAAGTTAACGAATAGCCAGTTAGGCGCAGAAACGATTCTAATGGATTGGTATAAATGTTTTCGTTTTTCTTATTATTTTTCTAGTTATAACATTATAGTTATGACGGGAACATTTGTTGTTTAAATTTTTCTATTACTGTTTTTATAAACATGCATCCCTTGCATGGAAAGGGAAATTTAGTGTTAGATCAGTTAGAAACTGGAAGCCTACTTCTATCAGAGAGACCAAGCAAACTCAAATTATTTATACTATTTAGAAAACCCGCGTCTCTTAGAAACCGTCCAAGAGTTTGAACTAATAGCTTTGCGGTAAGAGCTCTTGGATGGAGCGACGCCCAAGAGGCGCGGGTTCAAATCCCGCTACGTTCAAATTTTTATAGGTTTTCTTTCTAAAAAGTATTTTTCGTTCCTAAGTGTGAAATAACACTTTAAAATTTTTCAAATTATTTATTATATAATCATTTTCCAGGTGGAGATGGAAGCGACAATCTTCAACATTATAATCCGAGGGCGTTCCTTTATTATAATTGTTTCTTGCTTCTTATACTTAGCAAAAACATATCTAAAACATAAAAAGAAAAAAAAAGTCCATGCTATTTTGCATTGAAATTAAGAGTAGTAAACATAAGTTAACAATATAACAAAACGACGTACCTTTGAATATATTGATCGTAGCAAAACATAAACTTCACTAATAAAACTCTATAGTGTATTTTCTTGTGATACCACTATATGCAATGGAACAAAAATATGAAATGTTCGATGAAAATGTTTCGATATTACAGTATTATATTTCGTTGAATCGAATCACAATTGGGAGTTGAGCGCGATGGATGTTGATTGGTTTACCACTGTTAATGGTTATATAGAAAAAAAATTACGATATTTAATAAAATATCTGGTCAATAGCGAGTCGGACACGTCGAAGGGCTCTTTTAACTACTTTAGAAGCTTACAAAGTATTAACATAATAACATAAAAAAACTTAGAAATCTTCATAACATGAATAAAGACCTTTGTACCCCAAATAATTTTATTTATCAAAATTATACTACATCATTTTCGTAGCGGTTCATAAAGAAATCGTTGTAGACTTAAAGTGGCGTTAGGTTACACTATCTTCGAAATCTAAATCAATACAAAGTGGGGATCATAGTAGCTTATATTTTTAGCCATATAAAAAATTAATAAATCAGAAAAAGAAAGGTTATATTTTTCACATTGTGAAATGTAGGGAAAACGGTAAAATGGTTTAAAATAATTAACTTATTTTGTTGTATCTAATTATTTTTATTAATTCTTATTAAGTAATATTTTAAAATTATTCCTACTGTTGAGGCCAGCCGTGGCGCAGAGGCACAAGTGTGTGATTGTAAGTATTGTTTCAGGTTGTGGGTTCGATACCCGCAGGAGGAAATGAAATATTTAATATTAACATTTTCTTCGCCCTGGTGTGGAGGCAAAGCGCGGTGTTGAGTTCTGCCACTTAACAAGCAAAGCATCTAGGATTAGGCGGAAAATGGGGAACAGAGTGTCTTAATATTATGATCATGTATTATATTCTACGACATGAATTTAAGCGTGTTAAAGTTATTTCTATTAAGAAGTAGGGCAAGTCACCGCCTAAGTATTTATGAACAAAGGATGTAGGTAACAGGTGCGGTTCGTTTCTAGCGGCGAAAGCTACCACAATAACTATAAACTAAAATATATATTTATTTTTTCACAGAAAATACACAATGGTCTACAGTAAAGTTGGATTGTGGAAAAGGCTTTTATTCTTTTGGTCAAAAATGTGGTAAAATAAATCGGCTTTTTAGTTTTCTTACATGGTTGCTTTGGTTCGAAATTGAAGATATTTAGATTAAGGTTAATAACGCTGATCACTTACTCAATTATAACGTAATTTTATTTAGTTTTTATTTATTTGTGTCAAGTATAATGAATAGCTTGTGAAGCTGAATTGAAGAAATGCTAGACGTATGTTTGTCTTATTATAGCGATTTTCATAAAAAAGTTGATCATATAGAGTATCTCTTTCTTCTTCTATATTTTAAAAGGCTTTAGTTTTAGTATTGATTTTTAGTTTGCATTTTATTTCAAGTTTTGAAAAATAAATTGTGATCGTTAATTAATTTCGTTTAAGTTTCTAGTTTGCTAAGTCCAGTCAACATTTATGAGAGATTTATAATAGATTGATAATAGAAGAGAAAAATTTAAGAAAAGTTCTGATTACAGCACGTGTTACGCCAATTAGTGAATCAGTAAATAAGTTTTCCAGAATTAAATTGGATTGTGTTAGTTATTGGCATTAGAATATTCTTATATATAAAGTACCTATATATACTATGAACTACAAACAAAGAAACTAGGCATATTTTAAGTATATTAATAGAGATAATAATATTTAAAATATGCCTTGTTTCTTTGATTGAACAATATGCAACGTGAAAACTTCTCAGAGGACTTCCTAAAGTGCTGAAAATGCGTTGTAATAAAGAAGTCAATATTTGTATTTATATATTTTTTCAGCTTCACGTTGTTTCCTGGAAATAGTATTCTGACCTAGTGTTATAATCCGTTCCTCACTTTCCGCCGAAATTTCGAGGTATTGCGGAATTTGAATGGAGGAACTGAACGCCGCGCTTTTGTCTTAGCACCAGAGCAAAGAAATGAAAATATTAATAATGAATACTTTATCCTCTCGAGTGGAAATCGAACTAACGACCATCGCATTATAATCACACGCTTGTACCCCTGCGCTACGACAGCCTCGTTCAACATTACTTGGTCAGTAATTATATTTTAAATACAATATATATAATACTTTTTTGATTTAATACGTTTTTGCTTTTAAATACACTTGACAAGATTGCATGTTTAATAACTTTTTTGTTGTCGTGCTGTATAAATATTAAACTTTTTCATCGCAAACTCAACCTACTTTCCGTTTAAAATAAGAGTTGTGTAATCTCTGTGTACCGTGTTTTCTTGCATTTTTAATGTTATTACTGTAAAACTTTTAAATATAAAGTTATATTATGTAGATTTGCATACTATTTATTTGTTTAAATATTTTTGTTTACATTGTTATATGAGAAACGTAGTCTAAACAACTCGATATTATAGTCTAACGCCAAGTTAACATTTTTTCTATAACAAATTTTTACCTACGGCTTTACCCCTAAAAATAAAAGTAAGAACGGCCTCCGCCTCGTATCAGATAAAAATACACATCGCTATTGATATACCCACGACTTACTATACGTACATTCAGTACGTATAGTAAGTCGTGAGTATATCGATAGTGATAGCCTATAAATAACCTCAATAAATGGACTATCCAAAACTTAAATATTTTTACAATTCGATCCAAGAATTCCTGTGTTTAGCGCTTTCAACCAAACTAATCTACAGCCTAACCATATTGATAGACATAGATACTAAATGTATACAAATATCAAAGAAAAGTCCACAATCCATAAATTTAGACATCTCATTCGGAATAGCTTTCATTAATATTCCTTCTAATGCGATTTGAAGTCGCTACCATTGCGCTAACATACCAATTCTTTTATATAAAATGAAGTGTTAAGTTTAATTTAATAACTGTCATATATTAACTGATTTATGAAATAAAATATATTATGCATGCCTTCAATAGATTCAGCAACAATGGTTTCAAATATTGGACCGAGCTCGACTATGTTTTGTTAAAATGTGACTGTATAATAAATCAAAAGAACTTTCTCATTTTGTTTTGATTGATGTTGTACGAGAGGTTCGTACAACGTACTTTCATTGTGAATCTGGTATTATACGGGTGAAATATTCATTATTTTTACGACTGTTTCATATTTAACTTTTAAATATTATTCCTTTCTTTACATAGCGTGTTTGCTCTTTTTAATTAAAAATTACAATATATTATCTTATGATTTTTTTTACTAAGTATTTATTAGTAAGCCCTAGGTTTCAACAAATTTAATGTTTTTTAAAAACACTTGTGTATATTTACTACTTTTTTGATATACTCTATTTTACTCTCGGTTCACGCTGTATCCCTAGCCGGGTAGTCAGAGAGAACGAAGTGTAAAAGGCTATGATCTCTACATACCACTTTCGCCTCGTCCTCGGTTATCAACCTCTTCATACATGCTTTCTGGAGGGCCCTCTTGCTTTACACGTGACCTTAATCCAGTATCTGTGATACTGAGTATTCAAAGGTCAATCGAGGTCTCCCTTACCTCTCTTACAAGCTCACTTTTCCATCATAAATCTCTTTTGCCCTTCTTTCCTCACTCATTCGTTTGACGTTCCCAAACCAGCAATAATAATAATAATAATAATATACATAATAGCAATGCACGTTCTTCTTTATTTTCACCGTGACATCCTCGCTAGTACCTGGCATTCTGTGGATCTCATCATTACGGACTCGATCAGATTGCTGCAGCTGATTCCGCATATCCTACGAAGAGATCACATCTCCACGGCATTCATCTTTCTTTCATTCTTCCTCTGTAATACCCACGTTGAGCTGCCGTATAACACCGTCGACACCAACATTGTGCTGACGTTTCGCCGTCTCATCAATGCAGCTACGGCCCCGTTAACCCTATTACCGGTAGCAATACGCTTTTCCACATCCATCTCGTATCATCCAGCCGATCTATATTTCAGTCTATACTGAATATACTTCCCAAATATACCACCTCACTTGTTTGTTATACTCGATAGATTAAATAATTTAGTTTCAGAATCCTACTATAGAATGTCATTGAAATTAAATAGATGTAATTTTTATATCATAAGAAACACAAAGAATAAAATAATCTATGATTTTTTTTTACACACAATAGTGCCCCTGCGCCCCGACCTCTAAAAAAATACTTTAATTAAAAAAAAACTCACCATCCATTAAGTGGTACAAGAAGGGGTTTGTCGTAGCCGTCGCACCAGGCCATAGCGGCTGTGACCAGAGTAGCGAGGACCCCGCGTCTGGCAACTGCTGGACGCAGCCATGCTATTATCTAAATAAGAAAATAAGATGTTATATATCTATACATAAAATGAGAATGTAACTCATCTGGAAATATGGATCTGTAGATCCGCTGTCTAGAATTATTAAAAGTTACCGAAAACGTTTTTTTTTTTCAAATATTGCATGTTTGTCGGTGCGTTTGTGCACTCTAATCCAGAAACGTATAAACTGCTGAATTGTATGTTGGTAAACTTTTCTAAATATTTTGTGTTTGTTTTACCTCATTTGGTTCATAAATGAAAAAGTTACATGAATTGACTGTCACATGCAGGCGAAGTTGTGATAATCTATGATAAGGAAGGAATGGATTGTTACGATATTGGTGAAGACTGACTAAACGTGACGATTATAGGTTTTAACCCTTCTCAAGTGCTTGAGGCCAGCAGTGACCCAGGGGCACAAGCGTGTGACTGTAAACGCGACTGGTTGTGGTTACAATTCTCCCTCAAGGAAATGAAATATTCAATATTTAATTAATTTATTTTATTTTTTCACTCTGATGTTCTTTGCCTAGCAAAACGTGGCGTTGATTTCCGCCACTTAACACGCAAAATTTTCATAATTCAGCAAAAAGTGAGAAACGAAGTGTCTTAACACTAGGTTCCCTCTGCCTACCAAGTGCATACAGCGCCTGAAAAGCACAGAAAGCTTACAAACATTATAACTTACACAAATCTATATATATAATGCCCTCGATAATATATTCTTATCAAAAATTATAATAAAGAACTTATTGAACTCTCTTTACAATTTTTACAATTTAATTGATTGAATTTTCATACAAAATTGGATTTATGTACTTATAAATCATCATATATTATTTTCTGTATATAAGTTAAAGTACTAATATGTTTCTTTTGTACAGATAGGTTTACACAAGACCCCTATATCTGACGAAGGTAAAGCCGAGCGGCTTAACCCTGTCAACAGAATTTGAATGGGGAGTTATTCGATATTAGCCGTAATTTGATTAAAAAAAAATCTCGATCGATAAGTAAGAAGGTTCTTTATAAAAGCGACATCAAGATTGAAGATAAAGAAATGTTGCTTGAATCGCTTTGTTTTTTTTTGTTTCACGCTGTATGCCACATTTGGCAGGTTAGACAGACGGAACCTGGGAACCTAGTGTCAAGATACTCCGTTCCCATTAAGACACTTCCATTCTCCACTTTTCGCCGAATCCAAGGCACTCGACCGAACCCACAACCAGTCGGTTTTACAGTCACACTTTGTGCCCCTGCGCCACGACTGGCCTCAACATACCATATGGCATGTAACATATCGAATCGAATTATACTTCCTAAAACTCAATTTTATAACGAACAAAATTCTACTATATTATTATTTGTGAAGCTTTCATGAAGGCGGCTTTACTAACAACACTAAAATGGTTTAGTTAATCCTTTTTAAACAAATTGGATGTGAAAGCATTTCCATGCATACGTTAGAGCTTTTATATTTTAAACTTTTTTATTTATACATGTCAACTAGTAGTACCGAGGTTTATTAATTTTTTCAAAGCAATTGTTATGTATACATGTTTATGTAGGTAGAAACACAAATATAATATTATGTATATACATATAAATTTTTATTTATATATAATTATATAAATATATATTTTATTAAATTTTAATTACAAATTTAAATAAATATTTGAGTTCTGCCACTCAACACGCAATGCCTCCAGAATTCGGCAGAAAGTGGGGAACGGAGTGTCTTAACACTAGGTTCCCTCTGCCTACCCTGCTGTGTGCGGGAGACAGCGTGAAGCTAACTTAATTTAAATTTTATTTTTAAATAAATATTTCATTTCCTTGAGTCGACTGAACTCATCGACTTGAGTGAACCCATAACCAGTCGAGTTTACACTTACGCTTTGTGCCCCATCGCCACGACTGGCTACGGAAAGGTAAAGAGATGCTAAAATTACTTTAACTAAAAAAACAGGTTCACGTTGTATCTGTATTTAGCAGGGTAAGTACAGGTAACCTAGTGTTAAGACACTCCGGTCCTTATTTTCCGCCAAATTTTCAACACATTGGGGCCTGAAAACCTGTTGTATGGCGGAATTCAACGCCAGGTTTTTGCCGTGATGCCAGAGCGAATAATAAAAATATTGATAGATAATAATAAATTCTCCCGAGAGGGGATCGAACCCACAACTGTTGCATTCTTCAAGTCACATCATTATCTCCTTTCAACACGCCCATCTATTCAACACTAACTTTTTAACATTTAATAATACAAAGAGAATTGTAAATAATTTTAAACATACTATTCCCATTCAAGGTTATATAAAGCGTGTCAACAAAACACTTTATGAATATATTCATAAAAAAAATCAATGGTGACAAAAGGGACTAATGGTATTAACCGGGGCCTTATTTATACACTTGCCCCTGAGAGGGTTATCTCTAGCTATTTAAACTTGAAGAGTTTGTACAGTACTGCGAGTAAGGGACAGATTTAACTACAAAGGTTCAAAATTAGATAAGTTTCCTAATTCAGTATTTACTTTAATTTGCAAATGGAATTAAGTTGATTAGGTAACTTACGTAAAAGGTAAAAAACGTTTATTTATTTATTAAATACTTTATTTTTATTTATTAAATACTTCGAACAAAGGCAAAATGTTAAATGTAATTTATTTTAATGAGTTGTTTAGTTTCTTTTTTCGGCTTCTGGATCCCGCACATAGCAGAGTACCTAGACAGAGGGAACGTGGGACCCTAGTGTTAAGACGGAGTGTCTTAACATTCTGGAGACACTATATGTTGATTGGTGGAAATCAATGCCAAGTTTTACTTCGTAGCAGGGTGAGGAAATGAACATATTAAATGTTTCTTTTTCAATCGCAAGTTTGTGCCCCTGCCTCGAACTTAAGTTATTTACTTTCTAGTTTTTATTTCAATTTTGCGGTTTTCATCGAATGAAAGCAATCTGAACTTGAAAATGGACGAGAAGAAATAGGTATAACAAACTTATAAGGACTAGAAATCATTTTATAATATGCATACATATTAACGAAAATACTTTTTATACGGTCACTATAGTATTATGTAGGAGTGACGTACATGTTAATTACTTTGTAAATACATGACGTACATTTAACGGCGTGCTTGTGAATTTTAAACTTTTTTTTAGCTTCACGCTGTATCCCGCACACAGCAGGGTAGGCAGAGGGAACATAGTGTTAAGACACTCCGTTCTCCACTTTCTGCCGAATTGAGCAATTTGTGCCCCTGCGCCACAACTGGACTCAATTTTGAACTTATTTACTTATTTTGAATTTTGTTTATGTTCGATATAAAACTTCTGTAGGAGAATAGTTACTTATCATTGGACGAAATACGAAATAATGAAAAAATATGATAATGGAATCAAAATATAACCATTTGATTGATTATAGGTAACTCTCAGACGCGTAACATTTTATTAGCAACCTACATTTTTAATTTGCTTCGTCCATAAAGTTGCTATAAAAATCCCATCACGGAATTTTATCGTGTTTGTCTTTCTATATAAGGTCGCTTTGATCGACAGTAAGCTACCGACTTAATGAATTGAACATTATCTTTGAATCTTTAGCTATTTTCTTAATTAATACGTTTCCAAATGTCGCCATATTTTTTTAAAAAGTTTTATTCCTCAGTTATTAAAAAAGTTATTCACAGAGATTATCTGTGGTTCTAATGATATGATTTTTTCGTTTATTAGAATTTTGATAAGAAATATTGGCAAATTAAGTTTTTTTTTTTTTTAATTATTTTACAATTCCAATAGAAAACAACAAAGAAATATTTTTCTGACTTTGGAGCTGAGGCTTATTATATACCTTTTTAACAAATATATAACTTTTTGTACCAAAAAAATAAATCGGAATGTTTACACTAATAAAATTTATTGTTTCTATGCATAAATTTTTATCTTATTATACAATTCAAAAACTGTTTCATATAACTGTCTTCCATTTTCTATCCCAACAGGATATTGCGTGTCATGTAGTAACACCCCACGTCGCCCTTTGTCTAACTAGATTGAAGCGTCATTTATATTTTAAAAGAAAATATTCCTACAAGTAAGATTTGAAGCCACACCCACTAAAATTGAAATTTCACTTAAATTGAAACTGCATTTCCATTCCTCTGTGACGAGGTCAGTTCATTGATTTACATATATCTATTTAATGATCTATTCAATATTTAATAAAATATAGTCCAATAATGATTTAAACAACTATGTACAGTATGAAGTTATAAATTAGTTGAATGTTAAATATTTCAAATAGATATTAATAATGATATAAAATAATTTACAATTCAATAACGAAGTGGACCAGCATTCAAGCGTATCAAATATTGGAATAGAATAGATAATTTTATGTGTTTATGATAATTTTATTTTATCTCAATATTACTAGAGTAAAATTGCGTATAAAAATAAAGTGAGTTTGCATTTTAAATAGAATTATTAGATAAGGATTGATGAGCATGAAATAATTACTGATGCTAACTTTAAAGCAAAAATAAATTATACAACGTAATGGAAATTTGGGAACGGAGAGTCTTAACACTAGGTTCTCTACGTCTAATTTGTTATTCGAAATCACAGTGAAGCTACAAAGTGTGATTCTGTGATACTGAACCGTAAAAATACCTTTTTTTATACGATATACTGTACCTGAGCGCCCAATTGCATGGGGTCTCTAGTTAGGATGTCACTAGATTTCCTGACGGCGCCGTACACGAGCTCCACATCCCGATCCAGGATATAACAACGTACGTGTTCCAGGATACACCGGAGATATGATATAGTTACAGTTTGCACCTGTTAGAAGAGAAATAATTGAGGTTATTATATATTTTTTTGTTAAATTGACATTTTTATATAAAAAACATTAGAATAAAATTCTATTATTTGAGTATATATACTTTTATTTCAAAGAATTTTATTGGCACTTAAGATTAATAAAAAATTAAATTGGAATAGAAAACAGATTGGAATAGAGAAACTAAAATATATTTTCCAAGATAAGCAGAAAGACGAATAAATTAAAGAGTTAAACTTTTGAGAAAAATCACATTTAACTTACAGCGGCGAGTAAAAAGTCGAAATTGCAGACAGTCAGATCTTTAAGTTTGGAGAAATCCCCTGCCAGTAGTAGATGGAGCCAAGATTCTTCTACGTGGCGCTGTGTAAAGGCAGCCGCTGTTCTACTGGCCGAGTGGAACGGTGTCGAATCCAATAGTGCATCGTCTTCGTCCACACAACCTGGTTCACCATACATAAATAATAAGAGTTTTGCGGGAATTGCGTGTATGTAAGCGTACAAAAGATATAATTAAGAATGGAAAGTAGGGATTAAAAATATTTTTGAAAATATGTTAATGTTATATGCGAACTGATTTGTGAAAATCAGTTCGTATTTACATCTTGCTTAGTCACATTACATATTTCATTTATACAATAGGTACATTTCAACAATATTAGGATATTGCTTAATACAAAAATGAATATAATAATATTTAGTCAATATTTTAATTGGGTCCTTTCAATTAAAATGACTCAATAAAAGATATATTATAAAATTTCGGCAGTAAATATAACTAAATTAATTACAATAATCAAAAGACAATTAGGAGTTTCATCAAAGTCCTTAGCCGTTTAAATAACTTTTGATTAGAGCTGCTCCAAAGATACTTATCCATGAAGGTATAATTACTGTAATTACTGGTCTGGTTGTAAAGATTCAATGCGTATGTGAAGCACCTTTCATTTCTAATAGAAATTTATTATTTTTAATGTGTTAAAGAAATTCTAGCAAAAAAAATATTATATTTTGGTATCTCTACATTTTATATATGCGGCGTTGAATTTCGCCACTCAATACGTAATGCTTCGAGAGTTCGGCAGAAAGTGGGGAATGGATGTTTCTTAATAGGAATGGAGTGTCTTAACACTAGGTACCGAGGTTCTCTTTGCCTACCCTGCTATGTGTGGGATGTGGGATGCAGCATGAAGCTAAACAAACAAAAAGATTTTATATGTTCATAATATAGTAGGTTCCATCAGTCTAATATTAAAAAGGTACAATAGTTTCTGAGATTTTTTATACGTTTTTCTTGAATAGAAAGATGTCCCTTTTCTCAAAAGGAAGGATGGGCGGATGAACATTTTACGATAACAAGTTAGTGAATTACAATGAAAAAATCCATCCATTATGATAGCTTCCGTTGATGTACACATATGTACATCTAAAAAAATATTCTTAATAGAAATTTGTAACGTTCTATATACTTCTTTACATATTTTGTTTTTTGAATAAATATCGATATATCTTCTTAAACATATTTCAGCATGATATTATCAATTTCACTATAAACATACAAACCTGGTTCTTGCGTTTCGCTAGTGTCAGTGTCATCGGCATCATTGAGGAAATTAGCGAAATGCAAAGCGGCGAGGTCCGAGTGCGCGTCCCTCAACGCGCTCTGCACGCGCACGTAGCGGCGCCGCGCGCGCGAGCTGGCGGCCGCGGCGCGCCACCGCCACGTGCTGCGCCCGGACACTACGTTCTCCGATATTATTGATTCTGTTGAAAATGTAAATGAATGGTGAATTTTTGTTTATATGGAATTATTGTGTAAATGTATATATAACATTAATTACATTATATTTTACCATGAGACTTTATTAAATTTGTTAATAATATTTATATCTCAAATCAGTAAATACGCGTTTGAATTATATGTTTTGTTTTGAAACGAAAACTATCGCAGTGATTCTTTTATATTTAAATTTTTCTACCTTTTAATACACATTTTAGTAATTGGTTATAACTTGATGATAAAACACAAGATTACGTTCAATATTTAAAATACTACCTACGGCTATGGTTCAATCGTAAACGTACCTAGGATAGAATTGGACCCCTTACAATAATAGTATTTGAATACTTAGATATTCAATCAATTATCATTATCACGATAGATTAACTAACTCTTATAATAAAAAATATCCTATGTATCTTATCTTTATAAATCAAAAAATTAAACTTCTCTCAAAATCTAGATTTATAACACATTTTAGATCAGATACTACAAATTTCAGACAGCGTCCTCGTTGCAATCGAGATTACACTTCAAAGCGATTATAAAACGGACGTACACAAGCTTCAACATTTCATAACATCTTAAATTATAATTTTATATTCGCATCAACACTTTATTACGTGTTCCAAGAACTGGATGTATGAAGTACACTGGTCTAGATATATTATAGAATATCTATGCTTTCATTTTCCTAGAAATGGAAGCTTTCATATTATTTTTTTTCAAGTTATTTGTTGTAAATTCTGATACATTTATCAAAAAACAAATGTGGAACACGTTGACATAGGTATGTTTTAAAGTACGTACTTTGTATAATATATAACACCTGTCAAATTGGTTAACTCTTTAGAAAATAAATACCTATATACCTACCTAAATACATTTAATTTTATATTGTGCAATATATAAAAGGATATTTTTCTTTGTGTGTTTTAATACATTTTGTGTATTAAAAAAATCACATTACTACTATTTGAGATAAGACTTACAGTAAAAATAAAGTTTCAAGTGATAAGAACTTTGCTTTGTTACCAGAGTGAAAAATTGAAAATATGTAAATGTGGGAATCGAACCCACAGCCTAAAATATATGTGTATATATAGATAAAGAAAAAAAAACAAATAATTACATAAAAAAATACTCACTCATCATATATTTAGCAACGCATAAAGTGGAAAAGTTAAAGTTCGCATCCTTAAGTGTAATAACAGCTTCACTATTGCTGGTTGGCATCAAGAGCTCCAAAAGTTCTAGTTCTGTCAACCCGAATTCGGAACATGTTATGTAACCTGAAACGTTCACAATTTAAATAACAAAATTCTACGTAAAATATTAAAAGTTTGACGTACACATATTTTTAAACTGCGTCACGTTTTGATTGTGTATTCCAATCTTTCTCTATTGTATATAAAATAATTTAACTATTTCGTGGAGTAAAACCATTTTTGTCATTTTAATAAGTGTTTTTCACTTTTCACCGAAATGGATTGGCAAATATGTATCAATATGAAAGAATCATAGTATACCATTTAAAAGTCTAATGGTTATCCAATTTTTTAAAACAAGAGGGAGTCTGCACTAAGGTTGTAAATGAACTGATAAACAAACATACGTACTACATGTGTAGATATTAACAAATAAATTTAGTCCTAATCACAGCAATACTATACATGCTTTTTGGACATGTATTTATTCTCGATGACGGTGAACTGACTATCTCCCGCTCAGCAGCTAATGCCATCGAAAATTAAATAAATAGGAATATATATGTTTATTACAATTACATATGCAAATAAATCAAAAACTTACCAGCTAATTTACTGAAAGCCTTAGAGCCAAACACAACTTCTAAATGATCAAAGGCACCGTCAATAAAGTCTCCTGAACTATTATTATCTGAGGTTTCCTCGATAGCGTCCAACAAGTAGTAACAATTCTGAACTTTAAACTTTTCCTTTTGAGCTGGCGTCAGTTGTAATTGTTCTAAAGATACTGAACTCGTACAAACTAAGAATACGTTTCTCGGTAACGACATCGGAAGCCACGACAATCCCGTCACGATATCACACTCCAAAGGATTAACTCTATGTACATTATCTATGAAGATTAGCAATATCTCATTTTCCATATCCTCGCATCGTTTGAGCAAACTTTGGAACCAATTGTTTATGTACAACGGATCGAAACTTGCGTCTTTTGGAAGATAGCCTTCTGGAATGTTCAGGATGATCGATATTTGTTGGCACATAACTCTCAGTAGTTCGAGATTGTAAGCCGATCTTGGCGTGGAAGCGGAAAACCTTATTATTCTTAGCACAGGCTTAGAGAATATCTGTTCGAACTTGAAATACAGATGAGTTAGCAGTGTACTCTTTCCGGAAGCGTCGGGCCCGTATATCAAGACGGGGGGATGCCGTGATTTACTTTGGTAGTTTTCTTTTGCGTTATCTAATATACTTCTAGTTGCGTCTTCGATTTGCTTAACATTTACGCTATATAACCGATTGTGTTCTATACATATCCTAAGGTGAGTAATGTGCTCCAGAAATACTTCCTAAAAATTTAATTTAATTTTTATTTTTATATAATGTCTTGTACATATCAATAAATGTATATTTGTCATATGTACAAGACACGTATATATATATCAATTCTAACCTGGACAGTCTTTTTCCTTCCTTTACCCTGATCAGGTTCAGTGCTTAGGCTGTCATCGACTAGCGAACTGACTACAGTTTGCACACGATCTCTGAATGGAGATAACTTCTCCTCAGTATCGGACGCTGCGTCTGTTCGAGATGAATCTGCAGATATTGCTCTAAAGACACAAATTTATTAATTAAAAGAAATATTTTCAAGAAATTCTCATGAAACATTGACAACCGGCACTTTATTTAATATTTATACATATAGTCTTATATGTCTTATAATTATCGGATAACTAACACGCTCATGCAAATAAATTCTAATTTTATGTTTAAACTAATTATTAGCGTCTTTTTAGAAGGTAGGGTTCCGTACCTTAAAAGGAAAAATACGGAACCCTTATTAGAATCATTTTGTTGTTCGTCTATCAAGATCATTTATCTCAAGAAGGCGTGGAGGTTTCAAGCTGACATTAATATCAAATACTTAGGTCTACGGTTCTCTGAAGCACAAAAAAAATTAAGTCTTAGTCAACGCAATCAGAAGATACGAGTACTTATGCATTGTTTTTACTCCATTTTGTATGAAATTTGCCACATAATGAAATCCTATAATTTTGTAGTGAGAATTTAAAATACGAATAAAGAATATAAATCTGAAAAGTGAAAACTTCATGGTATTTCATAGAAAAAACATAAAACAAACTTAATTTATTAACTTAAGTTTCTCAACTTTTATAAGTTGTACTTCCCGTTGACCTATAACCCTGAAATTAGTACGGACCTCTGGGTGAACAAATCCGACTCGCATTTGACTGGTTTAAAAAAAATCATTAATTAAATATTTGGCTGCCCTGAAATTTTTGAGTATAACGTTATACTTATGAATAAAGAAAAAAAATAAGATAAATGGTATGTAAAACCGCTTGTCCATGTTTGTAAAAATATTTCAATGAGTCTTATAGTATAATTTTATGATAACATTACGAAATGAAGTTCATCGTATAAGGGATATTGTAGGTGCAGGATAACGGTAATTACACCGACAATATTGAATTATTGCACGAGCTTCTCTTATTGTGTAGTATGAATAAAGAAAGCTTATTTTTATACGATTGTTTTGATTCTTGTTTATTGAAAAATATTGAAAATATCGAAGCACAGAAATATGAGTTTACAAATATATTATTTTATTCAGATATGTTTGTGTTGCTACTTATTGTTCATTTTATTTCTTTATATTCAGGCTTTACTAGGGTCTTGATCGGCGACGTAGTGCCTTGACACTAGGTGTCAGTTGTGTAGATTGAATCTACAAGCATCGTTTTTAAGAACACTATCCCACTGCGCCACGATATTTAAAAACGGTATAAAAATATGTAAAAAACCAATCGAAGGATAGGTCTACCTAGTCACCACAAACTACTGCAAAATATTTGAAACAGTGGGTTTAAAAATGTTATACATTTAAAAAAAAAACATTTTACAGTGGGTTCTGGGTTAGGTACTTACTCTAGCCGTATAACATGTGTTTCCGGTAAAAGATCCTCAAATTTTTTTTGTAATCTTTTTAATCTTTGGTGTGCTAATACTGTTAGTTTGGAATCATCTGGCTCCAAATCTGGAATGTCTCGTAACACGGCAATAAGACCTTTTGGATGTTTTCCATTTTTTAATAACTCTGTAACAAATAAATTTTGTTTTAATACACGTTATATATTCCTTATTATAATAACCACGTTCTATAAATATACTTATATCTAAGCATAAATACGTAGTGTCTAAGTGACTTTGCTTTATACAATGTACAATGTAGAATGCTTTATACAATAAGATTTTTTTATTGTCACATACAGCAGAGGGACTCTAGTGTTTAGATGTTCCTTCCCACATTTTCCGAATTCTGGAAGCATTGCGTGTTGAGGGGTAATACTCAACGCCGCGCTTTGTCTCGACACCAGAGCGAACAAACTGGAAATATGAAATATTTCATTTCTTCGAATGGGATTAGAACCTACAACCTGTCGCGTTCACAGTCACACTTTGTGCTCCTGAGCCACGACCGGCCTGATACATACAATTTTTTGTAAAAAATATTTTTCAAATATAATTTGACCACAAAAAAGTAAATTCAAATATATTACTCTATTTTATACTATAAGATAGCAATTTATATTGTAGAACATATTTCATTCTATCGATTTAACGTTTTAAAACTAAGTTTAGATAAATTCACGCTTGAGAAATCCTCCACATCTGAACACAATATTGCATCCCGTGATACCTACGAGTGCTGTAGAAGTTCACCTTTCAGATTATTTCAAATGGAACACCTCGACGTCAGAAAGTATGGCGTTTCATTTATATTGTATCAAATGAACGAAGAACGCGGGTAGCTGTCCAAATGATATTTCAAATTATATAAATCAACTATCAAGCATATTTCAAAATATTATTATTATTATTCCTGTGAATGCTGTGTTGGTGTATCCCATAAGATATAATTTATTTTCAAAACGGTATTGCATGTATTGGATTTTTTAAATTTGCCTTGTAGATTTATCTGTATCTAATCAGCTTCAATTTTTAATATATTGATTAGGCATAATTCGTGCACTACTTAATGTATCGGTTCGTATCTATTTCTTACGTTCACACAAATAAAACTTCGGCCATAGCTTGTTTTTAATAAAAAATATTAAAATATCAATCAAAATTGCCGCTACCTATAAAAACAAACAGTAAAAAAAAATCCCAATTTGGGGGAGTTAATACTCCCCCAAGTTGGGAAATGATCCTCAACTGTGGCTTGCAGTGAGACGATGCACTGTGCCGCTGCATCAAGGTAGCATCAAATATTAAATTTAATAAACTAAATAAACACGACAGGTGCTGAGTTCGATTTCCTCTCGAGGAAATTCAATTCCATATTTTAATTTTTTCACTCTGGTGTCGAGACAAAGCGCGGCGTCAAGGCGTCTCCCAATCAACGCGCAATGCTTACATAATTCGGCGAAAAGCTGGGAGCGGAGTATCTTAACACTAGGCTCCCTCTGTCTAGCTTCATGCAGAATACAATAAAATTCAAAAAAATAAAAATAAATAAAAAAAAATGGAAAATATAGGTACACAAAAATTAATCTGTCGATAAAACATTGGTAGAGACAGCTGTAGGTAAAGTGCAAGTTTATTTTTGTTTTATTCTAGCCAATCAACAAGTGACGCAAAGAGCGTAGCGATATTTCAATGCAGGCGAAGTCGTTTCCGGCAAATTGGGTTAACGATTGGACTATTTTTTATGATTAAAACACGCTGAGAATTCCTTTATTATTAACTTTTTCTCTAATTTTCGTTCAATCGTCACAGTTTTATTTTTTTCAAAGTCAAAAATATGTTTTGGCGAAGTGGATGTGTATAGTAAGTTTGATATTTTAAAAGTCAGTTTATTTTAATTTCATTTCGGTAAATTTATAAATTTTAATATATATATTTTCTTCAATTACATTACATTACGTTTCGAAACAAAAATTCATAAAAATTTCAGCATACATTATTTTTATATTAAGAAATGTATTAACTAATTTTAGCTATATATACATATCAATATATATTTTTTAAGATACATAAGAAATACTATTAATGGGCACTCGTCAATGTAAAGAAATCAAAATATTTTTTTTGGAAATTTTTGTCAGTTTGTCTATATAACAGCTAATCTCAGAAACCACTTTGATTTAAATGCAGTTTTTACTAATGTATTTTAGTAAACTTCCTTTAAGATTTAGTATTTGTTTTATTTTCATCGGTTCAATAATACAATTTGTTAGCTAAATAAATATAAAATATTTTTGTATGACAAAATTGCTGCAAAATAATAGTTTTATTGAATTGGCTCAAATTTTGGATTTTAATTCTTTCGCTGACAAAACTTTATTAGCCATCGTTTGAAATTTTGATAGGGCATAACGTACGATGACATTCAAATGACAAAAAATAATTACGATAAATTTATTTTCAATTTACTTTCAAGTTAGAATGTTATTTAGTGTTAGAAAATATAGTATTATTATATAATGACTTACCAAGTGCAGTTTCACATTGTATTTCCACAGGGCTTCGTAACAATTCTCCGACGCTCGCGCCGCCTTCCAGCGCTTCAAGAGCCAACGTATTGAAAACTTTCTGAACCGTCGATAGCCGCTTCCGCTGTTCGTCCCGTTCCAGTAAATCACTGTACCTGGTTAAAAGTAAACAAGAAACTATCATTTTTAATTTTATCGTATCTTTTGAATAGAATTTCTATGTTAGTATTGCTGTAATGACTGCAATTGTATAAAGATATTTTTATTTTCAACTCTATGTCTAGAAAACCTAATGTCAATACGTTGCGTGTTGAGTGGCGGAACTTTACGCCCCGCTTTCTGTACATAGTGTGAGCACACAAAGTAGTTCACTTCCCCAAATAGGGGATGAACCCATAACCATCGCTTTTACATATTTATGTCTATACATATTATGACCTCTTCCACCAGTACACTATTTTAACGACAGACGGTTAAAAAAATCGAAAAAAAGACCCTAACACAAATGCAATCCTTTTATAATTCCGAATGATCGAACCTAAAAATATGAAAAAGATAAATATCAAATATGAAATGATATATTTTAGGTCGCGTCGTTGGGTCCCAAATAGTTTTTGATCCAATTCGTGATAACCTTTTACGTACCTACATAAGCATTAAGGCGAGGTACGGGTCAGAACATATTGAATTATGCAGGTAATCTTGCCTTCCCTTGGATTTTGTCGGTTTTCTTTCTACCAGCTAAAGAAAATGTTAAGCTCGTATGTGAAACAATATTTATATATAAAAATGTCGGTTTGATGTATAAATAACTTTAAAGTGTTACATTTAATCTGCTGGATTTCGATTTAGATCTATCTATATATACTTCAAGAATGAAGAAAAATATAGAGGTAGGTACAGAAGGTATCATTTCAATTTTATTTAGCTTTTATTTTGGCCTGTAAATATGGCAAAATAAAACATTTTGTTGTGGTTTGTATATCAAGTCAAGCACTTTCGGAAATAAAACGTAATACAGAACAAAAGAATGCTCTTCATATCCCACGATTTATATCACTTTCCTTAATTACAGTGACAAATAGCGGCCCTCTGGAATTAGAATTGCTGCTACGGAAAGTATAAATAATTTGACAGTAATAGATATAGTAAGGAATTTTTTTGACATTGACAAGTCATCTAATTTAACCTTAAGAAAATTCTATTTGCTTGTTTATTTTATGAATAAAGAAATTACGATGTGGATGTCACATGGTTCAAGTGCCGTTTGAGGGTAATATTTTAAAAATATACACCACTATAGGTCACTACTTTACTTCATATTATAAAGCAAGAGAGTAAGTATGGTTGGACGTGCTAATCTCAAGAACCATTGGTATATGAATAGAAAAATCATTTTGAGTTGGATAGTCTATTTATCGAAGAAGGCTATGTAATATATACATCAGGTTAATAATTTTGACGTAAATAAATTGCCTGCGGTAAAAGTAACCACTTTTGGTTTGTCATGTGCCATACACACAACTTTTAGTTATTCCAATTTCGAACATAAGACCGATTTTCCCAATATAATTACGCAAATGTCAGTTTTAGGTGCCATAAATACAATATTTTTAAAATGTATGTAAGTACTAGACATCTTTAGGGAACTAAATGGTCAACAAATGACTTTTCTGAAAAATAGCTGAAAATAAGAAATATGTTTCAAAGTAACTACATATAAATGTAATTTAATTTTATATACATTTTCTATCGTACTTAATCAGATTTAGTGCATTGAAACATTAATTAGAATTGCCGTTAGAATATCACACAATCTAATCAAAATGTAAAGCTGTGCTCGAATTCATTTGTATAATTAACGCGTTCATTAACTAACAATATATGTATTTAGAACTTTCCACCACATGGTTTGAATTTACATAATTCAATAAAACTATGAAATATTTATATATATTTTTTGAAAATTTGGTTAGTAAACATTTATTTCATAATTTTGGGCAATGATTTAAAATGAGTCAGTTTAACTTCTGCATAATTAAGAAAGAATAATCTTTTTTAAACTTCAAATTTGAACAGTTAGTGTTGAAGAGCGCATAATGAAATGGAAATTTATGAATTATTACACTATAATTTTATATAATATAGATACTTATTTTTAACATTTTTAAAGTGTTATTTCACACTTAGGAAAGAAAAATACTTATTTAGAAAGCGTATAAAAATTTTAACGTAACGGGACCCGAACCCGCGCTTTCTGAAAATCGACCAGGTCTGTGGAACCAGGTTGTGTCTGTATAACTGGTATAAATAAGTATATAGATACTTTTCATATAAAAACAAATCCAATCACATACATACCACTTCTGTTCGCCATCCAAGTGATAGGTGCCATCGCTGTTCAGCTTGTAACATGTACGTATGAGCTTCGTTTGGGCTGAATCTGATTTAACCAGCATTTCAAATGTGTCCGCATTGATCTTGAAGGGTAACACCGGCTGATAGCTGGACGCCTCGCCGCCAATGAAACACTAAATAAAAATTAAATTTATTTTATTTAATCTATGGCTTATCGACAAATAATCTATTGTTAGATTAAACACCCAATGTCTCCAGAATTAGACAGAAATACCTACCAGGTACGCTCTGCCGCTACAACTTCTTCAACGATCGGAAAATAAATCACAAATTATATATTGCGTATATTTAGGTACAAATGTATAAACGTGAATATATGGAGATAAAATTGGTATATTATATTTATAGTAAATTTAAAATATTGATCATATACGTTTAATGTAATACAAGAACTTTCTCTTCATTTTCGACTTGTTTTTTTCCACATAGTCGGACAGAGACAATCTAATGTCGAAACACTCCGTTTTGAACGCCCCAATTTGAGATATTGTATGTTAAATAGTGGAACTCACCGGAACACTTTAATTTAGAAGAGAAAGAGCGGAAACTAAAATAATTTAAATCTAATTTTTCACACCAGAATGGCCTAAAGACATGCTCTTCTTTTCAAATTAATTATGTACAGATGTAACTTTAAATTATTAAATACATCCAAGCGAAATAAGCAAATTTTATTTGTATTACTTTGAAAGGGAAATAATTGCGAAACAATTTCAGTTTATTATACAACAAAATTAAACAAAGCGTAGGGATTTTTAATGAGCAAACGATCAAACTCAAAACAAAGACTAGGTATACTTATTATGTAATCGACCCAATTGTATTGTAATTGGATATACAATTTCAATAATTGACCTTTTTTTCAATTTTATTTGTGAAAAAGATCCATAATTATTTTTAATGAGAAGCATAACTGTTTTGTAATATAAACAAATTATAATCTATTGATTCAATATAACGCCGTTGAAACTTTAATGTTAAAATACGATATCTAAAATCAAATCAGCTTCACGCTGTATACCGCATACAGCAGGGTAGGCAGAGGGAACCTAGTGTTAAGACACTCCGTTCCCCACTTACTGCCGAATTCTGGAGGCAATGCGTGTTGAGTGGCAGAACTCAACGCCGTGCTTTGCTTCGACACCAGAGCGAAGAAATGGAAATATAAATTTAAGTAAACATTTCATCTTCTCGAGTGGGGATACGATATCTGTGGGTTCTAAATATGTTTATTCATTTCAAACTATTTTTTATCTCTCGTGCTACACATATTTCCTAAATGAGATACAATAGTACATATAATTATTTTTGAGTTCGTCGTAAAACTAGTCGGAGTTATATTTTTACAGGAATTCCAACATATGAAATGTACGGTATATATAACATAAAAATATATTTCTTATAAAATATGAGCACAAATACAAGTAAAACTAAAAGAATATGCTACAAAACACAACCCAGGTGCCAATATATAATGGTTAATTCAAAACAGAAAATACAATAAAAGGGAATACCAGAAAATATCCAGCTTTCGAAGTGACGTTGCAACAACGTATTTCATCGAGATAGTGCCGCAGTAGCGCCGGATTGGTCTCGTCGCCGCCGTCCGTGCCGTAGTGCATGTCCACGAACTCGAACTGTTGGTGTACAATAAGATTTTATATAACTTTTACAGGTATCAATGATTTAGACTGAAAAAGGCTTATATTTTTAAAAAAACTTTTAAAATAATATAACTCCATTAAAGCTTTTAAAATATAAATAAATATATAGGATACGCAAAGAAATAAATAAAACTGTTGTTCTCCATAGTTAAATAACTAACTTGGATATAAGCTTAAGTAAGTGTTTTTTTTTATTTACATTTTTTTTATTTATACAAATTATCATATACCTACACAAATAATACAGACGTAATACAGATTCTCCGTATTTAATGCAAAGCAGGGTAAGCAAAAGGAACCCAGTGCTACGACAAACAACAGTGTCCTAAAACTAGGTTTCTACTCAGTTTTTGAGACATCGTGTGGCGGAACTCAACGCCTTTTCCTCTCTTTTGAAAATAATTAAATATAAATCATACACCCGAGTCTCCACTCGGGGATCGAACCCACATATAAATTGAATATAATATGAAGTATTATTTAAATATGAATTGCAAAAGTTATTTATTTCAAATTTAGCTCTTTGGAATATTTTCAATATCTACCTACAGGTATTTATTGACATTCAATTATATTAAACAAAGGAATAAATAAATAATCACTAATTCTTTTCAATCTACCACAAAATGTGACAGATAAAGAAGCTGCATATGTCGCCTAATACAAATTCAAATGTATTCAGTTAATTTAAATATATTGTGCTGAACAATTTCAAAGTTCAAGCGTCAGGACTCCCGCCTCAACGCCACCAGTGACGAAGTTAATAGTTAGTATGACGCAAATCCCAACGTACAACTTCTACGAATGCTGTCGTATGTATGTAATCAGTTAGCTATATTAGATAACTGTTAAAGTATTCTAATAAATTATTAGTCGTACCCTAGTAAAAATTATATTGAAAACACTATTAGTATACATATATTTCATATTATGTATTAGTATTACGTATCCAATACGTACGAGGCCAGTCGTTGCATAGGGGCACAAAGTGTGACTGTTAAATCGACTGGTTGTGGGTTCGATGTTGAGTTCCGCCATTCAACACGCAATGGCTCCAGAACTCGGCGGAAAGTGGGGAACGGAGTTAGGATTTAATACTAGGTTCCCTCTGCCTACCCTGCTATTTGGGGGTTACAGCGTGAAGCTGATTTATATTGATTTAATTTTTAATTTATTACGTATCCATTTCAAGACAGTAGGTCAAAAAAAAATTATGAAATAAATTACAAATATAAGTTTATTAGGAAATAATTTTAAATTATCATTTTTATGAAATAGCTATAAATTTTCATCAAATGCAAAGAGCACTTATTTAATAAAAAAAAATTAAAAATGTAAAGAGATGAGAAAGGTGTAAAAAAAAAATATTTTAAATTTTAGAATGCTGGAAGCGGAGAAAAATGAAAAAAATTGTTTTAGATCCTTAATTGATATAAATAATCCATTACAGTACTACGAAAAGAAAATATTTGTTCATTTTAATTAAGTGAAATTATTTTAACGCAATTAATAGTGCATATAATTACAGTATAAATAAAGAAAATATCAATTAATTTACTGGAAAAACTAAAGAGAGATCCATTTTTAACCGATTAAAATCAATCATATTTTAAATGACAGATGTGACAGCTGATTGATATTGACACCTTGTCGAGTGATTTATGCATTTTTTGCTTCACTCATTTTATTCGTTTCCATTCGTTTTAAATGCTTTTCAATTTGTTTCCTACTTTGTACGACTCTTGCTTCCTCAGTAGATAATAATCTTTTAGGTCTAACGACTACGACGACGCCACGCTATGGAAATGGATAAATCGTGCATTAGCCTCACTTTTATCAAATCTCTAATAACTCAGCTCTCAGATTACTATTACCGACATAATTTTCAGGAAGGGGAAGGATGTACCTGAATCTATTAAATCATACCATTTCTATTTCTTTACATTCCAGACCCAATAGTGTATGCAATCCTTTCAGTCACCATTCGTAATTGTAGGTCCACGGGAATTACCATATAGGTTTTAATTACGTGGCGAATTACATGAAAATGCTCGTATAATTTAGATTGGATTGACAAAAAAGATAGATTTTACTGTGCTAAATGTTTGATATTAATTTAAGCTTGACTTATCCACGAGATCTTGAGATAAATAGTCTTGTGATGAATGGACAGACAGACAGACGAATAACAAAGTTAAAGGGTTCTATTTTTACCTTTTGAGGTACGGAACCCTAAAAATTAGATAAAAAATTCAGTATAGTAAGTAAGTATAGTAAGAAAAATAATTCACCCGCAATTAGTGATTATTAATTCACCTACAAGTAAGTATCCATAGGCCCTCTGATATTAATACTTTATAATCTTTACATAATAACCACTTCGCTTTTAACTAGCAAGAGGCAATATGAAACATTGTTTCAGTTTACTACAGGATAAAATATACTTTATAAATAAAATAAAATGTATACATATGTGCCTATATGATAAATAATTTTATATAATAGGTTCTAGAAATTAGATAGTGAACCTACTGGTGGTCTGGACTTCATTTTCCGGGAGTATAAAACGTAAAATCTCGTTTTTGCCCATTCTCGTAGGAATTTCGAGAAAGCCTCTCAGTGCTCTCCTACACATTTCAAAAAAACCTACAATGCCAAATATCGATCTTCTACGCCACGGGACACCCGACCGTTGTTACTCAGTAAGGGAAAAGTTAGCTACTAAGTATACATCTTACAGTTACATGTGGGAAAAATAAATAAAACTTATGCAATATTACGTGATTTATCAAAGCTTGTGTCAGAACTTTTGCTTTAAGCATACGCCGCCACCGCCACGTGAACTTCGATCAGTTTGGACTGTCTATAAATAGAGCAATTATGAACACTTGTGTACACACGCCCACTGGACTGCGGTTAAGTTTGAGTTTTTAATATACGATTATATTGTGTTGAATAAATTATTCAACGTTTTTTTTTTATATAATACGAGTGTGAGGTCAGTCGTGGCACAGGAGCACAAAGTGTGACTGTAAACGCGACTGTCTGTGGGTTTGATCCCCACGCGAGTAAATGAAATATTTATATAAATTTATATTTCCATTTCTTCTCTGTGTTGAGGCAAAGCGCGGTGTTCACTTCAGCCACTCAATATAGCAAGCAGTGCCTTCAAAATTCGGCGGAAAGTGGGAAACGGGGTGTCTTCCCTCCACCCAGATTCCCTCCGCTTATCCTAATCTTTCTTAGTCGGATTAATCGCGTATAATTTTTACATATATATAGTATTATAATTTTTTGTGCAGATATATACAAAATAGATTGAATGACTGTGGCTTATCATGCATCTGTCAAACAAAGAGAAGCATCGGTGTAGGGTGAAGGAACACAACTCCTGAATGAATGAACTTGTATCGAAGTCAGCTGTGTATGAATATGCAGCGGATAGACCGAATCAATACATCCAGTTTGATAAGCCTCACATCCTTGCTAAGGAAAACAGATATATTCCTAGAAAGGTTGTGAACTTTCTACCTAACACTCCAGAGGGTGAGATACTGACAGTATCTCACCCTCTCTGAAGTGTTGGATATAACAGTAAAGATTTCTATATTATATAACTATTCGCAACCCTCATATCATTTATCATGTTAACAATATTTTTAAAGAGCAAGCAAACATATTGTTTAATTTCTGTATAAATATAGCGTTTATCGTTTGTTAAAGAAAAGTTATAAATCACGATATTCCTTCGAGAATAGCCAAATAACATTGTATAAGTTTCAACCTGCACGTTTCCTTGCAAAGTTCTCCTTCACCGCACGTGATAAATTAGGAATAAGTAGGAAAGTTAGTAAAAAACCCGGAGGGGTGCTTTCTGGACTTAAGGCTGTAAATTTCATTACAGATTTATGTTTGAAACACTAAGCACGCCAAGCGTATCATACATCTAAATTCCTAGTGGAAATCGGTGTTAGAGGGAAAAACATTGTTATTTTTTTCTATCTTACAATAAAATAACCGTGTTATAAATTATTTTTAATATCCTATATTGTAAAAAATAAATATAAATCTCTTTTTACCCGACTGCGCGACTCAAAGGATGATATGTTTATCAGTCTATGTTAAATTAGCTTCACGCTGTATCCCGCACACAGCAGGGTAGGCAGAGGGAACCTTGTGTTAAGACACTCCGTTCCCCACTTTCTGCCGAATTCTGGAGGCATTGCGTGTTGAGTGGCAGAACTCAACGCCGCGCTTAACCTCGACACCAGAGCGAAGAAATGGAAATATAAATTTAAGTAAATATTTCATCTCCTCGAGTGGGGATCGAACCCACAACCGGTCGGTTTTGCAGTCACACCTCGTGCCGCTTCGCCACGACCGGCCTCAAGTATCAGTCTATGTATTTATGTATATACACTATGTGGTGTTGTGGAGACCAGTGGCCAATTTTGATGATTCTAACGTCAATCAATTCGTCCTTGCGAGTGTTATTAAAGGCATGACGGTAATCAAAATTCATGATAGCGACAACCAGTCACCATATTGTCAAAAAAAATTTTCGCTATCTACATTGCCTACTACAATCTACGTCAACCGGGGTGTTAAAAGTTACTTTTAACGCCCCCTATAATATATTTCAATACAAATATGATTGTTAGCTTTCGTTCATGATTTCTCATTGTAAGTACGGCATTTCGCGTCATATAAGAATTTAAAACTAACAGCCTAAAAGTAAAATGTTATAAGATACATTTAGGGGCTGTAGCGAAAAAGATATGCTTTTAATTTTTTTCCACAAGTAATTTTAAAAACTACTGCTATTTATATAAAATAATTTCCTAAATATTTCGTAAGGCTACTTAAAAAAAATATTTGAATCATTCACACAAATGAAGAGCTCATCTTAAGCCTTGTTAGATTTTTTTTTACATTTTCATATTATAAAATGTTCTTAAATTAATATTATAAATATTAAATTATTTAAAAATAAAAATAGGATGTTTCTCTATAAGTTAATGTGCAAATTGAGAATAAGCAATATTTATTGCAGTTAAAAAATTACCTCAATGTATCGGTCATCGTAAGTGGATTGTAGTTCCGGGCCCACTAATTCAAGAATCTGGCGTCGTTCTTCACGAAAATCTGTAAAAGAAGGTGACATTAAAACAAATACTCATATAATATTAAAACATAACAAAACATATTTATTTTTATTCTATGTATATATGGATATATTTTACGATAATTATGTTATTTTTAAACATTCTTTAAAGTGTTATTCCACACTTAGGAAAGAAAAATACTTATTTAGAAAACGTATAAAAATTTGAACGTAGCGGGACTCGAACCCGCGCCTCCAAGAAAAATACTTATTTAGAAAACGTATAAAATTTGAACGTAGCGGGACTCGAAACCGCACCTCCTCCCGCCTTGGAGGCGCGGGTTCGAGTACCGCTTATTAATTATGTTATTTCTTCTTAGTGTTGTAACTGACTCCTCACTCTCTTTAATAAAATATTAAAATAAAATTATCTAAATAATAATTATATTATTTTAGTATGGCTCGTGATACGTCTAATATAGTTAGAATCCTTTCGTAGTGATCGCAAGTAATCCAAGATCTTTTAGAGATTCAGAGGTAACAGTATTAATATGAAATGTACCATAAACTTAATATAAGTACAAATAAAATATATTATGATAAATAACATGTCATAGTCTGTCCGTTTTAATCTCCCGTGACATTTCTTAAGTATATCGAAGACTTCCTCTCTACTATAACTGTGTAGTATCTTTAGTTTTAATAAAAGGAAGAAAGCGCAAGGGCACCGCCCCGCTCCAACACCGTGAATTCCTACCAGACCATGGTTGCAGCAGTCTTTATTGAACCCTCCGGGACGCTTCTGTGATCTTTCTGAACGTACTGGTTACGCTTGTTTATATTAAGATTGTTTCGTTCGATTAAAATGGCGATTCATGACGTTGATTGATCAATATAAGTCGTTGGATCGAACGCACTATCGCAAGGCGGCCGATATGTTAAACAAACGCACGGCACACACCCCATAGTCGTGTCTCATTTGTTTACTACGTTAAAACCAGTTGTTAGACTTATAGGCGGACACTACTCCATGCACCACAGTTCCAAGACATAAAATAGCACCACACACCTACTCATCATACAACGAGTTATAGTATAGTTATAGAACAACTGTAGAAAACGTTTTACATAGATGTATGTCCAATACCATACAAGCATCGCTTACGAATCGTAAGCGCGCACGCGACGCCCGAGACAACGTCGATCGCGGTATAACAATTAAAGGCCATAGCAATTTGCCTAGCTAAGCATATTAGTACCAGCGAAGCGGAGCAGCCGTCGGTTGTGATTCCTATATCAGTTATTAGTAAAACATAGGGTCAATGAACTCCGACGATCGTACAAATAATTTATAATTAATATTTTGTTACTGTCTAATTTCTTTATAATATTTAATTAAATATATCGAGCTATAGCAGGTAATCTGTCGAGCTTTATTGTAGGACATTAAATAGACTCATGTTATATAATATTTATAAATTGCTAATACGTATTTTGATATAATAGTTTTATATCATATTATAAATGATACTATTATATTTATACATATTTTCTTTTACAATAATATTTTTAGTATTTACGAATATGTATAAACAATTAATACATATAATTTACCAAACCTATATAAGTTTAATTTCACGATTCATACACACGCATCTAAGATGGCAGCAAGCATTCTACGTATTATTAAAAACGTAATTTTACACACCTCCTAAAACATCGTTATGCATTTATTTCAACTTAATAATTAAATAATATTTATCTTTGTATGTTAATGACATTACGTACATTAATATTATTCTGCTTTGTTTTAAAAATAAGCTATTAAAAGCTTACCGACGAAGTATTCCAAAACAAACAATTGTAAATACATTATAAGCACTTATAACTAATCTTACCAGCCTCGAATATTTATATCACTATTAAATGTACTAACTCACATGCTTCTTACATATAAAATGTAACTAAATATCTATTAATTATAAATTAAAACTTCTCTAATCATTTTTGAATAACTAATAAGTAACTAATAACTATCCTTCTCCAGACGCGTCCGCCATTTCCCTCTCTTTCTTTCCTTTTCTTTTTCTTGACTTTGACGTGGACAGTAGCTTATTCAGCCAACATGATATTTTACAATAATGAAAATATTAATAATGTTATAATTTATTTTAAATTATACTACACAATGCGTGTTTTACCTACGGTATAATAAGTCACTTTAATATTACTTGTGAACGGAACGCATAATTAAAGGATTGAACTAAACTATTATTTATAAGATTGTATTTATCGTAAGCTATAAATTAAATAATGTTACAAATTATATTTATAATATTTTTTATCAATTGTTATTATTTTGAATTATTTACAATATATTATTTACCTACACATTTTAGTTCTGGTAGGGATCGTAACAGTATGAAAATTATTTTTATAAAAAAATTAAGGACTTTCTGGAGTGACTTTTTACTGTTTATTATACAATTGCGAATTACTTACAAATATTATAAAATGAAGAAACTAACACTTAATAAATATTGATGCATTTCTAGTTCTCTCATCAGTTAAGTTCAAAGGATGTGGAAAGCTAACTGGAGGTGTCCCAATTAGTTAATCACGGGTTTATAGCGCTAATGATAGTTGACTTACGTTAGTGCTGCGCGGAAATCAGACTGGGCGTGTGACATAAATCTAATTCCTCGCTTATTTACTCCACCGTAGCTCAATTTAAAAGTTACTTTAGATTTCATTGAACGTGTTAGTTATGGGTTTGCTTTCTAAGTTCCCAATAAGGACTTATACGTAACAAAAATATGTAAAATGAAAAACCGATAGCCTTTTTCTGTTTTATCACAAAAAAAATGGAAGTTAAGTTCTTTCTATCTCTTACCTACGTAATATATTCAAGTTAATGGAAAGGAAGTATAAGAATCAAAGTTTTCTTACCATTATACACAGAGGCTACATATATTTTAACAGCTCGAGGTCCAGGCCACTTGTCGCTCTGTTCGGTGTAGCCTTGCAGTGCTTGAAGCACCAGAGGCTCGGGCGCGCTCATCGCGCTCGCTCCTTCAACCTGCGCTTAAATACGCCGCCATTCTGGGAACAAGTAAATATTATTATAAATATATGGCAATATATATTTATGACTAGCGACCCACGCGCTGCTTCGCTCGCTTAAATTAAAAAAAAAAAAAAAATCAGCTTCACGCTGTATCCCGCACACAGCAGGGTAGGCAGAGGGAACCTAGTATTAAGACACTCCGTTCCCCACTTTCTGCCGAATTCTGGAGGCATTGCGTGTTGAGTGGCAGAACTCAACGCCGCGCTTAACCTCGACACCAGAGCGAAGAAATGGAAATATAAATTTAAGTAAATATTTCATCTCCTCGAGTGGGGATCGAACCCACAACCAGTCGGTTTTACAGTCACACTTCGTGCCGCTGCGCCACGACTAGCCTCAATTTATTGTTACATTATAGTCAAATTATACAACGTTTCTACATAAAATAATAGACTGTGCTATTCTGAAGTATGGATTTTATATGTGTATGTGTTTCCTAATAAAGAATACTACCGTAAATTTATATTTATTTATATATATATATATATATATATATATATATATATATATATATATATATATATATGTAAAGTAAATTATAATTTCCTTTAATTTTAATCTGTCAAAATATAGTTGTATAATCTGTAATGACGCTACGAACTGTCAAAAGGCCTTTTAAATTTTATCCGTTTAATGAGAAACGTGTACATTGTAAAATTTTGTGATATAGAAGTTTTGTAACAGTAGTAATAAACATTTAATGTCGTTTCTTTTAACAGAAGAAACTAAAAGTGTTTTTATTGCTATAATCCTAAAATCAATAACATATTTATATTATAAAACGACATTATCGTTTAAAAAAAAAATGGATAAGTTAAAATTTACATTCCAAAGTAAACCTACAATGGATGGAAAATCAAACTACATTGCCATAACGTCAATTACGACACAAGACTTGAAAATATTTGTTATACCCGAAGAATATCAAGCGGCGTCTTTCCACAAACATATACAAGACTCTAAAGCTTTTGTTACCATTAAAAATACACTAAAAAAAAGGCATCAATCTAGAAGCATATGGATTAAAGTGTCAGAGAATATATTAAAAACATATGTGGATGATGAAGGAAATATGATTTTTGAAGACCAATTTTTAGAAGAAATGACCGAGGAACAATGGAAAATGGTTAATAAAAAGGAGACAGAAGATCCCATAACCAAAATTTTAGAAAAGTTAGTTAATAAGCATCAAAAAACAGAAAATCATAGTATAAAAAATTTAGCAGATAGATTTGTAATTGATAAATTTGACGAAAAAAATATGAGTGCATATTATTGGTTAGAGGTATTTGAAAAAGAATGTTCTAGGTTTGAAGTGACGAAAAATGAAGAAAAAATTGAAATCCTTCGGTTATTTTTACAAAAATCAAGTATGGACTGGTATTCTTCTATGATGATAAGACTGAGCTTGCAATCAGAGTGGTCAGAATGGAAATCACATTTTTTACAAACCTATGGCAATAGGGGTTGGTCTGCTAGCAAATATGCCCTATCTTTCAAGTATCAAATTGGTTCTTTATTAGAGTATGCTATTAAAAAAGAAAAACTTATATTACAAGTAAGAAAAACAATTGACGAAGGGACTCTAATAGATATAATTGCTGCGGGCTTACCAGATTTTGTAACAGATAGAATCAATAAGGAAGAAATTGTATACACAAAGGATTTATTTAATGAACTGGGCAAATTAGAGCATTTACTTACTAAAAAAAATATATTAAAAAAAAAGAATATTCTAATGACAGAAAAATGTTTAAAGAAAAATGTAGTATTTGTGAAAAGTTAAACAAGGGAGAACGTTACCATCCAGAAAGTTCATGTTGGTTCGCTTCAAAAATAAATAGTGAAAAAGAAAAAAAACAAATAAAGGTTATTAATAATTCAGAATTAGAATGTGAACTTAAATATGAAGACCAAAAAAACTAATATTGCCACCATTAATTAAAGTAAAATTATTATTAAATAAAAAAATTGAAATATTGGGAATCTATGATTCTGGATCTAATGTATCATTGATAAATTCAAAGTTACTAAAGATAAAAAATAAAGATTTGAATTATTCTAACAATACTAGTTTGAAAACAATTAATGGTGTTAAAAAGGCAAATGGTATAATAAAACTAAATATAACTATCTTTAATATTGAAAAAGAAATGGATGTTTTTGTAATAGACAGTGATAATTTTGATTACAATTTTTTAATTGGCCTGGATTGTATAAAAGAGTTTTCTTTAATTCAAAATGAAAACTTGGAAGTTTATCAGAAAGCCCCCTTACAAAGAAGAGAAGTAGATTCTAAGGAAACAAACAAATCATACACTACAATTCTAAAAGAAATTAAGTCTGATAATTCAATAAATTTCAATGAAAACTTCAGTGAAGAGAACTTCAAAATTTTTATTAACCATCTTGATTTCCAAAAACAGGCAATGATAAATGATTTAATATTGAACCATAAATCTGTATTTGCAAAGGATAAATATGACATTGGAAAGGTAACGGAGTATGAAGCACATATTGATCTATTAATAGACAAATATTGCAGTAGAAGGCCATATCGTTGTACAATTGAGGATAAAAAAGAGATAGAAAGTCAGATTACAAAGTTATTGGAAAAAAATATAATAGAAGAATCATATAGTCCATTTACCGCTCCAGTTACACTGGCTTATAAGAAAGAGGAAAATAAAAAATCAAGGTTATGCATAGATTTTCGAGACTTAAACAAAATTGTAGTTCCACAATCACAACCATTCCCTCTTATTGAGGACCTATTAGTTAAAACAAGAGATTGTATATTTTTTTCTACACTGGATTTAAACTCTGCATTTTGGTCAATTCCTCTTCGTGTTTCAGATAGGCATAAAACAGCATTTGTCACACAAGAAGGGCATTTTCAATGGACTTGTTTGCCATTTGGTCTAAAAACATCCCCGGCAATATTCCAGAGAATAATGTGTAACATAATCCGGAAACATAAGCTTGGTGAGTTCACGGTATGCTATATTGATGATATTTTACTATTTTCAAAATCCTTCTCAGATCATATTAGACACTTAAAACAGTTGTTTGAAGCAATAGAAATTGAAGGCTTAAGATTAAAATTCTCCAAGTGTACATTTGCAGCTGATTCAGTTAAATATCTGGGCCACATTATACAGAACAATTCAGTAAGACCTTTGAAAGACAACTTAATATCAATAAAAAACTTCCCTACTCCAAAAACCCAAAAAAATGTTCGTCAATTTTTGGGAAAAATAAACTTTTATCATAAGTATGTCCCTAATATAGCGGTTAAACTGGAACCATTGCATAACTTATTGAGAAAAGGGCAATCCTTTAATTGGACAAAAAACTGTCAAGAAGCATTTAATGAAATGAAACAAATATTATGCTCTCAACCTGTATTAACTATTTTTAATCCAAACTTACCTATTTACATATACACAGATGCCAGTATACTAGGAGTGGGTGCAGTACTAAAACAGCCACAAGAAGACAATTATGAGAAACCAGTGGCATATTTCTCAAAAAAATTGAATGAAGTTCAAAAAAGAAAAAAAGCTATATATTTAGAATGTCTAGCAATTAAAGAATGTGTAAAATATTGGCAACATCTTTTGATAGGTAGAAAATTTATTGTATTCTCAGACCACAAACCATTAGAAAATATGAATATTAAGACGAGAACAGATGAAGAATTGGGGGATCTAACATTTTATCTATCGCAATATGATTTTCAGGTAAAATATGCTCCAGGAAAATACAACCTCGAAGCTGATTGCTTAAGCAGGAACCCAGTCCTGGAACCAAATGAAAATAAAGATGAACAATTAAAAATAGTCAACATTATAAAAATAGAAGATATCTTAAATGATCAGGTAAATAATAAAGAAATACAGTGTAGGAAAAATAAGTTAATAACTAAGAGCAATGTTTATTATAAAAGAGTAAAAAAAAAGGAAAAAATTATTATATCAGAGGAATTTAGTATAGAATTGATGAAAAATGTACATACAAACCTAGGTCATGTAGGAATCAATCAAATGCATAAAATGATCAGTTCACTGTATACAGCAAAAAACATGACAAAAAACATAAAAAGGATATGTGAAACTTGTATAACATGTATAAAGAACAAATCAAGAGGACTAGATAAATATGGTTTGATGTCTCATTTGGGTCCTGCCACAAAACCCTTTGAGATATGTTCCATTGATACTATTGGAGGCTTTGGGGGATCTAGGTCGACAAAGAAATACTTGCATCTACTATCAGATCATTTTACAAGATATGCATATATTTTAACATCAAGTACTCAAAATGCTAATGATTTCATTAGACTAGTAAAAAGTTGTGCAGAACCTGACCACATTGGTGTGATTCTTTCAGATCAATACCCAGGCATCAATTCAAAAGAGTTTAAAAAATTTTTAGATGATAAAAACATCCCCATAATTTTTACAGCCGTGAACTCACCCTTCTCAAATGGCTTAAATGTAAGACTAAATCAAACGTTGGTTAATAGAATCAGATGCAAAATTAACGAAAATAATACAAAAGTAGCATGGACAACTATAGCACATCATTGTGTCAAGAATTATAATGAAACAATACACTCTGTCACAGGATTTCCTCCAAAATATTTATTAAACGGCACTGATGTCACTATTTTGCCAAATGAACTAAAGCTAAAAAAGACAGAATATGATCTTACTAAAGATAGGGAGAAAGCTCTGGAAAATACAATCAAGTCTCATAATTATAACAAAGCTATTTATGATAGAAAGCGAAAACATATAGACTTAAAAGTTGGTGACACTGTGTTTGTGGACAATGGAAATAAATTAAACAGAAGAAAGCTTGATGAATTAAGAAGCGGTCCGTACCAAATCATGGGAAAAATATCAAACTCAATTTTCAAGATAAATACTGGTCATAAAAAATCTGAATCAAATTTTTTTCACATTTCAAAACTAACTCCAGTTACTGTGCTTGAGGAACCTTAGTACCCTGTTTTATCTGCTTCGGGAGGGGAAATGTAAAGTAAATTATAATTTCCTTTAATTTTAATCTGTCAAAATGTTTATGATATAGTTGTATAATCTGTAATGACGCTACGAACTGTCAAAAGGCCTTTTAAATTTTATCCGTTTAATGAGAAACGTGTACATTGTAAAATTTTGTGATATAGAAGTTTTGTAACAGTAGTAATAAACATTTAATGTCGTTTCTTTTAACAGAAGAAACTAAAAGTGTTTTTATTGCTATAATCCTAAAATCAATAACATATTTATATTATATATATATATATATATATATATATATATATATATATATATATATATATATATATATATATATATATATATATATATATATATATATATTTTAGTTAAATTTTTGAAAGACATATGCTATGTATACATGTTTCTATTTTTTATATTATAATGTAATTCATTTGTAAAAGTAAAATGTTAAAAATGATAAGAATCCTGAAGTGCTTATTACTATATGGTACGGTACGGCAATTTGTAAATGTATTGATATCGTGGAGCGGAATATACAACAATAGACAAAGATAAGTCCGAAAAAGCGATTAGGCAGATGATTGAAAACACAAAAGAATCTAATGAAAAACATCTTGAACGCTCATCATTTATATAGACTTTAAATTGAACTGAATTTTTATTACTAACAACTTTACGTACTTACTACAGAAAACAAAGAGTTATTTTCAACTTGGAAAACTTGGAAATGGTCTTTGAGTATGGAATAACGTAATAAAATGTCGATTTACGTGCTTACTAGGACAGAAGAGACAATCAATTTTTTTTGCATAAACTGCCTGAAACTTTCAGCCTTAGTTCTAATCATTTTTTATTTTATTATCGAATGATACTTTATTTTTTGTTTAAAATGTTGTTTTTGTAGGTAGTGTTGCAAAATGTGTGTGTCCGATTCGAAAAACTTCGGCCTAACCTGCTACGTACGCGATACAGCGTGAAGATTTTTTTTTCTCGATCTAGTTACAAGACAAAACGTTCCTCATTGCCTCCAACCTAATTTGGTGGTCAGTGCGGAACGGAAGTGTCTCAATGGGAACGGAATATCTTAACATTAAGTTCCCAGGTTTCCCCTACTGAGCCTACTTTTTTTTTTCGAACTTGAGGTTAATGCTGTTAGCCCTATTGGCTTTTACAGTGACACCGGGTGGGTAGGGAAGAGGGTACTCTGTCCCAGAAGAAATGCAAGCACTACCTGGCTGCTTGAGAGACGTCGACGACTGTAAGGGCGCCCCCTGCGGGGCTCGAACCTTGGCTTATAACCGTCGAGCGGGATGGGTAGATTTGCTGCAAATTCAAAAATTTTAAAACATTTCATTCCCCACTCTATCTATAGGGTAGACAGAGAGTTCCTGAGCCTACTTATTACGGTTCTTGTTATAACGTACTAAAACTATTTTAGGATGTTAAATAAATAACAATGAACAAAAAAGTTTCCCTCAGATACGTTACAGATGCCGATACAAACAAAGCGATTTAATCAAAAGCAACTCTTACAACTCGTTATTACAAGCCATTTTATAACTCCTTCGCTGAATGGAGTGCAAGATTTATGGGGAGTACACTTAATACCTGCTATCGTTGCGGGATAAGACTAGATCGTTCGTTTATTATCGTTGGACGTTAAATTGTTATTTATGGTATGTTGGAAGTTCCTACTTGTGTGATATACAGATCTGTATATGAATGTATAATATACGAGCTAATATAGGTAACTACTGAAACTAACTGAGGGAAACTTAAACATTTAAAAAATCTATTCAAATCAGCTTCACGCTGTATCCCGCATACAACAGGATAGGAAGAATAAATCTAGCGTTAAAACATTCCGTTAACCACATTCCGTTTTGTTTTCGAGGCATTGTGTGTTGAGTAGTGGGAATTAATTAATAAAGAAATATTATTTAAATGTATAATTGAGATGAATATGGTACTCGAGACAAACTTCAGTTAAAATTATGTTTATATGAATATTTGACAGTAATAAATTTAAAACAGACTACCATAGTTCGCAGTGTATATTTTTAGTTACATAGAGAAGTTAATTTACGACTATTACCAAATATTAGTATCTGATTTTATAATTTTTTCTCATATGTAAAAGCTCCGTTATTGGAGTCAAATTAAATAATTTTAATATGAAAAATTATAGCAATATTTTCTTTTAATTCAAATTAAAGTATATAAATATTTTAATGGACGAAAATTATCACATTCGTATCATATCATTAATCTAAATTGGAGAAAATTATTTGAGGGTTATAGCTATATAGCTGATCACCCTACACCACTACGGCTTCAAACGAAAATATATACGTTTGTGCAATCAGCAAAATTATGTAAACGCAATTAACCCTTGCAATTACATCAGAGCAAGCGTGTAAGCACAAGAGACATTAATCCGCAGTAAAATAAATGTGGATTTGCACAATTAATCAACTTAACAAATGTGGTGCTAGCGCTGAATGCTATAATTAAAATTGAGTAACGTTTGAACGAATCGTTTGTGTTGCATGGAAAACTTTATTATGAAATAGTTGTAGTTGTGGAGTCGCGGTAACGTCTATAAATCCGACTGAAATGTCGGTTTCATATGTAGTATCGATTTTATATCCCAATAAGTTTGGTTCCCATTGGTTGTGAGTTCTAATTCAATGGTTAAATTGTCGCGTATTTCATTTTGGGCGGCTTACGTAGGCGAATGAGGAAAATGGAAGGTTTTACCATTTGTAGAGCGTACAAAATTTGAAATATATTTTAATATCAAATATTAATACAATATAGTCGGCTCTCATTAATTCTAACAACCTATAGTTTGAACCTCTCTATAGTATAAAGCTATCACGAATTCGCAATACTCGTATATGTGTATATATTATATCTATTTATATTTCAAACTAAATCTATACATTTTTATACACTTGGTAGTTCGAGCACATATATCATCGCTACGTGACAAAACGACGCGTTAATTCGAACTTACAGGCGTCAAATATTTGAGAATTCAAAAAATAGAATTTGCAGAGGTAAGTATATGATTATATTGAGACAAGTTCAAACTTCTATCATTTGTCAGACAAGGAAGAAGGACACTTTTTTTAGTTTTTTCAACTTCACGCTGTATCCCGCATATGCAGGATGGGCAGATTGAACCTAGTGCTAAGACATTCCGTTCCTCACTTTCCGCCAAATTTTCGAGACAATGCATGTTAGCGAACCGCAACGCCGCGTTTTTGCTTTGGTACCTGAGCTATAATAATAATTTATTCACCCAGGTGAGAATGGAACCCATAACTTCGCATTACGTACATGGAAAATGTTAAAACATAACTCATATAAAACATAATTATTAATTATTACTCAATAATTCGAAATTTTATTTATTTAACACTCAATAATGTCTAACTTTTAAAATATAAAAGTCCATCAAGTTTCAAAATTCAACTGTATTAAATATAATATTGTGTCTTAATCGAGTATAATAAGTAATAAACATAAATAAATATAGTTAAATTATAGAATTTCCTCCAATGGGGTAAACAATAAATAATTTACCCCATTGAAGGAAAAACTATAATTTTTCTCTCAGCGTGCAATCTAAGTCTCTCAGTCAGTTTATTCTTGGATTTCGTAATAAAACGTTTTTCACCAAGTATCAGTACAGTACGTTATTTTTTACTTGGTAACAAAATGTTTTTATCTGTGTAAAGCGTAAATTTAAAAGATTTTTGCTTTTGCATAATATCCAAAAGTCAATATTAAAAACAAGCTTAGAGTATAGTCCTTACAATACCAGAATAAGCCCTGTTGACTATTCTATTTATTTTAACCCGTTATATCTTTCAAATTATGCATGATCCTGAACCTTACTTTGTTTTTATTGCCTATCTCTCGGTCTCGTACATACGGTACCTATGTGAATGCTATATAAAATGTACGCTTGACACAGAAGAATAACATCGTTGCTGTATTTTTTTCAAAGGCTCCGTATTAAAAAATGGGAGCTCAAAATGTTTTTCTTTTACTTATTGTTTTAGCTTCACATTGTGTTACGTATTTAGCAGGGTAGGGGTAACCTGGCACCCTAGTGTTAAGACACTCTGTTCCCTTTTCCCACTTTCTGCTGGAGGTATTGCGGGTTGAGTGGTGGAATTAAACGAAAGTATGGAATGAAAGTATTAAATATTTGACTCCCTTGAGTGGAAATCGAAACCACATATGTCACGTTTGTAGTCGCACGACTAGTCTCAAAATATTAAGAGTTCAAATGAAAAAAAAAATTAAGCACAGAGGCTTTTTTTTTAAGTAAAAAATTCATATTTTAAATTTTGTTGTATTTTGTTTATTTCATTATGGCCCTAATAGACTGAGATCCCATGGTCCCCGTCACTAGACGTACGTTATTTTAGCAAAACTGAAATTTTGTTTCTGTTTCAATCATCTTTTCAGACAGGGATATACCGTTATTTGGCGCTACCTATGAAAGGGCCCCACTTTCAATTTGGTGAGTAGGTATACTGTCTTAACTACATATTAGACTAGTAGTCCTCAAATTTCAGCTTTGCTAAAATGAAGTAGGTCTGGCGGCTCTGGGATCTTGGGGTATAAATTTAGTTAATGACACAACCCGTAGATTGCAGTTTATTTCGAACAAACGTAATTTAGTTGTTGACGTCTAAGATTTTCCCGTATGCAAGACAATATTTAGTATAAATGAGAAGCGGTAGAATCGAAAGATTAATAATTTTAATTATTAAAAATTAATATATATATATTTTATTTCAGACTCAAGGCAATTTTATAATATATTATATATAAAGGAAATATAAGACCCTATTCAAATATGTAGGTATCGTCAAAAGGCTTTAGGAAGCTGACAAGCTAGCGCAATTATCTGCTGAATTATTCAACGTCAGATGATACACGGTCCAAGTGTAGAGCACCTGTGGCACTTTTGCTTGGAATAGCAAGTGAATTTGTAGAATGCATAAATTTAAAAAAATCACTGAAATATCAAAGTTTCAGCCATAAATGGTGTGCCACTGTCTTTTTGTTTTTATATTCAATTACAAGTCAAAAATGGTTCGATTATATTTTATTAGTTAAATTGTATACATTTTCAAATATTATTTAATATTAACTAACATTGAGGCAGTCCTGGCGCAGTGGCACAAAGTATGACTGTAAAACCGACTGGTTGTGGGTTTGATCCCCACTCGAGGAGATGAAATATTTACTTAAATTTATATTCCCATTTCTTCGCTTTGCGTGAACTACAGCGTGAAGCTGATTTATTTTTTTATTTTGTGTATTAACTTGTAAGTTATATAAGAGGTGAGAAAACAAGTTTGCTTAAAGAAATTGTCTTAAAGTCATGTAATAGGCGATTCAATTTTTTTTCACTTTCACGGTGTAATCCACATGTAACAAGATAGGCAAAGTATGCGTAAAGTTAAATCATTCTGCTTCCCACTTGGAACTAACTGGAACTTGGAACTGGAACTACACTGGAAAATGGACAACACGCAGTGAATTATGTGTTGAATGGCGGAATTCAACGCCGCAATTTGCCTCGAGACCACAATCAGTCACACGCTTGTTTCCCTGTGCTATGCCCGGCCTTAGTTAAGATTAATGGATAAAAAATAAAAAAAGTGTCAAACTATAAAGAACTTATAATAAATTATACATTTTAATTGCTGCTGACAACAATAATATCGTGACTTTTATTATTATTTCAGCAACCAGGCTATGCCTTTCGTGAGGACAGACATAATCAAAGAATGTTCTAAGTATGGTAATGAGAAGGAAAATATATAAACTTGGATTTCGAGTTTTTATTTCTTGAAGTGTTCTACTTTCCTAACTTTTACGTTACTTTCATGTGACGTTGGGGAAAATGAGATGGCTTCTAAGTTTTATGGACGAAATTCAACTCGATGAATAAAGCAACTGTATTTTCTTTTTTTGGGTTAGTATTACTCCGTATTTCTCCGGTAGGCCAGAGAGAATCGCGTAAATCAAAATAATATTAGATATCACTAATAACCGCACTATAACTTGAAATATTGCTTTGTCATATATCACATCCTCATATTAATATTAATAAATAGTTATACATAGAAGTAATAAAAAAAATATTTTTGAATATAAAAAAAAAGATTTTGTGATTTGTCTCAAGGCAAAATCACGTCTTGTACTTTGGGACAGTGACTGGATACTGACGAAATATTTATACGTTTATACGAGAAATTCTTTTTTCTACTTTGGCTTAGAATAAAGTGATCATTACAAAATTAATTAAAAACATGCTTTCATTTCATTCATTCATTCTTTATTCTATCTAAGGCTATCAAATATTTTGAAACATAAAGTTCTTCAGCCTTGTTTATCTATATATATAAAAGGACTTGTGCTGACTGACTGAGGTAAGACGCACGCAGAGCCGTAACCGCTAATGGTAGAAACGTGAAATTTGGGCAGATGTTTATTTTCATATTCTGGACATCCACTAAGAAGGGAATTTAAAAAATTTTAACCCTAAAGGGATGAAATAGGGGTTGAAAGTTTGTATGGAAAAAAAATTGAATCTGCACCGATTTTTATAAAATTTTAAATTCAGACTGTTAAAAATATTTCATTGAACACGTGTTTCATGGTTTTTAAGAATTCGCCCCCTAAGGGTTCAAATACACAAATACAAGGGGTTGAAAGCTTATATGGAAAAATCTTTAAATTGCCATCGATTTTTATAAAAATTTAAATTCAGACTGTTAAAAATATTTTATTGAACGTGGTTTTTTTAGAATTCACTCCTAATAAACGGGCGAAGCCGCGCGCGCCCTCTAGTAGCTTATATGACGTTATGCGTATTGAGCCTGTAAGTCTAGTTACTTTCCTCTTACTTCGTGGCATCTAAAACAACAAAAATAATAATTGGGACAGCCACAATTTACAAAATTATTTTCTTTTATTAAGGGAGTGAGGTTATGTAAACTGATTGAGTAATCCATCAAAAAATGGCAAAATAAGTAAATACACTTTAGCTGATAAGTAAGTTTGCGGAATAAAAGTCTTCTTATCTCAAATTCTCCACTCAAAACAACGATGAAAAGAAATAAAGGCTAGAAAGATAGACTTTTTCGGGTACGATGGGATGTTGGACACAAAAGACCACAAGGTTCGCTTGTGCCATTTATAGCGCAAAAATTTGAAGTAATTCTATCACTGTCCCTAGATACAAGGTGTCCTCAGGTACTCGGATCTTCCTTGGTTATTATAAGTCCGTAACCATTGCTGAGAGACTTCACTTCTGTAAAGACTTCACTTTTAATTAATAACTTTAATATAGAACGTACTAATGGAACATTTGTAAAAGCACTAATAAACCTAATTATAGTGAAAGTAGCCTCGTAAGTGAGTTACTTAGGTCTAAGAATCTAATGTCTATACAGCGCTATATTATAGCAGTATTGTTTAATTGTAAACATTTATGTGCATATATTTAAGATAATCTTTTGTTTTGATTTAGTTCTCCATGGTTTTAGTCATGTCGCCATAGTATAACAGTTGATGTATAAGTTATCGTGAGGATCGTATGATCAAACTCCTTTCGGGACAGTAAATTTATGTTTTTATTACAGATTTAAATGAAGACAAGCTTATAATTGTAGTTCATTTAATACATACACATACATGAGGTCAGTCGTGGCGCAGCGGCACGAAGTGTGACTGTAAAACCGACTGGTTGTGACTTCGATCCCCACTCGAGGAGATGAAATATTTACTTAAATTTATATTTCCATTTCTTCGCTCTGGTGTCGAGGTTAAGCGCGGCGTTGAGTTCTGCCATTCAACACGCAATGCCTCCAGAATTCGGCAGAAAGTGGGGAACGGAGTGTCTTAACACTAGGTTCCCTCTGCCTACTCTGCTGTGTGCGAGATACAGCGTGCAGCTGATTTAATTTTTGATTTTAATTTAATACAAAATGACTGAATACGCCCACAAATTTAAATTTGTTTGACCTACAATCCCGAAATTAGTACGAGTCTGACAATTTATTATAGCTTAAGATATTTCTACTACTAATCTAACTCCACAAAGAAAATCTATAATAAATTTAGATGTAAAAAAAACACTTGCTTCTATCATGACGTAACTGGAACGTGTCTGACTGCACGAATCGTGGCTCTTAATTCCCATTCAGTTTAATGTTTATATATACAAAGGCCTTTAGCCGATAAGCTTAGGCAAAGTAGGGCGATGGATTTCCATTTTCAATATCCTTTAGGAGATTGAGCATAGAAAACGGAGAAATGTTGAAGTGTGAATAATACAAACAAACAGAATAAGACAAAGCGCAGCGTTTTGTTCCGCCACTCAATACGTAATGCCTCAAAAATTCGGGGGAATGGGAGGAACGAAGCTTAAAAATAGGTTACCTCTACCAATCCTGCTATATATAGGATATAGAGTGACGAATAGACTGAAAAACAAACGAAAAAGTAAAGCTTTTATTTTCTTTTTTTTATTATGCTGCCTAGTATGAACGACACACACACAAACATACACTTAAATTTTTCTTTGTTCATATTTTATTAAAACTTTTTGCTCTGCTCTGGTCGGAAATTTAAAACAATATTTAAAGTAGCGTTTTGGTTTTATTGCTCAATCGCGTGCGTGTCGGCATGTCGACATATTTTACCCTCATAATATATTCTTAAACAGTTTGCGAACTATTAACAGGGTGTAAGTTTTTTTACCGTTTTCTCGGCATATATAACTTTTACTACGTGCGTTACTTCTTACATTATTTTTAGAATGTTTCTTTTGGTATATATTTTTGAAGAACAAAAAAAAATACGCGAAATGCTTTATAAATAGTATTAGTATATTATTGAAAATTAATAGATATTATTATTTTAAATAGTGATTGTAGTAGCTCTTGATTTGTATATCCATGTAATTAATCTAATTAAAAAAGTATTAAAATTATAGCTGTTCACCAAGACATTAACGAATCGGAGTTAAAAGACATCTACTATATTACACCCCGCATATAGAAGAATATGCGGAGAGAGACTAGTGTAAGGACACTGCGCTTTCTACTTTTTATTAGCTAAAAGAAATTGAATGTTGAGTAGTGTAACATAACACACATTTTCTTTCAGGCGGATCAAAGAAAATAATTTTAAATATTTTTTTTTTAGTAGGAATCGAGTCCTTAACCGCTACATTATCAGTAAAAAACTATTTCATTGAGCCAAACCAACTTCAATCTGGTTTCATCTCTTTTAAAACACAAATAGAATTTAATTATAATTTTTATATAATAAGAATTTAATATATTATAATTTAAATTCGAGCATGTTACGGATATTTCACATGTTTATTTTTCGCAGCATGCCAATACTAAATCTATTAATATCGCACTCATCAATCTATTCACTGCTGTAATTCATCACCTAAAGAGCTTTGATAAAGGCGGAAGTAGTTCGTTCTGAAAGTTTTATTTCGTTTTTAATTTTTGTTTAAAATTAAAGAATTATTAAATAACAAATCATCAGTTTTATTTAAATAAATATTTTAAAAATATATCGTATCAGAAGCTACGCAAAAATTATTTCTTGGCAGAGTGAAGCTCTTTATATCAAATTGTATTTTCCATTTTGGACAGTTATGGCGCTGGGGCACAAGCGTATATCTTGAAACATATTTATGAATTTACAATATCATGTGTCATAATAAAACACCAATCTCAGCTATTTACATTTGACCTTGCAGGCGAAGCCGCAGGCTGAGCTAGTCTTTTATAACTTCAGTTATTTAAATTACGATTCTTATTTTATAAATATAGTAATCAATTTGTGAAATAGCTTCAGTTATTGTGAAATATTTAATTTAATTTCCTGTAATTGAATTTTTACGTAGATTCGAAACGTAACTCTGAATTTCTAAGAATCTAATAATAGTGATTCTTTATTTTAGGGTTGCTGAAATATTCATACAATAAAGAAACGAAAGGTTTTTCCTTGACAATTATATTTGTATCCATTTTGTATATTTCCTCTATAATGTGTCAAAATGTAAGTAAGCAATTTTGGAGCCGTAATGGCGCAGTGGGACAACGCCTAACGGTCGTTACCGGTGGTTGTGGGTTCAGCTCTAATCTACGTATTGAATTAATTTCATTTCCTTGCTGTGGTAAAAACACAAAACGCGGTATTTTGTCTTTTTAGCAGATCAAATTAAATAATCACATCCTTAACTTAAACATAAAGCACTTTTTACACACATGCATACAATAATATATACTTAATATAAATAAGAACGTTCTAAAATATCTACAGCATTTAAGTCCAACAAAAGTTGTCCCTTTACAAAATCGTTGGAACCATTTTTCACATAATATTGTAACAATACGTTCAAAAGCATTAATAACACGTCGCGTGACGTCGATGAATAATCTATGGTCACGGTGAAAATATTACAGTTAATGAACTGAGGTCGTTAGATCCACCCCTCGTTTTGTATTTTTTATAAAACGATGGGTGGAGTCGGTCGGTCACGAAACGTTTTCTATTCTCATAGAAGTCCATGTTGACTAACGAATTAACTATATTAGACAATTTAATTTAATAATGGAGGCCGTTGCAACGCTGTGGTGAAACGTATAAATATAAACAAGAGTTGTATGTTTGATTCCTACTATGGAAAATGAATATATTTTCAACACAAAAGACAGCGCTACAAAGCAATGACTGTCGCCACTCAATCCACAATGTCTCAAGCTTGATTGGAGAGCAGAGGTGTTCTCACACCCAAAAGAATGTTTAAAAAGCAAGAGAAGTTTTATTATTACATTAACTGTATTATTTTTTACATTTAATATAGAATCTTTAATAAGCAGAATAAGCTTTATTTCTTATACAATACGGAAAAGTAACTCAGAAGGACTGAGAAACGAATCAATTTATCAGTTTTCTACTTCTCGTCTATTTAATAGCATTGCGTGTTAAACGGTTGTTTTAATGTTTTACATAATCAAACCGGGGAGACCTGTTGGACTCACCACAGTTTCATAGAGACAAATGTTTCTAATGCACCATTTTAATATATCTTGTATTGCAAATATAAACACTTTTGTTGAAAAAAAACCGGTCAAATACAAGTAGAATTTGCATTCCGAGGATTCCGTACCAGTTTTAGGATGTCACGGGGAGGTAAAATTTATAAAAGTTGACAAATTTACGTTTGCGGACGTATTTACTCGTAGTCATTTTGTATGAAATGAACTACATAAGATTTTTTTAATGAAATACCTATAAATTTTCACTTTCCAAATTTTTTCTTTATTTGTACTGAAAATTCTCATTCCTTGCCAAATTTTATAATTGTTGCTCCACGGAAAGTACTCTATAGGTTTTGATTACGATGGGGCAAATTTGATACAAAATGTAGCAAAATCGTTGCATAAACGCTCGAATCTTTTGATTGCGTTGATTTAGAGGCTAGAGATTTTATCTATGCTCCAAGGAAGCATAGATCTGAATATTTGATATTAATTTTAGATGGTTACATCCAAACAATCTTGAGATGAATGCTCTTAACAGACGGGCAGAAGGACAACAAAGTGATCCTATACGTGTTACGTTTTGTCCTTTTACAATACGGAACCCTAAATAGCGTTCACGTAAAAACTTACCGAATAGGAGTTTTTTTAATGCCAATACTTCTCCGATATACGCAAAATACCTTTATAATTATTGAACATACTCATAGTTAGACGTATATAAAACTAGTTGCTATTTTAATATCTCTTGTAAAGACGAGAGGTCTTTCGTTTCTTTTTCATTAGATATTAAGCCTTTGAAATAAGTTTTATCTTACCACTGTATATTAGCCAGGACATATAACTATATTAGACAATTTAATTCAGCTTCAGCTAAATGCGTTTAGTAATTTTAGCGTAAAAATCGAATAAAAGAAAAGATTAACCATAATCACAATAATTTAGGCTTCTGTTACTTCTGTAAATACCTGTAAAAGTTTTATTTTAAGTTTATATTCAATCTACATAGTTGAATCGATTTTTGTTATACTTTTGTATAGATAAGAGCATGTAAAAATGCTACGGACCATAGAGAAGATAGTAAGAAACGAAATATACAAAATATTTTTTGTCTAATAATTAAAATTAATTTCTGCATTTCTGCATCGCTAGTGCTAAATTATAGGTATTTTCGCCATTAAAATTATGAAGCGAAATTAAAATTAGCATGATAAGGTTGTTCACGCTTTTAAAATACAAAGAACAGTTTCCTGTCTCGATAACAAGTGATATGCATACATATTTAATGCAATATTTTGAAGGTTCCGTACCTCATAAAGTAAAAACGGAACATTTATAGGATTAACCTCCTCCTCCTTCTGTCCTTCTGTCCTGCAAAACCTGCAGGGTACCTCCCGTGAATTCACAATCATCAAATTTGGCACGAAGCACAGTCTTATAGCACAGATAAAGAAAAATTGCGAAAAGTAAAAAATTATAGGTACTTCATACAAAAAAAAACCACTATAAAATTATATTTGTAGTTCATTTCATACAAAATGAGTGCATATGCCTGAAAACTTAAGTTAGTCATCTTTTATAAGGACTACAGGCGTACTTCGCTTTGACATACCATCCTGAAATTAGTACGAAAGTTTCGGTGGGCAGGTCCGACTCGCACTTATTTAATTTTTTTCATTTCATTTCCACCCAAAAAACAGCTTAGAATAAATTACTGGAATCTACCGTTTTCGTCAGTTTTTCATCAATTTATCCATTAGGTATCATAATATTATTGTTATATATATCATATTATTATTAGTGACAATTTTTGCTAAGAAACGTAATATGCTATGAACTGTAAGATTATATTTATGTAGGTGAATGTTTGTAATCTTTGTATTGATTCTTACTTTATATAATACTATTTGATATTAAAAATTAGTAATCTTACAGATGACGTTAACGTTTACTGTTCCTAACAGAAAAAAAGGGTATAGTCACTAAATTTAGTTCACTAAAATGCGACGTTACGTTCTAGGAACCATATACCACATGCTACACTAAATTACATAGTGACGTATCACTAATATTTTCACTATAAACATATATAGAATACAATAGTTCAATTACACTTAATTATTGCGGCTTATCGGATATAGCTGTGGTTACTCCTGTACCTAATAGACATGGCCTTATTAATTATTATGTTAATGTGTTGATTAATGTAATCAAACGCTCGATTGGATATGTAGTACTATTTTAATTGAGTTTAGAGTTCATATAAATATAAGTTTAGTTCTATCTACCTTTATGCTATATAGAAAAGGCGGACTGCCTTTTCTTCTCCACTTTCCTTTTGAATTCGAGACATTGTGTGTTAAATGGCGAAACACAACACCAATCTTTGTGGGGGGGATATGAAAATAAAATATTCTCTGCTTGTACAGCTCCCTTCCTATATTGGAAAAAAAATAAACTGAATTGATTTCATAAAAAATATATAACGAATAAAATAATATAAATTTAATTCAGCATTATATTATTACCTATTGTAGTAACTATAACGCAGAATAAACACTTAAAGTAATAATTGCTTCTTTGGTATAAAAGTATAGCAAAGAAGCAATTATTACTTTAAGTATGTATGTCATTCCTATAAAGACGTTTTCTTTTCTATCGTTAATGAAAGAAAGACATTACTGAAAGAAAGACATTGTAAAGGTATACTCAAATGATATTACAAATTAAATGTTTCTACAGTTGATTATTTGTAAACTGTCACGCAACAGTCTATTACACGGAAACGTATATAATATATGAAAAAAATAATATCTCGGGTTTCTTATATCATAGAGTATTTATAAAGTAAAAGGAAGATTTGTTTTGGTATAGCATTTTTATTTTCTTGCCTTTTTTTAAGTTACCTTTATGAAAAAGAACTTATTTAATAAAAATTTCAGTTTAATTTTACCTAAGTTGTTTCCACACTCTGATACTTACTTGCCTAAAATAATTTTGATATTCCCTACCAAGTAATCAAACTTTTGTACGAACCCTAGTTGGGTTTTCCTTTCCGTTAAGCTATATTCCACAGTCGTAGTCAAGTCTTAGTGGCGCACCTGTTGCAAAAACCAAGTTAAAATGAAGTACCTCATATAAATAGTACCGTCAGTCAATTTTGAACTCTATTACGTGGCATTTAGTATATAATTTACTACAGAAATTTTAACATTTCGGTTGTTGAATATAATATCGATCTCTCGTTGAAAGACTGGCATTGTGTTGCGAACCCTACTAGAAATTAGGCCACGGTTTGTGGATATAATAACGATTATAATATTTATACCGTGGTTTTTTATAGTTCATGTGATATGATTATATAGATTAATGGACAATATTTAATTATCATTCTAAAACACGATTAATCAACACTTTATCATTTTATTTAAAATTTTATACGTATATACCCATATTTTAAATAATTGTAAATACAAATATAAATGTACTGTCATTTTGTATAATGTTAAGATTTATCTGGGGGCACGGCAGTGCCCCCGCCAAGTCGAGCAAAAAACAGCGACACGGCCGTACCATCCTTTTCTCGAAGCAATTCAGGCCATTTTCAACCCCCTATAACTTCGTTGTGGATAAAACAAGAAACCTGAATTTTCAGTTACTAATCAGGCATTATATAAACACGGTATATTTAAAATTTCAGTCAATTTGAACCAGTAGTTTAAGAATGACAACTTGTTAAAGTTTCTAAATTTTGTCACTCACTGACTGACTCACCGATCATCAAAAGTCCAAGGCACTTCTAGCAGACATAGAAGCTTCAAATTTAGAATACAAATAGAGTTTAGTGTCTTAATCATGAGAAAACTTAAATATTTTGTAATTTCGGTCCAGTTTTCCAAATACACCAACAGCATGAATAACTTTGTAATCCCATATAAATGTATAGGATTACAAGGTTACATTTGCAGTTAGTGAATCATTATTACTGTATAATAGAAAATAATAAGTGTAGAGGCCGGTCGTAGCGCAGCGGCACGAGGTGTGACTGCAAAACCGACTGGTTGTGGGTTCGATCCCCACTCGAGGAGATGAAATATTTACTTAAATTTATATTTCCATTTCTTCGTTCTGGTATCGAGGTTAAGCGCGGCGTTGAGTTCTGCCACTCAACACGCAATGCCTCCAGAATTCGGCAGAAAGTGGGGAACGGAGTGTCTTATCACTAGGTTCCCTCTGCCTACCCTGCTGTGTGCGGGATACAGCGTGAAGCTAATAAAAAATAATAATAAGTGTAGATAGGTACCAAAAAGTAGAACTCTACAAAAAGAAGTGAGATGCCATCAGAAACATCCTGTAAAAAAACCCAAGTCTCGCAGCTCAGTCTTTCTACCGTAAAAAGTTGTGAGATCCATGTAATACCAAGTCGGTTAATCTATTTAGTCTCTACTTAAAGGACCTTCTGTCTTAAGTTATTACAGTAGTTATTATCATGCCAATATTAAAAATATTTTACGTTTTAAACAAATAGATCGACTTGGACATCGCATGAAAACACAACCTATCGAAAGACATAATAGATTTCATATTCGGAAGGACTCTGGTGAGGAATTCGGTTGCTGGCCCGTCGTGCTGTGTAGTGTAATATACATACTAATAATGAAATCATGCGATGTCCAAGTCGATCTATTTGTTTAAAACGTAAAATATTTTTAATATTGGCATGATAATAACTACTGTAATAACTTAAGACAGAAGGTCCTTTAAGTAGAGACTAAATAGATTAACCGACTTGGTATTACATGGATCTCACAACTTTTTACGGTAGAAAGACTGAGCTGCGAGACTTGGGTTTTTTTACAGGATGTTTCTGATGGCATAATTATATACTTATTTGTATAACAAAAATAATAGAAAAAAAAGTTTATTATATCAAATCGTACTCCCTCGTTGCAAACGTAATCTGACACATTATATTTTATTCTCTAAAATCAAATTCTTTAAGTGTATTTCTTTAATATGACTTAATTAAGAGACCAGTCGTGGCCCAGCGGCACGAGGCGTGACTGTAAAACCGACTGGTTGTGGGTTCAATCCCCACTCGAGGAGATGAAATATTTACTTAAATTTATATTTCCATTTCTTCGCTCTGGTGTCGAGGTTAAGCGCGGCGTTGAGTTCTGCCACTCAACATGCAATGCCTATAGAATTCGGCAGAAAGTGGGGAACGGAGTGCCTAAACACTAGGTTCCCTCTGCCTACCCTGCTGTGTGCGGGATACAGAAAGCTGATTTAATTTAATTCTTACTTAATTAAACTAGCAGTTTCACACCAAAATCTTGAAATGAAATAGGTATTCCTAAAATAAAAATACAAAAGCAGTATATATACATATATATGGATACAACAAAAAGAATACAAGAATGATACATTGCGTACGGACGGTCGAGTGCTTCGTCCCATGTTATATTCTTATTTATGGTGACACACGTGTTTGTGACCGAGATAGGAAAAATAAAAAAAAATAAAGAGACAAACAAAGTGGTTAGGACAATGCTATTATTTTTCAGAAATCTTTTTTATATAGAAAGTAATGAACTTTTTACGAGTTTCGTGCTAAAAATTTACTATTATCTTTTGTGCTACATTGAATTGGGTAATATAGGAAGTTCTTGAACCTGAACACTTGTATTTTTTAATAAAAAAATAGTAATAAGAAAAATATAGAAATATCTATTTACAAAACGTATATACAAATTTGAACGTAGCGGGACTCGAACCCGCGCCGCCTGGACCTCGTACCTCTTACGTTCAAATTTTTAGAAATAAAATAAAATCAGCTTCACGCTATATCCCGCACACAGGAGGGTAGGCAGAGGGAACCTAGTGTTAACACACTCCGTTCCCCACTTTCTGCCGAATTCTGGTGGCATTGCGTGTTGAGTGGCAGAACTCAACGCCGCGCTTAGCCTCGACGCCAGAGTGAAGAAATGGAAATATAAATTTAAGTAAATATTTCATCTCCTCGAGTGGGGATCGAACCCACAACCACTCGATTTTACATTCACACTTCGTGCCGCTGCGCTACGACTGGCTTCAAATTTTTATACGTTTTCTAAATAAGTATTTTTCTTTCCTAAGTGTGGAATAACACTTTAAAAATATTAAAAATATAGTAATATCGTTGAAAGATACTTTTCCGGTAGGTTTGCTAGTGGCTATTACATTGCAGAGGAACTTGTTAATTGATCATTACTTTAAAAAGGACTTAATAATCCCGATCGTCTCTACCTACGCGCCGAGTTGAGTTTTCCTGGGTTAATAATTTAAACAATATAATCTTTGCGTTTTATTACTAACAGTAAAATATCTCTGATAAAATAATATCTAGCGTTCTTTATTATTGGCATATTTGGTTTTATCTGTGTATCTAATATCAATAATTGTATTCAAATTCCATATTGTTAATAATATTGTACATTCATTTAATAAGTCTTAAAAATTCTGGAAATTACTTAATCGCACGCACCATAAACTTATCTTTCTAAATATATATTTTTAAAGTTCTCTTTTTACCTGTTAAGGAAAAAAAAGGAACTGTTACAAGATCATTTTGTTGTCCGTCCCTGTCTGTCTCTCTATCAAGAGCCTTTATCTCAGGAACGCTCGGAGATATCGAGTTGAAATTGAAAACCATCTCCTTTTTTATGGTCTCATGACTTCCTGAAAAAATCATATTTCTTAATTTACTTAAAAAGCGATCGAGTGTCAAAATACGTGTTTATTGCGACGTTTATGTCATAATTTAATACGTATTTCGACACTATAAGAATCAAAACTAAGAGAGTACTTCCGGTTGATCTAGAATTATGACATTAGGCAGCCAGCATATCTACAGGTACTATTCAAGAAAAATATGAAAACTATACATTTGTGGTTAAATCCTAAACAGAAATAAGCCTTAATAAGGCAAAATTTGGTATAAAAGCCGTTAGTTTAAGCGAGGTATCAGATGAAAGGGCTCTGGCTAGGTTAAGCTTGAATTTCAGAAAAAGTTCGAGACCTCAAATTTTTGTACGGAACGAATAGAATTCCGACGTAGCTCGATGAAAACATATGGATTAGTTAGTCAGACTGCTTGCACGGTTTCCAAAGAGGCGCGGGTTCAAATCTCGCTATGTTTAAATTTTTATACATTTTTTAATTTTATCAATCTGGTTGTCAGAAAAATCGGTTTACGGACGGTAATTTTACGTATGAACGTAACTGATGAAAAGTTGCATATTTTTCTGAATGGAATTGAATTACTATTCCTATATTATTATTATTTTCTATAGTACAAAGAAGGCATTAATTGATTTTATTTTGTCGATAAATTTACATATATTTACATTCTTTAATTCAAATGTATTTTGGTTTAATTATACATATTAATGCTTAGGATAGTATCAGGCTAAGGCAGAACGTGACAATGAGTCATACTTTTGATTACGTGCAGCCGGCATTCATTGATTTGTAAGATGTAACGTCAAAATAAATTTAAACAACTGATCGTTATTTTCAATAGTAATCATAAAATATTCTATAGTATCAGTTCCTGTTTGTAAGCATTTTATAATGTACCCCCATCCAGGTATACTGGATAGTTTTGTTTTACAATACGCTGGCTGCGTTTGACATCAAAGGGTTGAGCGTTGCGCTACACAGTTCAATTATTTTTACCGAGCCATGGAAACGACTACGTTTATATACGTTATAATATGCGTATTGTATACGCTTGTGTTTCTTCCGCGGTTTTATTTATTAGCTTTTACTAAACTAATAATTAACTTTTTTTCTTTTGTGTGTAAACAGCGATTATGAGTAATAACTACATAATATTACACCTTCCATTTTGATCAAAGTTTATTTATATGTAACTGACTTCAGAAAAGGATTATTTAGTATAAGATATAGTTGAAATTGGATAATGGCTATTTGAGTGTAATTATCTAAGCCTGAAACTTCCAAGCACTTGTGCCAATATGTTTTTGTAAGTGTTCGTACATATATTCGAATCTTTGTTTACAATTTTTTCGAAAACCACAAGCTTTTATTATTTAAATGAACCATATCTATATTAAAAGGGTATTTATATGAATTTCTGGTGTACAACAAAAAATACTAATATTGGTTTAAGTATTTTTTTTTGGTTTATGAAACTATCAGCTATTTTATGTCATTTTCTTTTTTTTGTAAATAACTTTTATCTCTATTGTTAAACCATTTATATTATTAAGCTATTGTATTTCTAGTTTAACGCAATTTTAAAAAATATATTTAGTGCAATACTGAGATATATGAAACTGTCTATGCTTTTAGTTTTTCTTTTGACTTTTTTAAAGCAATTAATTATAAGCCATAAGTTTAATATTTGAAATAGCAGGGAACAGTTTTAAGTACACCGAAGTACTTTGCAACTAAACTATATATGCTTCACTAAAACTTGCTTTTAGCACCTCCGTGACTAAAGACTTTCACCAAGCTTTCCCAACCAGTTTATAAACTGTAAGTTTCATACATCATTTTTGGCCCAAGATAATACATTTTAATAATAAAAGTTAGATAACCTGGGTAAATTATTTATAGTGTAGATCCATTCTTTTTAATGAATCATATAACACTTTGAGACTAGCTGTGGCGTAGGGACAAAAGCGAGTGATTGTAATTGCGATACGTTGTGGGTTCGATTCCCTCTAAAGAAAATGACATATTTAATATTTTCATTTCTTCACGTGTCACAAAGCGACGGCATTAACTTTCACCACACTGTATTATAGTTATAGTAACTTATCCTTTTTAAATTTATGTAATTAGACTTTACCAATAATTAATATAAAAACTTTTGTTCACTAATCTCCAATGTTGCATGAGGTATTCACCTTAAAAGGTAATGCATTTAGTAAGAAATTTAGAATTAAAATATTTATATTTTTGTAAAATTAATGTAATTTACCACTGGTGAATCTAAATAAATAAATAAACACACAATGCCTCCAGAATTCGGCGGAATATGAGAACGGAGTGTCTTAATACTAGTTTCCCTTAGTAAGCTCTGCTATTTGTGGCTTTCAGTAAAGTTAGCATGTGAAAGATACGAAAAGCCTCACAATTCCGTTGCGAACGCAAACATTTGTTCAAGGAAACAGTGTCGTGTTACGTGGAATATGATATGGCGGTCAAATCAAATAATGGACTGTAAGTTTCTCGCTAAAAATAATTTCGTGAATTCGGGTCGCTTTGTGGGAAATACTAGCTGATGGTTAAGGTTAGGTCAGGTTTGTATAATATATTTTTATGTTTATTTAGTGATTAATCGTTTTTTGATGCCTAAATAAGCTTAGATTAGAACAAATGATATGTTTTGACACTGGGTTCCCTTTGTCTAACCTGCTAGTTACAAGATACAGCGTGAATTTGAAATTATGTGATATAAATAAAAGGAAATAAATGTGCAATTTAAATTAATATAAACTGTTAAAGTGCAGTGAAATTGTTGCAAATTACTGTTATATATTTATTTATTTTTTACTAAGAAAATTGGTTAGTATACATAATAAATATTATATTCGTATACAACTATTTATCTATCATCTTCTATCTATTTATTATAAAAATAATGATGCGCAGGTCGTGGCGCAGAGGTGTGACTGAAATATGGACTGGTTGTGGGTTCGATCCCCACTCGAGGAAATGAAATATTTATTAGCATTTATATTTTCAATTCTTCGTTCTGGTGTCGAGGTAAAGCGTGGCGTAGAGTTCCGCCACTCAACACGCAATGCGTCCAGAACTCAGCGGAAAGTGAGAAACGGAGTGTCTTAACACTAGGTTCCCTCTGCCTACTCTGCTGTGTGCGGGATACAGCATGAAGCTGATGATTTAATTATTTTTTTTAATTTTTATAATATTTAATTACAACAGTTGTTCTCTGTATAAGGTAAAATTTTTATAATAATTACAATTTGTAACTACAGCAGTAGCTCGTTAAGTAAGTCATAACATAATTCATTACGTTATCTCGATTTATCTCCTTGTAACAGTTACGCAAAAAAAACTTTGCAATGAAACTGTGTTATCGATCAAACAGATAATCCACATATTCGTTTTTAGAGCTAATGCCAGCTAGTACAGTTTTAAAATAAACAACATATTTATGAGGCCGGTCGTGGCACAGCGGCACAAAGTGTGACTGTAAAACCGACTGGTTGTGGGTTCGATCCCCACTCGAGGAGATGAAATATTTACTTAAATCTATATTTCCATTTCTTCGCTCTGGTGTCGAGGTTAAGCGCGGCATTGACTTCTGCCACTCAATACGCAATGCCTCCAGAATTCGGCACAAAGTGGGGAACGGAGTGTCTTAACACTAGGTTACCTCTGCCTACCCTGCTGAGTGCGGGATACAGCGTGAAGTTGATTTATTTTTAAACATATTTATGTTACAATTTAACACAGTAATTAAGCATAGAAATTGAAATTGTATAGAAATATCGATTTAGTAATCGAAGTTTTTATACAATTATATTATTAGTTTAGCAACTGGATTGGTAATAGTGGTGCAAATTGCCGTTAGAACGACTTGTAATGTAAGTAATAAAAATATTGAGATCAGTATCACCAATTAATTGATTTGTATTATAAAATTAATTGGAAAGAATTGGTTTTAAATTAAGGTATTAATTACAGGTGATATAATTTAATAAATTTTATTTCACTGTACAAGTACGTAGGGCTTATGTCAATACAAATTCAAAATTAAAATATTCTTTATTAATATAGATTTTAAAAAGCTAGGTCAAATCAGCTTCACACTGTATTCCGCACAAAGCAGGGTAGACAGAAGGAACCTAGTATTAACACACTTCGTTCCGCCGCATTCTGGAGGCATTGCATGTTGAGTGGCGGAACTCAACGCCGCGTTTTGCCTCGGTACCAGAGCGAAGAAATGAAAATGTACATTTAAATAAATATTTCATTTCCTCGAGTGGGGATCGAACTCACAACCAGTCGCATTTAGTCATACGAACAAAAAGCTTCCAACTCCAAAGTTAGTTCTGCTGAGAAAAACCGCCAAGAAACACAGTTGCTCTTCTCAATATTCAGGTTGCAGTTTTATTACTTAAACAATAATATAATGGTAGCTACCCTGCATGAAATTGCAATGATAAAATCATTAAAATATTTTTTATGTTTCAAATATTCTTGGATAGTATAATAGGATTTTCTAATTAACATTTTTTTTAGTTACTTTAAATGCCTGCAGTGGCAAATTCAAAGCACATTGCGGAATACTATTATAGACATGTATGCTTAGACTCATAAATGATTTATTAACATTTTAGATGCAATAATTAGGCGTTACAAATTTATCTTTATGTCTCGTGTTAGAATATAATTGTTGATCACATTCACTGAATATTTGTAACGTTATTATAAAAACCAAAAGTCTCATCAAACGACCTTTGAAGTGTATATTTTCCAAAAAAAAAAGATCTTAGAAATCGATTACCGTGATATTGAGTTATTTTTCTATTTATCGCGCACATACTTAATGCAAATTTAAGTATTATAACATTGTCAGAAATGGACCAAATTGAAATGGAAGCACACGAGAAGTAGTAACTTTGAAATAAAAGAAGAATCATCAAAATTGGTTCACCCAGTCAAAAATTCTAAAGTAAGAAACAAAAAAATACAGTTGAATTGATAACCTTCTCCTTTTACAGAAATATGTTAAAAATGTGCAACGTCACAGCATTTGAATATACAATTGACGGTAGTGGGTGCGCTCCCCACTTAGGGTAATGAATTATTTTCATTTCCACGCAATTGCAAAATTACAAACTACGGTATTGAGGTACTACGAAACTCATTTATTGATTATATTAGTGTTTTTTTTAATTTATTGATTATATTAGTGAATATAATCAATCAGCTTCACGCTGTATCCTTCACACAGAAGGGTAGTCAGAGAGAACCTAGTGTTAAGACATACCGTTCCCCACTTTCCGCCAAATTCTGGAGGCATTGTCTGTTGAGTGGCGGAACTCAATGCCGCGCTTTGCCTCGACACCAGAGAAGATGAAAATATAAATGTAAGTAAATATTTCATTTTCCTCGAATGGGGATCGACCCACAACCAGTCGTTTTTACAGTCACACTCCCTGCGCTACGACTGACCTCAGTGAATATAATAATAGTAATAATATTTAAAATGAATATAATAATAATTATTATGTTATATAGCGCTCGGTGTCACAGGCGGAAAACTTAATATTATAATATGTCCGTCTGATAGATATAAAAATCGTAAATATATCGTAATATCGTATTTTCTCAACCCTACCCCCAACTGCAGCCAACGTTTTATTTATGTTACTGATTGTTATAATTGAAGTCTTTAAGTGTGCTAAAAATGTGGGTTCGATATTTGTTAATATGGTTCTCGTACGAAGATCGGTTTCCGCAGCTACGTATTCTTCATTTGTTCTAATTGTTGTCATTTTTAATATAACTACTTCCCATTGTGTTGGAATGTAGCCAATAGTGAGACAGACAATGATTTAACAATTTGGTTATAGTTTCTGGATATTCTCATGTAACTTGGAGGCATATGTCAGCAGTCAAATGATCGGGAGGCTTTTTCGGATTTATGCATTTGAGGTGACTAATAACGTCAGCTATTGTAAATAATTTATCATTGGGTTTTTGGGGTGGATATTTTGCCTGCGCTCTGTACTGCATTTGCGTATTAATTGTCTCGTCTGTCATTCGGGTAAAATTTTTATGATTTTTTTGAGGTTCCCCTTTTATTCACTACATCTTAAATTCGTATGGAAAGCGTAGCAAAGTGTTTTTACCCTAAGTTCACTTTACCATACTACTATTTCTAGTATAAAACAATAATTGTATACGATCTACTATAAAAGATCTCACCACAATCATACTAAATAATATTCTAATTTAACAAAGATATTCAAAAGTAATAAACCGTTCAAATGTTATATTCTAAAACTGTAAAAGCTACTTAACGTTCTTGTAGCATAAGCTCGTGCTTGAATGCATGTGGAGAGAATGTTATGGATATTGCACGACGACAGTGTTCGTGATTCAGCATCTTAATGCAGGCACTTAGGAAATTGGGCGTAAGTGAATTTTTATCACTTGTTCAAAGTGTGTTTTTGTTAAGGGTTTAGGTTGTAGAAGTGTAAGTCTTTGCATTTTTATGTTATTATTATTAATATTATTAAAAATTACACACTATTGTGAGGTTGCTGGATAATGTTAATGTAATCGATGTTTGTGAGTTCGAATTCCTTGAAGAATGCTATAGAATATTAAAAACTAAATCTTTTCACGTTGAGTTCGGTCCTCTGAAGTAGCAAATATTCTTAAAAACATAAAGACATAATACTTATTTAGAAAACGTATAAAAATTTGAACGCAACGTTCAACGAACGCATGGCTTAGTGGTCAGAGCGCCTGGTCGGTTTCCAGGAGGCGCGGGTTCGAGTCCCGCTGCGTTCAAATTTTTATACGTTTTCTAAATCAGTATTTTTTTTCCTAAGTGTAGAATAACACTTTAAAAATGTTTAAAAAAAAACATAAAGACATACAATCAAGTTTTTTATTAAAATCATCCATCCATCATCCATTTCGTGTTTTATTTAATTTACATTTCAAAAAAAAAATTATAAAAGTAGAAGGCTGAAGTGACATAAATTAAATGATATCTAACATTTTCTATATTATTTTTTATTATAAGATAAATCAAAAATATTACAAAATATTACTCTCTTTTTACGTCCTTATTGTATTATACATCTGGTCTTTGTGACTGTGAATCGTAAATAGCGGGACGAATTCAGTATTCCATAAACACCAAAATAGAATTGGAACACGCTCTCATTGAGCCTGCTGCGAATTTTATTTCCCAGTAACTAGCTGTTTGTAATCAAATAAAAGTATGTAGTTTGGGAAATTTTATATTGCGTTCCTTGATTGAGATTGGGAATTCTATTCTATCTTTTTAGGCGTTGATTAAAATCAAAATACGTTTTTGAAAGGCTTTTACAAAAACATTTAAAGTTTTAACTTTAAATTTGATACCCACCTCAATAATCATTTCATACAAAATTCAGCAAAAACGATGCATAAATACTCGTATGTTTTTATTCTTAGAAGCTTGATATTTTCTTTTTACAAGGGCGACAATTCAAAATTACAAAGGCGACAATTCAAAGTTAAATAACATATTATTATTTATATTGTAGCTTATAATATGTATTGAAAGCTTATATTATTATATATTCAAATTCAGTCTTTTAATATGTTGAAAACCAATATACAACAAATCCCTTTTGAAATTAATCCGACGGTAAGCGGAGAAACGGGATGCTGAGTCACGTTCACAATTCACATATATATGTATGTAGAATCTTATACAAAATATGTACATGTAAAAGAATTTATTTATTCATTTATTTAAGAGAACATAGTGCCTAATATATTTTTTGTTATGGAAAATAATATATATACTTATTATTTATAAAATCAATACTTTTTTGCAACTCCACCCTTTTTTCACATAGATGGTAAATTGAGAGTTAAAATATTTCGTTTACGTTTTCTACTCAATTTTTCGAGGAGCGGAGCTCAACGTCGTACTTTATCTACCACAGCGAAAAATTAAATATTTTAAACATGATCATGTTTCTGATACTAGATCCCACTGCGCTACGACTGTCTAAATTAAATTAATATTATAAGTATTGTGTTACTAGACATAGTGCGGCGTTAAGTTCCTCTATTCTACCCACAATGTCTCGAAAGTGGAAAACGGAGTGTCTTGACTCTATGTTTCCTCTACCTACCCCATGTGCTGTATTTTGGAAGCAGCGTGAATTTAAAAACAAAACTTACATGTAGAGCCAATATTGACTCTACCGGCGTTTAATTTTGAGTTAAATTATAATGTTGTATACCAATAACGGAATCTTGATGGATTAGCATATGTATATTTGTAATTTGCATGCTCTAAGCACGACGGTCGTAAAAGTTGAAATTCTTTATATATATTAGTCACAAACAATTTAAGAAACGAAACAGTTAAACATTTTACCATGTGTGAATGTGATAATAAATATTGCCATTATTAAATAAAGGACAGTCGTGGCTCAGGGGTACGTGTGGCTGTAAACGCGGCAGGTTGTGAGTTCGATTCCCACTGGAGGAAATAAAAAAAAATATTTTCATCGCTTTGCAGGAGGGAAAGTGCGGCCTAGAGTTTCGCCTCCAGAATTGGGAACGGAGTGACATAACACTTGGTTCCCTTTGCCTAGCCTGCTTTGTGCGGGATGCACTTTAATATATATTAAAAACATAACTAAGTAATTATCGAATTTAAAGATATAGGATATCTAGCTTATATTACCTACTAGTATATAGTTATAAAATTATATCGTCGAGATGGCCATGTAACACAATATTTGTTTGTTATAATTACAGGTTTAATTTTGATGAGGAAAAAGCAGCCTCCTTTATCATATAATTATTTATTTCTTTAACAATTTATTTTTGTAAGTAAAACAATAACAATATTGTTACAAAAACTACTGTAAATTTTGTTGTTTAGTTATATAACATATTAGATTTTAGATATAATATTATAAATATTAAATAAATATCAATGAAGACATCGTTTACTTTATAGACGGTAGTTAAATATTTAAACGAAGATGTTCTAGACGCGTAAGCATGTTTATACACATTGAGCGAAAATTTGTTCTTATGACATGATAGATACTATATATTTGTATTTTTTTAAAGAAATATGGCCTTCAGCTTAAGTATACGTTAAATTTATTTTCAGTTTTAATCTTTATCCCATATCATATAATAATAATTGCAAATTTAGTGTCAAGACACTCTGCGTTCCCACTTTCCTCCCAAATTCGAGACATTGCGTATTGAATGAAGGGGCTCAACACTGCTCTTTATCTTCTAGACCTGAACATAATTCATTTCTCCGAAAGGAAATCGAACTCACAACTATCCAAGATGTCAGTGAATCAGACGCTGCCTCACTGCGCTACTGGGCAAAATAAAGCAGAATATAAGGTTTATTTTACTAAGATAATTTATTCATGGCCTCGCATCACTGTCGTGCTATCCTGTCTATATACAATACGCACTTGTCACTTTAATAAATACTTAAGCGTGTTTGTTGATATTGATCATTATCACTAATCTTCTTATTTGATCTGGAAAGGTATCTTGGATAGTATTTAAAATGGTTATTATTGTTAAAGACACGTATTAGGGATATTGAATTAATTTTGGATATAAAATTTATTTTACTGACGTAAGAGGTTATTGGGCCAGTCGTAGGGCAGGAGCTCAATGCTTAAATATGGCGTAAATAATAATCTAGTGAAAGATTACTGTGGTACGCTTTTCTTATGTTTTTCCCGACTGCTAAGGAAGGGTTATGTTTTTCGCGCGTATCTTGTATGTATGTAATATTCTTTATTACCTCGTATTTCCAGAACCGCTGAACGGATTTACATATTATCGTTAGATTCATATTAGCAGCCCAAGTGTTCTTAGATAGGTGACGTTAATAAAAAATAATCATGACGGCTGTGGTACGCCATTGGACTTAGTGAAATTTTTTTTTTTCGTTTCGAAAACCACAATATGGGTATCAAATTCAAGAGCTCAATTTCAGGATTTCAAAAAGGTATATCATGATTATCATTACCATAATAAATTTTAACAAAAAAATGTAAAATAAAAAAATATTTGTAAAAACAAAAACCCCGACTGCATCAAACTAAAAAGAAAATAAACAAGCCCAATAGTTTATTAGGATTAACAGTCGGGACCTATAAGTAATTCTTCAATCAATAAAATCTTTCCCCCGGTCCTGGCTGTTAATCCTAATAAACTATTGGGCTTGTTTATTTTCTTTTTAGTTTGATGCAGTCGGGGTTTTTGTTTTTACAAATATTTTTTTATTTACTTTTCTTATCTTTTTATTCAAAAGAATTGAAAAATACCAATTAAATACTTTTTGCTTTTAATTACAATTTAAGACAAATCCTTGTATGGTACTTAATTGATCCAGTTAATACCATACGTGTTCTCGCCATAAAGCGTGATAGAGTCGTTCACAGCCGAGCGGGTAGAACGCTACAAAGGCCTATCTTGCAACTAAACAACCGGAAGTAATGAGATTAAGTACGCTGAGAATGCAACATTCACTATAATATGTATTAAATATTGATCAATATTTATCTTATTTTTTATACGCTTATGTCGGACTTGTAACTATTTAACTTTATACCTGTGTAATAAAATCTAACTAACTTATTTTGACCCATTTGTAATAGTTGTAACTCTGGTAATGAGCGAAAGAGCGACGTTGAGATCCGCCACTCAACACGTAATGCCTCAAGAGTTCAGCAGAAAGTGAGAAACAGAAGTATCTTAAAACCCAGGCAAGTGGTTTTGTTTTACACTTTTTTATCTTGTTTTAAATTTTCATTCTCTATTTTATAATAATAATAAATAATTATTCATCTTACTATTATATTATACGGTAACTGCTTTGTAAGCAGTGAAATACAAGCATTTTGAGAGTATCATTAATTAATTACCATCTGTTCATTAATTATTACTTGTTGAGTTGTAATTTTCAAGAAACATCTTACGCCTATACGCCTTAAGCAGATCGCTTTGCTCCTTTGTAGTAAGATTCAAAACATTATATTATATCTAACCGATATATTATATCTAACCGATGTCGTTTTGGTCCAATGGCACCGTACGACAGTGAACGCGACGGTTGTAAATTCGGTTCCTACTCGAGAGAAAGATTTATTTAATATTTTAATTTTTTTCGCTATGGTAACAAGGCAAAGCGCGATATTTAATTTCGGCGCTTAACGCGCAATGCGAAGCGATATTTTGGCAAAAAGTGGAAAACAGAGTGTCTTAATAATAAAATTTCTAAAGAAAGTTATTTTTGCATTTTGTAGAATATTCATAGAAATACTTTCACAAAGTTAATATTAAAAAAATAGTATACTTCACTTAAACACAAATCTCAATCTATATGATCCGCCAAAGTCATTGAATATTACTTTTAGTAACTTCAAATCAAAACTCAAAACAATATACATAGAAAGCTTGTCAGAGTAAAAAATTAAACACGCTGTATAATGTACGACAAGAGTACGCTGCAAAGACAAGTTTCACGTTTGAACAGCAGAAGTTAATATGATTAAACGCATCACGGAATTGCGACTCTGCGCACGTACGACGTCAGTCTTGTGTTCCAAATGATATTTATGATGAGACCGACAGACACGCTTACGCACACGACGTTAGGATCATATTTTTAATTTAGTACATAACTGTTTATATAAACGGTGTAAAATTTATATGGACAAATTTGAAACGTACCAAAAACACTATATTTTTTTGGGACAAACTGATGTATTTCTTAAATATATTCTTTGTTAGATTATGTGTGAAATTACAGTATGTTCACATTACTAAATGGGTGAATGTGACATAAAAACTAAAATATTAAAAAAATGGAATTATGCAGATGAATTAGGGGTTACTATAATTATAAATATTCTCTGGATTTAAATTTGTAAATACAATCATCCTATTCGTAGACATCCAACTCCAGTCTACTACTATGACGATCTCTACTCTACAAAATTATCTACTTTATAATGCCCAATGGAAATCGAAACTACGAAACGAAACGAAATCTGCTTTATTCTTATACTTTATGCAGTAGTTTTATGGAATTAATATTATGCGGTAAAGCTCTTGCTATATAATAATTTCCTTTCAAAAACGCCATCTGCTAACAGTTCACAGCACTGGAACTAAAAACTCAATGTTTTTAATGGAACCGATGAAGTGGTGCATTTCAATATTGTTACTAATCTAAATAATTTACACCTTGGCTATATTAATTAAAAATATTAAATAAATCAGCTTCAAGCTGTGTCCCGCATACAGTAGGGTAAGCAGAGGGTATCTAGTGTTAAGACACTCCGTTCCCCACTTTCTGCCGAATTCTGGAGGCATTGCGTGCTGAGCGGCAGAACTCAACGCGGCGCTTTGCCTCGACACGCAAGAGATGAAAATATAAATGTAAATAAATATTTCACTTCCTCAAGTGGGGATCGAACCCACAACCAGTCGATTTTACAGTCACACTTTGTGCCTCTGCGCCACGACTGGCTTCTTAATATAAATATATTATCTAAAATAAAAAATATTAAATAAACTGTAGCAAATCAAAAAAGAAAAGAGTATACATATAATTATGCTAGCCAACTGTACTGCGTGAGCCCATCATAGGCCCAGAGAAACAGTAAAACAAAGCGAGAAGTTCATGAAATTGCTATCACTGAAATCAGTGTAGGTTATTGGATTATTATTATTAGATCAAAATTATAGATATGGTTGTGAATTTGATGCTTGGAAGGGGAAAAATAAATAAATTTTTGGTATGACAAGCAAAGCACAGAGTAATTAAAACGAACGTGAAACGGAGTGTCTTCACACCAAAGTCATTCTTTGTGCTTACCTTACTATGCAGGCTAATGTATGAAGCTGGAGAAAATATAATACTTAAAATATTCATAATAATTCCCAAATAAATCAATGTTAGATAAATTTATATACAGACAGTTATTTGGAGCTAGTAAATTAATTTATTTTAATTTTAATACATTTCATTAAATAAAATGTATTTATTGTTTTCTTCGAGAAGTTGAATACTTAGAAATAAATATTGATACAGCTAATTGTATAAAAATATTGTAAAGATAATATTTAAAAAGAAACTTTCAAACGCTGTATCCCGCACACAGCAGGGTAGGCAGAGGGAACCTAGTGTTAAGACACTCTGTTCCCCACTTTCTGCCGAATTCTGGAGGCACTGCGTGTTGAGTGGCAGAACTCAACGCCGCGCTTAACCTCGACACCAGAGCGAAGAAATGGAAATATAAATTTAAGTAAATATTTCATCTCCTCGAGTGGGGATCGAACCCACAACCAGTCGGTTTTGCAGTCACACCTCGTGCCGCTGCGCCACGACCGGCCTCAAATTTTTAATTTTTTTTTTAAACTTTCAAACGACAATAGCTTTTCTAAAGACTCACAATGAAAAAATACTTATTGTTTCAACTAATTATAATTTCAAAATTCACGTTTTGTTTTAAATAAATATATATATAGTATTTACAGATATATTAATATTTAGATTGTGGCCCTCGTGCCGCAATGGCAAAGAGTGTGATTGTAAGCGGGAAGCTTCTGTGCTCGATTCCTTATTAAGAAATTAATTATTTAATATTTTATTTTTCTCGCTCTGGTACCAAGGCAAAACGCAGCATTGACTTACAACACTCAACACGTTATGTTCCAAAAAATCAGTTAAAAATTGGGAACGTAATCTTAAAACTAGGTTCCTCTGCATAAACTGTTAGGTATATATCTAGCAGAATGCATAAAGCTAATAAAACATATACAAATTCCTATTACAAATACGCAGTAAAAGATGTCTATATCCATATATTTACCGTATATGGATATATAGTCATCTCGGTGACATAAATTTACGCCGTTTTTACAGCTCGTATAATTTCCTAAATGGGAACATAAAACCGAGTGTTCATGTCCGCTCCAGATATTCCTACCTTTCTAAATAACTCCCAACTAATAATCAACCTGTTTTTAGTGTCACCCACATTTTTATATTGATATTTTTTCTCTTGAGGCCAGTCGTGGCGCAGCGGCACAAAGTGTGACTGTAAAACCGAATGGTTGTGGGTTCCATCCCCACTCGAAGAGATGAAATATTTAATTAAATTTATATTTCCATTTCTTCGCTCTGGTCGAGGACAAGCGCGGCGCTGAGTTCTGCCACTCAACACGCAATGCCTCTAGAAGAACGGAGTGTCTTAACACTAGGTTCCCTCTGTCTACCCTGCAGTGTGCGGGATACAGCGTGAAGCTAAAAAAAAATAAAATTTCCTTTGATCTGATCCTTTTTACAAATAAATAACTCCTTAATTTTATTTTCTGCTAAATTATTTCAGACGAAAGGGTTTAACTTATTAGTTTACTTTGAAGTTTGTAGGCGTTATTAGTTCGTTTATTCATAGTGCTTTATAATCTGAATCCCCATTATTATACTTGCCGTATCGTGTATCGTAGACGAAATAGTATTTAAATTATTCCTTTGAAATTCTATTTTACTTAATTTAAGAGTAATTTATTAAATTAATAATTACCATTTAACTTAATTTTAGATTTAATTCTACAATTGAAAATTATTCTAACAATGTGTTTCACACGAATCCTTTGTATACATTTTTTATATTAATACTCAAAGAAATCTTATAAAAAGCCTAGTGTCTATTCCCAACGCTATCCATATAAACGACAAAGAAACGTAGTTAGTCTGATTGCGTCCTGTTTCGCATAACGAGGTCTCCCGCACTCAAAAACTGAAGAGCACTCGTCGTCGTGCGACCCGGAGAGCAGAATTAATAAGATTATAGTAGATATAGGTACTACGATGGAAATAAAACTAGTTCACTATCTGTGGTTTATTTGGGTGATGAAAATTAGATAGTGTTACGCAAAGTAACGTAAAAAAAATATAAAATAGTTGGGATATAAAAGAAATTGTTCATAGCAACCCGCTCGCGGCTTCGTCCGCTTAAAGTGCATAATTTTTTTATTACTTTGAATTACTTTTATAATCTAATAAAATTATCACTTTCGAGACAATATTGAAAACTAAAGTTGCAAACAATTCAATAAAATGTTCTTAGAATTTTTTTCGAACGTAATGCTTGAAGCTTTAAGCATAGATATATTTTTATATTTATGAACCAATTTAAATAAAACAAATACAAAATATTAAAAGAAGTGCGCTGAAATACAAAAGTGGAAATTTTATTTAAATCGGTTAAGCCGTTTCTAAAATTAGACTCAAACGCACAAATAATCAGATAAACATGCAAAAATGTTAAAATATCATTGTCATATTTTTTTATATATCTTCCATGTAAAAACAACGGTCAGTTCTAATTATATTACATTTTAGATGTACCACAAGTACGTTTAAATTCGCTACACAGCATAATTGTTTCCATATCCAAAAAGGTGAAATATACTTTTAAAATTGTAGGGTTTAAGTTTATCAATTGTAAAGACATTGTACCCGCATTTACAAATAATTACAAGGCTTGAGACGACGACGAGACGTCTAAAATAATACTTCGTATCTGATTACTTAAGACAAATAGCTAAAATTATGAATTTTGATCACAAGAATATTAACTTGTTACTTCAAAATATTATTTTTTATTTACCAAAAAGACATTGAAATTGGTAAATTTACATTACCAATGCTCTGACATAGATAATGAGATCAAATAAACCTTTTACGCAGGAGACTACAATCTACGAGATATCTAATGTTTGTTTTGAGATAATAGTAACGAAGTGTAAATTAATTCTAGTACGTATATAAATATTTTTCTTCTAAACACCTGTGTGCCAAACATGGAAATTGCGACGAACATTGTTGTCATCAATCTCGTGCATGAAACAAAGTTTTGGAAGAGAATCTAGAGTAAGGACACTCTTTCTTTCTCTTTCCGCACATTTCAGAGACATACGCGTTGTCTCTGTTGCAACGCGGAGCTTTATTAAAAAAAATAACTTCAATATAAATATTTCCGCGTGAGTGGTTTTAAATAAAAACCCGAAAAAGATAGCAGATTAAAATTGAGGAACTTAAGAGGATTGACCAATAAAGTTTACTGAACCTCGCAAATATATTTCATGCACTAAATCATTATGGCGGAGTTGGGAAGAGTCCTTTTAGAAAAGTTTATATGAATATTTAGAAAATTGCATTGATTTGCATAATGTAATTGAACAAAACTGTATTTTGTCTTTAAAATGGGTATAATACACACTAAATCACTTTCATAGGATTACTGGAAAAGATTTCTTATAGACATAAAGTCTATTTTTGTACACGATTTATTTTATATTTTTGTTTATGTATTTTACCAATAACAGAAAAAACATATAAAAGAAAAAAGACAAAAAAACATCGGACTTATGTCTTTTTTCAATCTGAAAAATACACACTAAATATAAAAAGACCAACCAATATACATAAAAAATATTCTAACAATGTGTTAACAATGTGCAATCTTAAATAAGAATGATAATAATAATATCTGAAACTAGGCACAAAGTGTGACTGTAAAACCCACTGGCTGTGGGTTCAATCTCCACTAGAGGAGATGAAATATTTATTTAAATTTATATTTCAATTTCTTTGCCCTGGTGTTGAGGCAAAAGCGCGGCTCCAGAATTCGGCAGAAAGTGCAGAACGGATTGTCTTAACACTAGGTTCCCTTTGCCTACCCTGCTGTGTGAGGAATACAGCGTGAAGCTGATTTATTTTTCATTATAATAATATATATAATAATTTTTTTTATATAATAGGTTTCATTTTATAGAGAAATTATGTTAATACGAAAAATTTCCATTAGTAAATTCGACAGTTAACAGTCTCAAGAGAACTTGCATTAATTAGGAAAAAGTTTGAGCCAGTTTACTGAGAAGATCAAATTTGTCATTTGAATAAACATTGTAAAGTTTAGATGTTTTTTACCTACTTAAGATTTTAGTTTAAGTACTTAATTACCTTTGCTTGTATTTTTTTATTTCGTTAGTTTAAATTTAATTATTATATTTTGTAAAGTAATCTTTTAGATTAATAAGACTTGCATATTTCGAAAGTAACACAATTTAAAAAATAATACGAATAAAAAAAACATAATTTCAAATTATTTTTCAATCCTCTACTATTCTACAACCATTAAGCAACATCAAAGTCACGTCTGATGTAATTGAACTAGACGTCTTGGCAGAAGCCCGACAAAATCCGCGATTTATATCCATCTGTAAAGAACAAAGGCATTACTATGGAGATAAGAGATCTTATCTACTTACCGCAGCATCAGCATCATAGCTGATGTTCGTACATCAGAAACCCTTTTCAAATAAATAATGACGTAATGTTGGCAAAATATTAGAGTTTGAATCTAAGTAGCCGATTAAGCGTGAAAGACCGCCTCGGGAAATTCGACAACTTTGAAAAACCGCTTTAAGTTGAAACTTGAATTAATTACAAGACCCATCTGATGGATCTTCTTGAACTTATTTGTTTTATGTAGGTTTAATTAATTTTAAAAGTTAAGAAAATGTTTATTTTCAAAATTGTCACTCGGTCTCGTGGATCGGTCACTGTGACCGTGTTGCTGACAGTTCAAAGAAAACGTAACAGCGATTATTAATAAGACATAATTTTTTATCTAAACAGCGATGTGTATAAGGCAGCATAGCGATTGATTTAAATAATTTAGCAGCCACCATGACTGTCATTTTTGCTGATGATAAATTAAAAGCTCAGTCAGTATTTCGACATTTGACACCAGACAAAGATATAAGCTATTAGTACATTTCAATTAACACTTTTGTTATAATTATTCTTGCACTTAATGTAAGTATTTACTTAAAAATCATCGTATAAGGTATTTTTTTTACCAAGTTTCTATTTTACTATCTTTCAAAATATTAACACCGCAACATAGAAACCAATTTACATAATATTATCTTCTACCATGGGCTACTGTGACCCTCTTGATTACATGGTGTATACAATTGCTCGTTGGTTTTTCAAATAAAAAAAAAATCGGTCAAATGTGAGTTGGACTTGCTCACTGAGTTAAATATAAATTTCCATATTTCGGTTTATTTCCTTTATTTGTACTGCAAATTCTCATTTCTTGCAAAATTTCCTAGGTGTAGGCCACGGAAAGTACCCTATAGATTTTGATTAAGCGGCGAATTTCATATAAAATGTAGCAAAAACTTTGCCATTAATGTTTATAACTTTCGCGTTGACTCAGAAGCTTGATTTGTTTCTGTGCTCCAAGAGAGCGTAGACCTGAATATTTCATATTAATTTCAGCTTGGTCAGGCAGATAATAAATTAATCCTATAAGTGTTCCTATTTTACCTTCTGAGCTAGGGCACCTTAAAAAGAAATTGTCTAGGTTATGTATAAAACCTAAATGTATTTATTTTCGTAAAAATAACTAGGTTTATATTTGCATACATTTGTATATCATAATCCTTCGGCGCTCATTAAAATGCTAGTAATTTTATAAAAATTATCAAAATTTTACTAGCGTATAATTTGTGACAGTGGCTGTCAATTTAAGCTGGGGTAAATTATTCAGATATCTCTTGAGAATTTTGTGTATATTTTGTTCATAAGTAAAATAGATGTACTCATTTGATTTTACAATTACTAATAATTTTAAAACTACCTAAGTATTACGTATATACAAGATTTCGTGGCAGTAATTTAAAGTTAAAAGTATTTTAATATTTGTGATCATATAGACATTGAGTTTGATGGTTATATAGAGATTGAATAAACATCTTTTTTACATCTATATGATTTTATTTAGGATTTTTTTGGATTTTTGTGGTAGGTACATTTAAAAAAAAACATTGGGAATTCCATTTCCACGTACCAGGTGGATAAATAAAAGAGTACAGAGACTCTTGCCTACACTATAACATGTGGGTCATGTAGTGCTGTATATTTTATCAATTCTATTTTTTTTTACTTTTACAACCTTCTTCACCTATTTACATGTAAATTACAATATTGCAAAAATTGTCATGAATATTTCAAACGTTCACACTTACCTTGCATAGATAACGACAAGAACATTATCTTTATCGTTTATTTATTAAAAAGTAAATTGGTAATATATATGCTATATGTTATAACTTTGTAAAAAAATATGCTTACGTATACTTAGTAAAATTATTCATATTGTTTGTTAATGTCACGAAAATATTTATGTGACGGCTATAAGAAATTTAATTACAGAAAGTATTAAACTTTTTTTTTTTACTTTACTTTCTGTAATTAAATTTTTTATAGCCGTAGTATAATATGATTTTTGTTTCAGTAGTTTTCATTATATTCCATGTGTTTTTTAAATGTCACCACTTTATTTGACTTTTTAATTAAATCAGTAATATGCAAGCAATATGCAAATTTCCATAACTTTTCCAGCTTGGATTCAAACTTTACGTAGGTTCTCTTTACATACAGTGATATGTACGAGATATACAAAAAAGTGAAACTATAAAAAGGCTAAAACAATTGTATGAAACTCTTTTTTCAACTTCACTCTTTATTCCACATATATATAAGCGAAAAAGTATAAGCGGTCAGTTCTCCGCTTTCCGGTTGAGTGACGGAACGGACGCTTCCTCTTGTTTTGTGTAAATAATTTATTCTCCCCTGTCGATTTTCCATCGAGCCCACAACTATCGCGTTTACAGTCTTACGGTGTTCATCTTTGTTCCGATGACCTCTATCTCTATATCTTATAAAATAAGAACGATTTTTTTCTCTGTCTGGCCTTTCTACGTTATCTTCTTCTAAACCACCCAACGGATTTTGATGCGGTTTTCACCATTATGTAGAGTATTTCTCAGGGAAGGATTATATATGGTTTATTATATGTATATTTTATTGTAATTTGACATAAATATGATAAATGTGTATAAAGTCCTACCCGTTCAGACACTTTCACGCATGCGCTGCTTTAATGGTAAGTCCTACATGAAATCAATGTACTAGAGTATTATTCCTCTTAATAAGATCTACAAAAAAGTCAGCGACAGCATATTTGTATCTTCTAAGGATAACATACAGTTAGCATATTTCTGTCTAAAAAAAGTAATTTGAATATATTTTTTATTTTGAGGGATGTTTGTCCATAATGGTATCAATCCTTATCCTTTTAAATACTTTATTAATTTTCTACGTTAAACGAAGATAAAATTTGGTCTTTACACTAATTTGAAATTACGAATAGTTTTAGAGAAAAACGCATTTAATTGTTGACACATCACGCCGGCTATAAACCGCAGTTTTGGCGCAAGTTTTATTTATTACCTTACTCTCAGCATATAAATAAGTATATTAGTTACGTTGGCCATTTAATGTAGATCAAAACTGCCTTTTACTGTTTTTCATTTCAATAAGTACTTTAGATTTTAGAAGTTGTTACAATATCAAAAAATCCTTGCTTTGAAACGGCTCGCCACACGCCATGCGTCCCCCCGCGCCCCGCGACGTTTTGCTTATAGAAGCGCACCCGCCTGCCTCTGTACTGTAGAAAAGTAGATGTAGATGCGATTGTACATATTGGATAATTGGAGTTTAATATATTTACTTTCGTCCTTTTTGATTAATAGAATAGTAGGTAGTCTTTTGTTCATAATTTCTTCCGTATAAGTATTTTAGTTTAAGAGAACAGGTAGGCTTTTGTTTATCATTTCTTGCGTTTAAGTATCCTGTTGTTTATTTTGTTTACTTTTCTTCTGTTCTTTTATTTTTTTTCCTTACCTTTTAAACATAGGAAATGTTTTTAATTTAATTATACCACGACAAAGTCGTTCAAATATAGGTCGTAGAACAAGAAATGCAAATAAAAATCGTTTAAATCTTAGTGAAAGCGTATATGAGACGAAAATTAGATAGTAATTTAAATATATTTACTTATTGAGAGGGATGTGTGTCAATAATGATATTAATTCTTACCCTTTTAAATAAGTTATTAATTTTCTATGTTAAACAAAGATAAATTTTGCTTTTTACAATATTTCGAAATTACAAATAGTTTTAGAGAAAAGCTATATCGACTCATGTTATCCCTTACTCTCAGTGTATAAATAAGTATATTAGTTATCTTGGCCATTAAATGTAGACCAAAATGTTGATTAGTAGCACAGATTTGAAATAACGATACTAAAAAATTCTTGCTGTGTAACGGCTCGCCGACTTCCACGCTTCCCCCCGCGCCCTCGACATTTTGCTTATAAAAATGGATCCGCCGCACCCGCCTAGCTTCCCCCGGGCATGGAAGGAGGGCCTGCTCATCATGTTGCCCAAGGCTGGGAAGAGCCCATAGCAGCCTGAGGGGTACCGATCTATAACCCTCCTTTGCGCGGTCTCCAAGCTGTCCGAGAAGTTATTCCTCTCACTTCTCCAGGCGCATATCCACCCATGAAGCGAGCAGTTTAGCGAGTGGGTATACTACTCTGGTTACACTACGCCGTAACAGCGATCAACTGAAAGGAGAGAGCAATAGCAGTCTTCTTCGACGTAGTACACGTATTCGACCACGTCTGGCAACCGGACCTACATCATTAAGTGCGCAGAGCCGGCACCCCCCAGCACGTCGCGCATGTCTTTGCCTCCCTGCCTCAGTAACAGGACATTTTTCCTTGAGAGTTAAGAGTTCGAGGTATAGCAGCGACTCGATCGTTGCCGTTGTTCCCCAGGGCAACATTTTGTCACCTGCTCTCTACGCACTATACACTGATGACATCACATCGCCCTAGCGAGTATCACTCAAAGAGAAATCCTGCAGGTGGTCCAGAACCTCATCCTCCGTCGAGTGACGCAGGCGCCATACTACGTGAGAAACACCTCGCATCACCGCAACCTAAAAATAGAAAGCCTGGAGGTACACATTGGTCGCCTCGCGTCCAACGCATTCCGCTGCGCCAATGTATCGGGTCACCTGCACCTAAGGAGCAGCACTCCGTGGCATATCCGGCCGCGCGAGGTCAGACGTCAGATGACTTCCGAGGGACTTTCTATCCTCCTCCAAATGCGACTCATGAGCCTTGCATTGATCCTTGCTCGTTCAAGCTGGGCCTCCCTCAGGAAACTGAGGGTCTCACCTGACTGAGTTGACCGCCTAGATGGCATTTGATAATCTTTCCAATCCCGTCCCGCACGCCTCTCTCTGTGTCTGCTCTAGAGCAGGTTATCGCTTGAGACCACGGCCATGGAACCAACGCCCAAATGTCGTTCGGAGCTACTACGGAGATGGACGAGAGAATGCTTCAATTCTGCGCCTGGCTCTATAGCAAAGTAAATTTAGAAGCGATTGCACGTATTTTGGAGTTATCCAATAATTATAATGTATTTCGTCGCGGCATTGTTGGTTACATCTTTCGTTTAAGTATTTTTGGGTAGTCTGTTGTTTATAATTTCTTTCGTTTAAGTTTTCTGTTGTTTGTGTCATTTGTTCGGGTGTGTGTTTTTTTAAACAATTGGAACATCCTTATTGGAGCTACGAAAATGTGGGTTGCATTAAGGTTTCAATAATTTTCACATTAGTAATCTTAAGTGCTTTGCAAACATAGGTACATTATATGAATAATTCAGTAGCTAAAGCGGGCGAAGCCGCGAGTGGGTCGCAAGTTTATATATATAAATAAAAAACGATGGACAAGTCGAAATAGCGCCTGAAATTATACTAAAGTTTTACTATTTAATTCATAGCAAAATATTTATAATCTGTGTCATATTAAGAGACTTGCAATGCTTAGTTACTTAATAACAAAGTATATTTTAGGTAATGCTGTTATCTATTCCTCACTTTCTGCCGAATTCTAGAGGCATTGTGTGATGATTGGTGAAACTCAACGCGCGGACTTTTTCCTGTTAATGAAAATATTATGTACTTCATTTTGTGAATGGGAATTGAATTTACAACCTGGCCTTTACACCCGCAACCACCTGCACCTGCACCTGCGCCACTACTGGCCTCAATAGTCATTATGACTACAATATTCATAAAATGGGTATAATAATTAAACAGCTTAACCTCGATACCAGAGCGAAGAAAATGGAAATATAAATTTAAGTAAATATTTCATCTCCTCGAGTGGGGATCGAACCCACAACCAGTCGGTTTTGCAGTCACACCTCGTGCCGCTGCGCCACGACCGGCCTAATCGAGGTTAAGCGCGGCGTTGAGTTCTGCCACTCAACACGCAATGCCTCCAGAATTCGGCAGAAAGTGGGGAACGGAGTGTCTTAACACTAGGTTCCCTCTGCCTACCCTGCTGTGTGCGGGATACAGCGTGAAGCTAATTTAATTTTTAATTTTTTAATTAAACAGCACTGGTTCTACAAACCAGTAGTATCTAACAATGCGGCTAAGTTAATACCAAGTATTGATTTACCGACGCGACTAAAATAAAGCGGTCCCGTCCCGTATCCCGGTACATAATTGATATCACGCTCCGCACCACCTCATCATTTATTTAGCCCGCTCCATTTCGAGAGAATTTTTGTATATATAGGTAGTAGGTATATAAGTTTATTGTTTGTGTTGTTACAACATGGACTATTTTCTGAGAAATGCTTGTGAATAAAGTTATTTTTTTAGTAATCATGTTAATGTGTATATTTTCAGGTTCACATCAGGTTCATTGTATTCCGTATATAGCAGGGTAGGCAGAGAGAACCTAGTGTTAACACACTCCGTTCCCCACTTTTCGCAAAAAATTTCGAGGCTCAACTCCGCGCTTTGCCTTCTTACCAGAGTAAAGAAATGAAAATGTTAATAAATAATAATTCATTTCCCCGATTGGGAATCGAACTCACGGTCGTCACGTTTACAGAAACACTTGTGTACCACTGCGCTACCACTGCCTCAATATATCTTCAATAATTATATGATACTTTATCCTATATCTTAACTGTTAAGAACCATTTATTACTGTATAAATTATTTCAACAAGATTATATACACATACACGTATACAAAATAATTTTTTTACGCCTAGAATTGACTATGAGACAGAACCAATATGCATCGCCTTTCTTCTAATACCGCAATCATTCAAACCGAAACGCTTTGCCCTATTCAAATTGGGACAAAAGCACTGGTGGAATTTACGGCCAACACAGTGCTAGCTTAATCCTGGATTTTAGTACATCACTTATAGCACATATGTACGATTTCTCATGCCGTAAATAATTTTTATTTTCACGCAGCTCCCATATTATAGACATAAGAAATTAAGGTATAAGTCACTCTGTTTTCTTTCCAAATAGATCGGGTGGGGAGCGGCAGAATTTATCGGCGCACTGACCAGGCTAGGACTGTAAACACGACGGTTGTGAGTTCGATTCCCACTAGGTGGAATGAATTATCTTTTACACTCTGGTATGATGTCTCAGGAAATTGTGGTTCCCTCTGCCAATCTTAATATACGCGGGATACAGTGTGAACCTAAATCATTTCGTACAGCGAGACACGTGTCAAAAGCGATATGATAGCGATCACATCACTCTACATAATTTTTTTAATTTATTTTTATAATATTTCATTCTAAATGTACATGTTTGTTTCAGATTTTTCCACATAAATTTCCACATTTTGTTACCACAGCACAAAAATGTGACCCAAATCAGTATTATATTAAATGTTAAAAATAATAATGCTTGTGTCACACTCATTTCGCGTGATACAAAACGGAAGCGTTATCTAAACATGGACGTGTCAATCGCGATTTAAATAAATTCGGCACTCAATTTGAATAAAATAACCTGTGATTTGATTTGTAATATACTGGTAAATGTGCTGTTTAGTATTCAATGATTGAACTATTGATTGTAATCACAGTACGAAGTAACCAATACACTTAATGGACGTGATAGATAGACTGTTTTTTTTTTACATATACATATTATCATATTACATTTTATCTTTGAAAGACATGTTTTTTTTTTTATTTTTGCACTCTTAACTTATATCTTAACAGATTAAGAATATTCTATATTACAAATGTACGTTTCCCCTTGTGTCGGTATCGATCTCCATTGTGATTCAGACTCAGAATGCATCGATGGAATGGCGTCATTTTGATGTAGTTTTTATTACAAGCAAATTAATTAATAACTCTACAATTTACACGAATTATGACCGAATGAATTATTTTCGTTTCGCCGCCCTGGTAACAAGAAAATAGCGACGTTGAATAAGAAAATAGTGACTCTAACAAGAAAATAGTCCACACGCAATATCTCGAAAACTGGGTGGAATGTGGAGTCAACACTAGGTTCCCTCTGCTTGCTATACAGGACACAGCGTGAAGCTAAAAAAATAAAAATTACGCAAATAAATAAAATAAATCAGCTTCACGCTGTATCACGCAGCAGGGTAGGCAGAGGGAACTCAGTGTTAAGACACTCCGTTCCCCACTTTCTGTCGAGTTTTGGAGGCATTGCGTATTGAGTGGCAGATCTCAACGCCACGCTTTGCCTCGACACCAGAGCGAAGAAATGGATATATAAATTTAAGCAAATATTTTATTTCCTCGAGTGTGGATCGAACCCACAACCAGTCGATTTACTGTCACACTTTGTGCCCCTTCGCCACGACTGGCCTCAAAATACAAAATATTTATTTACATTTAATTCATTTCACCGAGGGAGTTCCTTTCTCGCATTTACCTTGATCCATCTGTTATCAATTTCAATTTACACAGTGTTCAAATAATTTTTATTCTTATATTTAGGGATGTAAATACAATATATAAATAAAATATTTTTTTGCGACATAATAATATTGTATTGAAGTTGGTTACAAGGAAAAGAATACTTCATCATACTCTATAGGAAATGATGTGGGTTTGATTTATTTAATAAAAAATGAAATATATCAGTTCGGCTATCGGCTTTTTGGTTGTCAATAAGTAGACAGATTTATGACTTGGGAGTAAATTATAATGAAACAATTGAACATAATATGCATACCTAATATTTGCTCTGAGTGTGGGTTAAAACCACAACTTTAGCTTAGCAATCAATCACACTAACCACTAAACTAATAGACCGTTCAATTGCACATAAAAGAATAATGTTGGTAACATCGTAGTATAGTGAGACGGCGTGTGTAACTATACGAGCGATGGTTGTAGGTTCGATTTCCACTCGGGGTTTTTTTATTTAGCTGTTAACGTTAACATATAGCAGTGTAGGCAGAAGGAACCCACTAAGACACATGTGCTCCCCTTTCACTCCCCACTCTGGTAGCATAGAACGCGACATATATTTCCGCCACACGACATACAATGTCTCAAATTCAAACAAATAGCAGAGAATGGAGTGCCGCGACTCTAAGTTTACTCTGAGCTCGCTAAACGAAAAAAAAACATTTATTCTAAAAAAATAGGAACATAAAACAGAAAAAATTGTGCTGTGACATATAAAAATTAACTCTACCTTTTCTCTAAGGTTAGGCTTTGTTTACATTTCACCTCTTATGTGTATCTCATATTATTTATGTAGGTTGCGAGGCAGTCGTTAAAACAAACTCATCTTTCAGCGCGCCGACACGAGCAGGGAACTTTACATATTCTAATATTACATTCTTAGGTTTACCTACTGCAGTATAGTGTAGTATAGCGTTATATATTTTAATAATCTTCACATAAACATTTTTTTTTATCTTTATGTATCTATGGTACATTTTTTTCAATATATATAGACAAAGAGTAATACTTCATTGGTTACTATTGGAGTCCACAAAAAAATTATAAAAATCATTTTAATAATATATCAAATTCAACGTATTAGGTACGGAACGGAAGTATCTTACTGAGAACAGTGCTTCAATACTAGGTTTCCAGGTTCCCTCTACCTTCCCTGCTACGTGTGGAACAAAGGTAAAACCTAAAAATATATCAAGTAACAATTGTCGTCATTATCTATATGTTATAAGTTTGTTAATCAATTCTTTTTTAAAGCTTCACATGGTATCCACAAAAAATGCATTGACGAGCGGCTTTTTTTGCTCGAGTGGAAGACAATCCTTAGTAGTTTAATTATGAATTTTCAACGCACGCGCGTCTACGTATCTACTTTGACCTGTGGCGACCCATATCTTTAGTGTAACAAGCATTTATATTAAACATTTTTTTATCTTTATGTGCTAATGATAACTAAATATTTTAACTATTTGGGTGTTCCAAATTTTTCGTTTTAATCGTAACCGATTATTCGAGTTCAAGGATTCAAGTATCATTGTACATTGTTATTTTCTACAAAAATACTAATATTATTAAAAATATTTTTAATAATTCATTACCAGTTATGGTAAATTCGTAATATTATTATTATCAACATATTATTATTGTTATTATTACTTTATAAACGTATTTTCAGCCCGATTCTTATTTAATGGTCTTATTTAATAATATGTTATAAAATATGAAATAATCCATTCTCACGAATGGAGGGCGAACCCACGACCGACCGCTTACAGTAAGTTGGGTCAGCACCTGATGATGGCCTCAAAATATCATAAAAAGATAGTAAAGAAGAGAGCATAGTGATTTGTCACTGCCACAACTCGATAAGTACTTAGTGTTATGTTAAATCTATTCAAGCAAAATTGATAAAAATATTAAATAAACATAACAAATTATTCAATTAATAATGTCAATGACAAGCAAACTCATCTACTTGTCACTGGCAACCCATTAGTGATTGCTTATGAGCCTGTGTATTCTATTAGGTTGTACTATTAATGCAAATATAGGTATAATCAATTAGAACAACGTGTTTTTAATGCAAGTTTATGTGTAAAAGAAGAAATTTTAAAAAATATATATTATTAAAGAAATTGATTAAGCTTTAAAAGTAATATGCCCACAAATTACACTTTTTCTATTAAATTAAAATATTTTTTTCAGTATTAATATAAAACAAAATAACATAAAACATTTAATAGTATTAAAAAATATCATTAATCTTACCTAAATACACCTTAACCAAAGAAACAAACGAAAATTCCTTCACAAAACACAGTCACTCAGTTATTATTAAATCACTGTCACTCTAAAGAGTATATAACATTAAATTACCAAGTAATAAATCGTAATTTTAATTCATATTTTCAATATTAGGATTACGCGGTAATCAAGAATGGTTTAACCACGTATCACACGTCCATCGTACACCGAGGCCGGAGGTAGACTGCGCCAAGGTGCGGGACGGAGAAGGCCCGCCCGCCCTAAGGTGGATCAACTACGCGTCATTGCTTCCCTGCTATCTTTATATTTCTATAGCGATTCAAATGCCGTGACAATGGGATAAGAATAAAAGATTCGTGTTGTTGGAATGAAAATGAGGTTTTGATATTATCACAAACAAATACAAGTAATTTTAACGTGAGATACGTTTGTCCTGAATTACAAATTAAATGTTGTGTGGTTTATTTTTTTAGCTTAACGTTGTATTTCACATAAAGCAAGATAGCAAGATAGGCAGAGGGGATCTAGTATTAAAGATACTCCGTTGTCTACCTTCAGAGAAATTTTCGAGGCACAGCGTGCTAAGAGGCGGAACTCAACGACGTGCTTTGTCTGGTTACTAGAACAAGGAAAGCAAATAATTATTTCTTCTGAGTAGACATTGAAATCAGGATAAAATGTAAGCTCTAAACAATCAACAATTCTTTTACGTGCAGGCTTTATCATGTTTGCAAGTTAGTGTACTGCCAGCTTTTACTAGACTGTGGTTAATCAAAATTTTTTACCACTAAACCACCTAACCTAATCAGGTTAGGTTAGGTGGTTTAGTGGTAAAAAATAGCTAAGTCAAATTTTTACTTTTCTAATATCGAGTAAGCATAAACCTCGGCACCTATATAGATCTCCCATTTTTTTGTCTGAGAAGACGAGAACGACGCATTACTTAACATTTTACTTGGCTTTTATTTTACACTTATGTTTTTCATGGGATATCATTAGTTTTTATTGAGAAATTTTTACTATTTATAATTTGTTTTTTATTTTAAAAATAGCTTTATTTTTCTACATTGTTCGATCTAATTTTCTTACTTTATTGCTTTCTTAATAGTAATTATGAATAATAACATCACAACCAAAGGATATCCAGCAAATTTTATCTATTTAGATTATTTGGCTTACTTGAGTTATGAAGATAAAATACACATTGCGCATTTCCAGCTTTTTAACTTGGCTGAACATTTAAGCGGGTGTTCTGCTCTATTAAAAACTAATTTTGAATATTTTTTGTAATCTTTTTTTTTATTTCTAAGCTAAGCCAAAAGTATAGGTAACAAAATAAGAAAGTTATAAATAACTCCAAGAAAGACAATTTGGTAAAGAGTATTCGAGATAAACCTTTTTTTGTCATCAACCTCTTCATGAATACATCCAGAATTTGAAGAAAAGTGGGGAGCAGAGTGTCTTAACACTGCTTTGTGTGGGATACAACGTGAAGCTATTTATTTTAACCATTTCACACATGTCGTGCAAGGATCCTCATGCTTTTTATGTCATCTTCGTTTGATATCATTGGTATAGCTTTCGTAGGTCAATCTAGATAATCTATTTCTTGAACTAATCACTCTTCATAAATCTAACAACTAATGAACATAAAATAAAACAACAATATTTGGTATTTTAAAATTTTTAAAGTGTTAATCCACACTTAGGAAAGAAAAATACTTATTATATAAATAATAAAAATACTTATTATATTATATAAATTTGAACGTAGCGGGACTCGAACCAGCGCCTCCTGGAAACCGACCAGGACCTGAGATTATATTATTAGATTTATGAAATTAAAATTTGTTTTGGTAAAATGAGTTTATGTTTATTTATGTGTGATTAATGTATAGACATTCATCATTGTCAATATGAAATAGGGTTCTGTTCTTTTGTCGTCTATTGTTAGAATTTCCAATCATAGCCGCATAATATCTTTTTTATTCACATAAAGAGTTTATTGTCATTTTTCCGGCATAATAACAATTTATATGGTGAAGGAGACGAGATGAAAATCTGTGTATGGAAGGAAGAATTTAAATTTTGATTATAGCTTTATAAGTTAGTATATTTTCTATCAAAAAAATCAGCTTCGTGCTGTATCCCGCACACAGCATGGTAGGCAGAGGGAACCTAGTGTTAAGACACTCCGTTCCACAATTTCTGCAGAATTTTGCAGGCATCGCGTGTTGAATGGCGGAACTCAACGCCGCATATTTTTTAAAGATTAATTAATAAATTTATGAGATTAGAAAATAATTATTAATAAAATACTAAATAATGGTATAATTTTATAATGGTCCATTGTATAATAAACAAAAATCCTTTATAAATTAACTAAATGAAAATTCTGTCTTTACTTAAACAGTACAGATATTAAAGATATATTATATCAATTTCTTAGTAAATCTTTAAAAATCATAATGCCAAGACATATTTTTCAAACAATTTTCTGCGCCGCGTATCAAATCGCTTAAAACGACGCGGCGTGACTACCGAAGCAAATATGAAACGATAAGAATACTTCAGGGCCGTACAAACACATTCATATATTATCGTACTAACAATACTTCACCAATGGCAAAGGGATAAACAGGTTATAAATACTTAAGTCAATTGTCCTTGTTCGTACTATCTCTTGATGATAACTTGGTTCTATCTTGATACGAGGTGGTACTAAAAGTCATGAAAGCCATGCTTGTCATGCCGTTTAGATATAAACAGATCATTAAATACAAAACTGTTTATTATGTACAAATTTGCAGCCTTAAGCATTCAGGTTTTTATTACGCGGCGAAATTTACACAAATTGCAACAGAAACGATACGTTAAATTAGCCGCACTGCAAGCTGTTAAGTCTGAATACTTGGTATTGAGTTCAGCTTGATACCTTCACGTGATCTCGAGATAAATGATCCTGACAAACGGGCAGACGGACAAAGATGTACTAGTTTCGATCTCTATATATATTAGAAAAACGTGGAACTTGGAAACCGCCCTAAATCCTAATGCGGAATGCATTTGGACCTAGGGCAAATTCCTAAGTGAATAACACTTTAAAAAATAAAAAAAATAGTTTCGATCTCACCTGTTAAGAATGTTTATAATCTTAAATAATGTAATTCCCTCACTATACTAACTTAGCGTTATCAGCATTCGCGATACATGAAGCGGAAAATGCATAAATATGAAAAATCATACATATTAATGTGACAACCGTAGTATTATTGTAAGAGCTGTGCATAATTTATTCTAAATATTTTCTATAGCACTGTATAAAAATATGTAAATATTTAAAACTTAAATCTTTCTTAAGTGTTAAATATTTTTTTCGTGACTCAAGAAATTACGATCCAAATAGACTCCAAATAGAAATGGACTCCAAATTTGAAATTACGACTTGCTTTCAATTCACTGTATAGATTAGTAGATATTGTCATATAGTAGAGGTCAGTCAACACGTAGAGACAGAAGAAGTGCGATTGTAAACGCGACTGGTTATGGGTTCAATTCCGACTCGAGGAAATAAAATATTTAATATTTTCATTTCTTCACTCTGGTAACAAGGTAAACCGTGGCGTTGACTTCCGCCACTCAAACAAGCAATGCCTCTAGAAAACAAAATATACTGTATAAAATTATTCTAACGTATATTTTGGTTATATATATTTATTATTAATTTCATTTAGTCAATAATACGTTCAAATTTCTCTTAATATTTAAACAATCAATAAGTAAGACAGTTCAGACAGGCTCTGCTCGTAATATATTGTGGCTAGTTTATTATGTATAATAAAACACGATAAGAACGATAAGAATTATAATGTAAGCTGCATTAAAAATAAATCTAAACAATTTATATACACGTTTTCTTAATTGACTACATATTTATAGACACGGTCGTGTCGTAGTTGTTAGGTCTGTTTGTTGGCTGCCTATGATCGTTGCAAGTTGAAATCCTGATCGAAGAAATATTTAATTAAAAATATGTTTTCCATTTTGTAATCTTAAAGCGGATAAGAGGCGGACCGACGAACCACCTTGAAAAAAGTGTTAAAGGCTCACCCAACGTGAGTTCCTGTTTCATAGTAGATATATCCACACAATATACTTTACTTACTTACCTCATATAAGTGTAAAATTTAATTATTACGATACAGAACGCTTTGTAGTATAATAATATAAGACTTAGTTCTTATAGAGTGCCATAAATATACAGACGTACAAACTTCTGTGTACTTATTCCGCACCTATTTTGTTTTTCAGAGTAATTGATTGAGGTTTTAGCTTTATGGTTACGTGAAATTGCTGTAGAAATAGACGAAATAGAGATGAGGTAGAAAAAAGTTGGGCAAACATTTAGTCTATCGGACCACAGTAACAGTATGAACAAAATTCATTACATGGTGGTATCAGATTTTTTCCGTTTTGTCTTATATAAATGACGCAAAGCACCCGGAGGATAACTAGGGAAAAACGTCACAGCGGCTATCATTTACATCATAATTCTTGTCTCTGAATGAAATTTAGGCGTTGCTCATTTTTAATTAGACCCGGACTTAATTGAAGACTTGTCTTTGACCAGTTAACAGTTATTAGCAGGAAAATACAGGGGAGAAATCTTCTTTTTAAACTTAATCTAAGCTAATCTACATTTTTGTTGGGCGCCATTATTCCAGTCGTCCCTAGACAGTCATTAATTGCATTTCATTATCATAAAAAACGCCTTCAACTAGAAACTTTCTCTTTCCTTGACACCTCTTGAATTATTTATTGAAATAAACCTTTTTAAGTTTGTCGCAAAAGAAGTGATCGTATTTTAGATTCAAATACGCCTCGCGTTGTTTATATATACGACTCTACCAAAATTAATTATTCTCGAGAACTTCTTTATTATGTAAATAATAATAATTAAATTGGTAGCATTAAAATTATAATTTTCCCCTTATTTACTTCCAATAAAGAATTGTTGAGGCCAGTCACAGCGCAGGAGTAAAAAGTATTACTGTAAAGTCGACTGGTTGTGGGTTCGATCCCCACTCGCGGAGATGAAATATTTAACAAAATTTAATTTCCATTTCTTCGCTCTGGTGTCGTGTGCCACTGCGCCACGACTGGCTTCAAATATAATGTAAAAAAAATATAAAATAAAATTAATAATTTAAAACCTATTACGGCTTAATATATTTTACTCTAAAATATATTTTCTATTTGCGCTTTTCTGAATAACATTTTAATAATCGTGGTGGACGCGGCCATCTTGGCTCATTGGGACGGTGTCTAACTATTATCGTAGTGGTTATGAGTTTGATTCCCACAAGGGAGAATTAATTGTGTCCATGTGAATAGATTAAAGTATTAAGCTTGTATAAGGTAAAAAAGTCCCTCATTCGTGTTTAAGCACTCTGTAATAGAATCCATGACTCACAAATGTTACACAGTAACCGTAAGACTTTTTTATTATTCTTTTAGTAATGATACCTAAACTAGAAAGTTATATAAAATATTTTAAAGCATTAAATTTCATTAGAACGTAAAAACAGCAGACATTTCTAAGTTTTCCCAAAATGGCTCGAGTAATAGAAACTTGCTTTTTCTATCAAATAAAATATTATTCAGTCGTACTTGTAAGTAGTGGTTTATACATAATATAGTGAAATTATAAAAGGCTTCTCAACTACTAATGTTTTATGTTAAGTTTACGCTTCGAGTATTTTTTATATCTTTCTGTTTTCTCTCTCCGCTTTTAATACTCTTAAGAGTTTAACTAGAACTGATCCAGAGAGATGATTAAGCGATTCATTTTTTGGCAGTTTTCCAAAAGCTACAATATTAAAAAAAATATAATAATAAAAAAAATTGCCAATACATTTTAATACTGGAACTTTTAGACAAAGTCGAGTTTTATGATGAAATATTGTATACACTTTTATATTTAGGTACTTTTCGGTAATATAAGGTTCCCTTATAGGAGCAGTAAATTATTATATAGGATAGTGCTAATACTAATGCTATCGTAAGATATGCTTACTATAAGATAGATTTAATGGAAAACTAGCCTTAGCCCTCGTGGCATTCGTTAAGAGTAACAGGACAAGAAATAAATTGTCTTCAATCAGATTTGACATAAACAAGCAGACCCTTATACGAGTATAAGCGTTTTCTAAACAAGATTAACTTTAAGTGATAAATGTTTTTCATACTATTTTTATGTTACCTACTTTTTTATCTACATATCTTTCATATAAATAATTCAAAAGTAACTAAGAGATTTTAGTGAAAGGTTACTCTGTTTTTAACTAAAACAAATTGTGTGCAGATAAAGATGTATTGTTTATTTATATTTGGGAAGTATGTTCAGTAGAGCAACACTGCATTGTGCAGCTGTGCTGACGTTTTGCCGTCTCATCAACGTAGCTAAGGTTCCGTTAACTCTGTTACCGGCAACAACACCCCTTTCCACATCCATCTTGTATCTGCCATCTCTACTGAACATACTTCCCAAATTTACCACTTCATTCACAAATTCACATCAGAGTTTCATAAAACTTTCCTTTCCCGCTGTGGCATTAGTATACAGAGTTGACGAAAACTTTGTACTTTTGCAATTGTAAAAAAACTCGTTTACTTTCCTTTAATACATAATTACTCTGAAATGTTATTTATTAACTGTATTTTTGGTGGGTGATGCAGAAAACAATTGTTTGTATCGCAAATAAAAAGAAAACAACAAAAGTTTATAACGATATGGGGAACGAGGTGTCACGGGTAGACTGCCCGTCTATCCGTGACCACGGACTACTGCAAAGTATTCGAAACGTCGGGTTTCCAAAAATGTATAGAAATACTAAATATACGCGATTAATCCGATTAAAATAGTTTAATTTAAAAAGCATATATCTGTCTAAACTAAATGGCTATGGGCTCAAATTCAAAGTGAAATAATTTCATAAATATTTTAAATTTTTAACGTAATCATAAGTTTTATAGAGAAATTACAACGTTACGTAGTAATATTTTCCATATTTTTCATACAAAACGGGTGTATGGGTGATGTATTCGGGTATTAGGTGTGCATATTGCAGACATTATAACTGCAATCGATTCTGAAAACTAATAACTATAAAACAGAATCGGCAAACCATTCCAAATTTTTCACGCATTCCGGTCACTTCAAAAGTTGGCTTAACTACTATATGAATTCTTTTGTTCCTTAAAACTACCCGAAAGCTTTTGTGGTTAAGTATTTCCGTGAAACCTCACCCACTCTGACCATTTCCACTTGACTGAACACTTTCATCTTACATTGTTATATATGGATTCGCACATTACTTTCTCTAAGGGAGGCTTTTTTCAGTGTTAATATCCGATTAAATTAGGGAAAATAGGTTCTATTACGATATATAATTCTTGTTAACTACTTGTTGTAAACATTCTAAAAATAGTTTTGAATTTTTTTACTATAGGTTTGCACTCGTTGAACGTACATACATTTTTTTTCTAGTATAATTCTTATACGGGAAATGAATAGATTGATATGATTGATGTGACTAGTATGATGATGAATAAAAAATAAGTAGTGTTGGGAATTTGTAGATAGCAGGTACGAGTATAATACAAAAATATAGAAAGGGATATAGATATTGAGATTACTGTAGTTTTAAATGTAAGTTTAATCAAATTTAACCGCAAGTAGGAATCAATTAATGCAATACACTAAATGGGCCCAAATTCTCAATCAAAAACATTGAATCAATTAATTAAAACATAGTAGCATTAAAGATTCCCGTATGGAGATGTTGGCGCGGCGAGTGCAAATTGGGACATCGGACTTGAGCGGCTTGGCCTCCCTTTATAGAACTTTGTGATCACACTCATCATCCCACCATTCATCGCGCTTTTTGACAAGCCTCTTTTTCCTTTACCACATACCCCTATCACTGCTTTCTTCTTACAATGCCTAAGCATCTGCCAGAAGTCTTTAACATTTCCATTCCCAAATTCACTGCTGTCTTGCTTTTTGGAAGCTCTTTATGATATTCCTCTCTAGTCGGTGAATCTTGAAGCTTCCAGCTTCTTATGCGGTAGTTCGACTCCAATTTTGGACACCTCATTTAGCTGCGCCAACCTGCGAACGGACCCCTTATCCTAGCAACGACTACGTAGTGGTCTGTTCCCAGATCAGAACCCCTAAAACTCGTGTGTCCATAACTTGGCTTCGAATACGCTGATCCACTAGGAATAAATCAATCATACTTTTAATTTCCGTTCCCTACATATACATGTGAATTTTTTTTTGGTCAAACATCGAGTTTGCCAAAAACGAATTGCTTTCCTGACAAATTTCCAATATAAGCCTTCCGGCCTCATTTATTCCCTTGTCATCATACTGACGCTCCCTCTCCACTCCCTCGTAATCGCTTCGCGCAGTTGAAACCCATCCGTTCAAATCACCACATATTATTAATTTTTCGTTCCCTCTAACGCTACCTAGAATGTCTCTGACACTCTCCCAAAACTTTCCGAGTTCCCCTAATGGAGCTGAGAATACTGGCACATACGCCACTAACAATAATACTCTTGTTAACCGCGAGTTGAAGCGAACCCAAAGCCATCTAAAGTTAATCGCCTTGTATTCAACCGCTGCACTAACCAACCGAGAGGACAATAAAACACCTACACCTTGACAGCCTCGCTCACTCTCTGGTACACTGGCCCAGAAAGTGACCCGGTTGTCCGGTAAATCGGTCGTGTCATTGCCCTTTTGCTTGGTTTCAGTCACACAAACGACATCCAAATCTCTATCACCCATCACATCTAATAATTCATTTATCTTTTCTTCCATCCCTCCTCTTACATTCCACGTAGTTATTCCTCCGTCCTCCACCTCCCGCCTTTCCGGACATGGCATGTTGGGGGCAGTCCCCAACGCCGCATTCGTCGCCAATTGAAACACCAGCAGGGACGCACTGATAGAGTCTCCCCAAAATAAAGTTCATACCACTATAAATTATAATTCCATAATATCAAGGCTTTCCATTGAAATAATATTTCAAAGAGTCGATACGAGCGGAATAGCCGTAGTATTGATAAATGCCTCAAGTTCCAGGCTAGAACATTCTCTAAATTATTCTATAAGAAATATGGCATAAACCTATAACCTATATGTATGTACACAATATAAAAGTTGTTATTTGTTATTTAAAGTGCATTTATTTTGAAGTTATCTATTAATATTGCATTATGCATTATTTATATAATAAATAATTTGTTAGCTTCGACAAGATTAGTTAAATTAAGTCACTTTCTCGATATTTTCTCAATCTATTAATTAATATTAACTAATCTAAGTGTCTGAACCTTCTAAATTATGAAAATACCACCATCAAAGTCGAAGATATAAATTCAAGTGGTCAAGAGTACTCCAATATTCAAATCCAACGAGGAACATCTCGTAAGAGCTGAGTTTCAAAGTCCTTACAAATGTCTGTAATGAATCAAACGCAATACAACCTAATATGGTTTCTATTGCTTGAGAAATAAAGCCTATAAATTACTGCTGTTGCTATAGTTTTGTGAAATATTGAAGCGCTTCAACTACTGTAGTAGATAAGTCTACGTTGTGTGTAGTTTGGACTTCTTAATAGTTTTAGTTTGCACGAAATAAACTGTCATTTATCTTATTTTATCATTCAATATCTTACTTAAAAAAATATTGCTTATTAACTATTTTTATTTGCTAATATCTCTCGTCTATTAAATAATTGTAGTTTATGTCTTGTATATTATATAAAATTATAGAAAAGAGCATAGGCGTATATAGAGATTTGGAGGAATGGAGCCTGGTCTGATGATAGATACTAGATATGTTCGTGTAAAGGTCTTTTTTTAATTTTCAGAACAATTTTTTTGTTAGTAAAACTGGATGGGCGCCGACCACCAGATCCTTCGTATTCCTACGTCCAAGGCAGAGAGAGCCAAGTAATTCGCTAAATTCGCTAAAGTTTTGTTTAAAGGTAGCTATTCTGCGTTTGCTCATTAAAGACGTGTGGATTTGGAAATATATTATTTTGTGCTTTATCTATGTATGCAGCACATAGTACTAACACAAACACCATAGTGGCGCAGATAAGAAATATCTGATTACACTAGCGAGAGTAGTAAGTTTTATTTCCATCTTGAAATATAATTATGCTTAAGTAATTTTTTTAGCCTTACCATAAAAAAAACCTGAGAACCTAGTGTCAAGGCACTCCGTTTCCCATTAGATAACTTGGGTGGAACTAAACGCCGCGTGAGCGAAAAGTTATTTTATTTAAAATTATTATTTATATATATAATGACATTTATATTACTAAATCATAAAATATAAAAATATATCAATATCATATAGTGCAGGTAGTATTTACGTCAACTGAGAGAGTTCCCGTTGTCATCCCCCGCTAACGAAGTACACTCGACCCGCGCTGTATACGGGTCACGAGCAGTGCTGCGTTTGACGCACTCAGCCAAGAATATGCAAATTATGTAGATGGCTGTATTTATGGAAAGACGCTTGATCTATATATATATATATATATATATATATATATATATATATATATATATATATATATATATATATATATATATATATATATATATATATATATATATATATATACATAGGGGAATTGTGCTTAAGATGGCATACGAAGATAAGATGACACACTGCCAATATTGATTTAAATATTTGCGCTAAGTGTGATCTTATGACGTTTTAGAGAATGTCTTTAGATATCGCTAGTATTCAAATTCATTATGACGGAAGGTAAACGCAGATTGGCAAGTAGTTCATGTTTTTGTAATTTTGAATAGCAGAAAATTTTTCTTTCGCTTTTGCTTGGTGGTGAAAATACACGTAAGGCAAGGATTTTCTACTTGAAGGAATTCTTAATGTAAAATAGGCTTATTATATGACACAACTAACGCTAAAAGCGCATTCTTACCCATAAACTTTAGTCACAACTGTTACAATTAAATTCACATATCTATTGGGTAAGATGACATACAAAACGTGAGTATAAGATGGCATAGTATGTCATCTTACACTTATAAATAGGACCGATTAAGAAGCCAGAAGAGAAGAGCGTACTTAAGCGTATTTCTCCATTGCTAAAGTCTACTTCTACAGGAAAGTCACGTGTGAACAAAAAAGTCAGTGGATCGCAGTTATGACGTCTATGTAATCTTACCCTATAGGTATGTCGTCTTACACCGGTCGACCTAAGTGCGATTTATGTTTGTTTTTTAATTTTATGTTGCTTTGATTGTTCTGAAACTACAATACTTTCGTTGAAAATGATATATATGATAATATACGCAATGTCCTGATCTCACATGACTTCATTTGTTTCAAATATTTATCTTGAAAGAAAAAGTATGTCATCTTGAGCACAATTCCCCTATATATACATATATACATATATATACACACATATATATATATATATATATATATATATATATATATATATATATATATATATATATATATATATATATATATATATATAATGTCTCCAAAAATCTGCGGAAAGTATCTTAACTTTGAATTTGTATACAACATTACAACATTTAGCAAAAAAAGCCATATGGAAGATTTATTATTAGATAAAAAAAATCTATAATACAATCTACATATAATACTCAATTATCATATTTACATTGAGCTGTAGATTAAAAGCGAATGTCGTGGAAGCTCCCCAATAATTGCATTGCACCAGACGTGATATATTCTGAAGTTTTACCAACGTAATAAAAAACTTAATATTATCATATAGTGAATTATAAATAATAAATCTAGTTGTTGCCTTAAAAGAATTTTATCACTTTTGTTTAGCTAACCCAATCTCCCTCATTTAGAAGAGTAGGATTTTTTCTATATTTTATTTCATGTATCGCGTATACTTCATAAGGTTAAAGCCAAAATAAAGTATTAAGTACTTTTATATAAATATCTATACAAATATTTCCCCTCGTGATAACCAAACTCACAACGATAGATATTATCGTCATAATTTTAGCTGAGCTACCATGGCGTTAATAATTTGCTCCGGGCTTACTCATAGCAAATAAATAATTAATAAAATTAGTAACAGAGTGCGTACTCTATTCTGTATTTACATTTCAATGATAAATTCAATTAGTGCTACTAAATTATTGATCCCATTACTTTACGCAAGCACTTTATAGACGAGTTTCTATTTTATTTGAATTGAACCTTTACATCGAACTTTATAAAAAACAATTGTTTTATAAAAAGTAATAAAATATTTCATATAATATAATGAGCATTGTGAATTAAATATATAAATAGAGTTTTATTGGATTATTTATGAAATCTTTAATACGCTCATACAAAAAAATGTGCTTCTGTTGTATCCCGTTTTTTGTGGGATAGATAAAAAAAAGTAAAAAATCAGTTTCTCTTTTCACCACTTCGACTTTGAGTTGAATCGCCGTTAATTTTTCAGACCGAGTAAATTAGATATAATTTAACGTTTCTCTGAACTGATATCGAATCTAAAACTATCTAAACTATTGGTTTACAAGCAATGGCTAGTCACTGCAGTGGGATAGTTGCCTCGGTTATGATTACACCATGTTAGGGACGTTAATGGCGATAGCGCTAGACACTATTTACAGACCTAAGTACTATGAAAACTATCATGATAGAAGCACAGGTTATATCATTGCGATCAAAAGCCTCCGACACATATCTTTGATAGATATTGACAGTATATTGGTCACTAATTTCTATTGAATATTTTTATAAGTGATCGTAATTTCAGTTTACTCTTTTTCTATGTAAGAGTACACATATTAAATAATATTGTTTATGAAATATTAATTCTTTGTTAATGAGTTTTTATTTAATTTGTAAACAAATAAAGCAAATATCTATCCGTAACAAAAAAAAAATAAACTTAACAAAAATAATAGTCGAGAACGTTTTGCAATCTAAACAAATTTCTAATGTCTAAACCAAACAGTATTATGGTTGGAGCTTCTGAAATAAATGAAATATAATAAAAATACATTTAAAATATATATTTTCTTTTAAAGTAAATTAAGACTTTGTACTGCCATAGGCGTGATTAAAGTAATAAATTAATAATACTTCCCTAAGGTAATTTACAACTATAACAACAGCGAAATTTAAAAGAAAATTAAAAAAAGCGAAATTTAAAACATATTTATTCGCATTATTTTTTTTTGGCGCAGAGGCCGAGCGTGTGACTGTAACGTGCCTGTTGTGGGATCGATTACCACATGAGAAAATGAACTATTATTTTTGAATATTTTTATTTCTTCTCTTTGGTGCCAAGACAAAACGCGGCGTTGAATATCTGCTCGAAAATTTTTCTCCTCGAAAATGTTGTGGTAAATGGGGTGCGGAATGTCTTAACACTAATTTCCCTCTGCCCACCCTGCTATGCGCGGGATACAGCGTGAAGCTGAAGAAAAAAAGCAAAAAAATTATAACTACATCTAAAAATATAGTAAGAAAAGTCTCAAGTTTACTATCATAAATGAAAGCCAAACTTTCCTTGACTTTTGCGAAACCAGTCATAAATAAAAAAATACGAGGTGCTCCTTTTATGTTAACTTAAACGTTTCTGAGCTCGCTTTATTAAATCTTCATAACTTATATTAGACGTGATGCTGAAAATAATGCAGGAAATATATTTTTTTAGAAAAATGTATTAAATTTATGATATTGGTTGATTATAATTAAAATAAATAAACAAATTCATATATCCTACATGAGAACACTTTATAGTGTTTCTATTATGAAAATTATATCACCGATTTGATTCAACAATGACGTAATGGCATATTAAAAAACAAGTTATATATGTCAATAAATTAATTAAATACTGTTAATATATTTTATCTCTTATATTTTTTTTATGTATTATGTAATATGTTCATTGCAAGACACTAAACAAAGGACGGAGCTAGAAATAGCAACGTGCAATATGAGGACACGGATGAGATAAATGAGTACTACATGGGATGGATGATAGAGATCTAGACGTGATCTATGGAACTTAGAAAATAGAAGAGACTTAGAAAATAGAGAGATTTAGAAAATAGAAACTACAGATTTTCTATATAGTTGAGTCGTTTTTAAGTCGTAGCACAAAATGGTGTAGGAATCGCTACGGGATAGGTCTCACAATTTTTGAATGAGAGAATAGAAAACGACTGAGGCTAACCATATATTATACCAATAGAAATGTGAAATAACACAAGGAATGGAGCTTTCATTTATCAAAAGCTTATGTTTTTAATATATACAATAGGTATAAAAAATTTAGACCATTCATGAACACGACAAGTTCGATTCCTACTCGAGGAAATGGAATATTTAGCATTTGCTCGTTCTAGTAACGAGACAAAACGCAGCGTTGAGTCACTCAGCGCGTAATGTCTGCAGAATTTGGCTGAAAATGATTTACATTTTATTTTTTAAATTAAATCATTTAAAAAATAAAAAACAATGTTTTGTAAAATTTATTATGCTAAGGGCTAAATAAATCAAAATTTAGATATAAATATTACAAATATCGAATACCGAAGGGCTTGGTAATGTAAAACAGTAAAAGGAAAAGAAAATAAAGCAAACCTGTAACTGTATGACAAATTGCCTTTAGTTTTCCGCGTAAATACACTTGCATTTCTCTTCATCGCTAATCGCGTTGATATCATATTTTAGTTCCTTGTCAAATTCAAGATATAAGTGTAGGTTGCAATTCTCCTTCAAAGTAATTATAATATAAAAATAGGCCAAAAATAAAAAATGTATGAGATAAAAAAATATGAGTTGATGGATTGACTGTCTCGCTGGCTTTTTGTTCTCAACTTAGTGCTTTATCCTACATAGAAGTAGGATAGGATAGAGAACCTAGTAATAAGACATTACGCTGAGTGGCGGAACTCAACACTGATTAAACGATTGATTTATATTCAATGATATGCTATAGAGATACAAAGTGCAATGTTAGGTTTTGCTTCACAGTGCATCTCTCCCACTTCCACAAAATCTAAAAGCTAGTAGAAATAAAAAAAATAAAAACAGATGCAAACTAATATTTGAGTTTTAATAACTATTTTAACATAAACTTTAAAATACTTATAACTTTTATGATAAAAATGTGTTTTGCAGTTATTTTAAGCCTTTCATGAATATTAATGGGAAGCGTGTCCGAGATTCTACATTATCTAGGCAGAACAAAGGAAAGCTTTTAACCTGTCGTCTCTGGACGGCTCTTAGGAGGAAAATTAATTTACAAATCACACGTCCAATTTTTTTTATATATAATATGCTTTTGACTTACCTTTACATATTGAAGTCGAAATATTATAATATTATATTATACGAAAAGTTTGTATTAAGAGTTTTTTGTGTGGAGTAAAATAGGCTTATAAACTGAAAGCCAATATTTAGAATGATCAAATCAATGGAATCTTTAGAAGAACAAAAACAGTTCTTTTGAAATTTAGATTTTTTAGCTTCACGCTGTATCCTGCACATAGCAGAGTAGGCAGACGGAAAATGGGAACCTAATGTTAAGACACTTAGTCACGATGACGTCGTTTACATTAGATTTCATAAATATCTACAAACTGTAAGGTAGTTAATAAAGTTTAACACTATAGTGTAACTCAAATTACATCCAGGGATTTGTGTTTAGAGTCAAATATTACCCGAAGTTGAATTTCAACTCATCACAAAGCACACTGGTGTTTGATAAATATGAGCAAAATTCGTCGTCAAACTGATAATTAGGAAAGTTCAGCTCACCCGTCTTTCAGAATTCTATAAAGAACAGATATTAAAAATATTTAGAGAATAAAAACAGATGTTTACATAATGTATAAGGTCGGGGCAAAGTATTTTCGTATCGTTCATACTAAAGAAAATATTTTTTTTAGGTATAATATATATATTTTTTTTATAATATGTATGTGTCGTTTTGATCGATGACTTGTTGCCATTTTTTGGGTAGTGCCATGATCCCATTCCTATTTTGAGATGTTTGACTACAAAAATCTGACAGGTAGTGTTCAGGTGGAAATCTGATGGGGCAAGGTCTATACTGAGGATGCATCAACACATCCCAGCCAAGCTCTCTCAATTTTTGCTGCGTGGCTATAGATGGGTGCGGTCTAGCGTTGTCATGGTGGAACTCCACGCTCTTCCTATTCACCTACTCCGGCCGGTTTTTCTCAATACCTTTTTATTCTCATCAGTTGCTGAAAGTAGAGGTCAGAATTGATAATTTTACCCGTTGGCAAAAAAACGCTCACAGTGGACGATTCCTTTCCAATCCTACCATACACATAGCATTACTTTGTTTCGAGTCAGGCCGGACTTTGCCACAGTCTGTGGGGCCTGTCTATGCTTCGACCATGATCTTTTTCGCACAGTCTTATCGTGTCATCAGTCACCCATTTTTCATCACTTATTTTATCTGTGACAAAGCGCCCAAAGCGAACCTTAACTTTCACACTAAAATTTTCAGACTTGAAACGCTTGAACCACTTTTGTGCTACTCTTATTTATACCGCATTAGGTCCGTAAACCGCATAAGTTTTATTCCCGGCATTCGTCGAAAAACAATTGAAAAATAGCGGGAACTAGTTTATTTTATTTATTGCATCTTCAGAATGTCACATTTAATGGTATTAAAACCAGCCAGTTACATTCAGTATAGCCAAAGATGTTTGATTACTAATAATACATTCAAAATACGAAAATACTTTTACCCTAACCTTTATTTCAAACATTTATAATATGTAGATATAGTAATTTTACTAGCTGTGTTATAGGAAATATTTTGTCATAAGTTATTTCTTTTCAGCTTCACGCTGTATCTCGTATATAGCAGGGTAGACAAAGGGAAACTAGTGTTAAGGCACTCTGTTCCATACTTTTCGCAGCTTTTGTTAAGTGGAGGAACTAATTGTTGTAAATGTTTTACGAGATATAGTACAGATATTTGGAAAATTTTAGTGTATTTATTTTTGATTAGTATAAAAGAAAAACGGGTATTATTATTAAATTCTTGCAGGAAAGAATTAGTCTTTTTACCAAAAATATTACAAAATTAAAAAATCAGCTTCACGCTGTATCCCGCACACAGCAGGGTAGGCAGAGGGAACCTAGTGTTAAGACACTCCGTTCCCCACTTTCTGCCGGATTCTGGAGGCATTGCGTGTTGAGTGGCAGAACTCAACGCCGCGCTTAACCTCGACACCAGAGCGAAGAAATGGAAATATAAATTTAAGTAAATATTTCATCTCCTCGAGTGGGGATCGAACCCACAACCAGTCGGTTTTGCAGTCACACCTCGTGCCGCTGCGCCACGACCGGCCTACGATTACAAAATTAATACAACACAAAAAGAAAACATGTACCTTTTAAACATTCAGGCTGAAATTTAAAGCGCGCTCCTCATTTTTTTAATTATTTACGTGTTTAGGCTCACGTCTGCTGCGGGGCGAGGCCTTTAATATTTGCTTTGTGAATTGTTTATAACACCTTTGTGGTTTCTAGAAATATTGACCGCGATGATTTTGGGTTTAAATTTCAAAATTTATATATAATATACTTTTTAATTTAAGATATTTCATTCGTCATATAATATTTCGGACCTTCCATAACACGTTCTTTCTGGCCTTTGTCAATGTAGTATGCAAATCACTTTGTGTATTACTGAAAATCACATTAATTCCGTAATTTGAAAAAGCTATTTGTATATCTGTGGGAAGTGAATATATATTTTTAAAGTGTAACTTTATCATCTAAGCCTCATATTGTCTTAATCGAACCTATAGTAAGGAAAATGTTATTAGAATAAGCACGGTATATAAAATAATTGTCTTCATTTCATAATGCAGTTATTCCAAAGAGAAATTTTAAATTACGTCGCAGTTTTCTAAAGTAATTTATATGATAAGACTCTCTAGAATGTTATAAGGTTAAAGAAGCAAAATGAAATATCCTTTTCTTCGTCTATGATAAGTGATATTTTAAAGGATCATACATTTCTATTGGATATCAATATTGGATTGGATATCAAGTCCGTAAAATTGTCAAAATTTTATGTTTCTTTTTATGAGCATACACAATAAAAATTGCGTGTTGAATTGTAAAAATCAACGCCTAGCTTGGCCATTTTACCAGAGTAAGGAAATGAAAATATTAAATAATTAATTCTCCCGAGTGAGAACTACAACTGTATCACGATACACTCAAATAAATAAATAAGATGCTACGATAATTAAGGTGTTGCTATTAGCTTACTTTATAATTTTAAACAAAACACTGTTATGATACAACGAAATTAATTTGTGTCTGTTAAATTAAGAGAAACGACGAAACTGAATAACATAAATATTTGAAACAATCAACGAGATTTGATTTTATATTATGTTAATATTGAGCGAAGGTAACAATTCAAAGTGTTCTCTGTTGAATTTGTTGCTTTCAATGTTCATTTTCTTTCGTAAAATAAAATCAGCTTCACTCTGTATCCCGCATACAACAGGGTAACCAGAGGGAACCTAGTGTTATAGTGTGTTATAGACACTCCATTCCCCAGTTTCTGCCAAATTCTGGAGACATTGCGTGTTGAGTGGCAGAACTCAACGCCGCACGAGCGAAGAAATGAAAATATACATTTAAGTAAATATTTCATCTCCTCGAGTGGGGATCGAACCCACAACCAGTAGGTTTTACAGTCACGACCGGTCTCAATCAATTCTTATCATATGTTATCCTTTTCTAGATGATTTATTAAATACATTTTTTATTTTCTTTCTGCTAATTAAACTAGACCAAAAAATAAGATATAATTATCATCTCCAGATATATATTTCTTAAGAAAGTACAATATGAATGGAACGTACGATAACGACGAATATAATTTTTCCATAAACATTTTCTAATTACTAAAACACAGTGTAAAAAGTACGAAACAAGAATATAGTCCCCGCTGAGATTATTATGCCCAAGCTATTAAAAATTTACTGACTTAAATAAGCATTTTTTTAATTTACTTACACGTATTATATTTTTATACGTCATACTAATAGAGATATGTTTAATGGACAGACGTGATGGTTTGCAGACCAAAATCAAAACTCTCCTTTTTCTTTGCCGTAATCGGTTAAAAAATATATATGAAATTCAACCTAACTTAACTTCCATTTGTAGCCAATAACCTAATATAAGACTAACAAAAGCATTTCTGGAGTGAATCAAATGTAAATAACAGATCAAGTAGCTATTTATTAATGGAAGTGGACGAATGGCAATCGTTAATTCAGAAAAGTGGTCAGCTTTTCACTTTTATTTCCTAGATTAGATTTCATTTTATTGTAAATGTATTTTGCTATTCTCATTGGAATTTTAGTTCTTTTAACTATTATAAATATATTCATGTAGTATTTCATAAATATAAAGATAAATCATTATTTTTACGATTTGATTTTTATATTAATCCAAACGTCTTCAAAAGAAAACGCTGTCACTTATGTGATAGAGAAATAATTGTTGAAAATTAATTTGCAAAGTGCATAGTATGATAATTGAAAGGCTGAACAAAGTTTTATTATTGTATTCATAAGTCTGAAGGGAAGATTCAAGTAGATTTTTTTGAAATAAAGCGTTATTTTTTTATTTAAGTTTACATATTCTAGATTAAGTAAAATAATATCATTTTTGGTTATAACCTTCCAAACAATAAGTTTCATAGATATTATTAACATATTATAAAAAAATATTACCGAAAAGTTCTTACTATTTTGTGATCTCTAGTAATTATTAAGTAAGAATATTTATATGAGGACATGAGGACCTCCCGGAGCGTATGTACGAGCATGTCCCGGAGGGCTGTCAAATTTACGATACCAGTTAAAGGTTAAGAACGTAAAATAGCAAATTCTTTGTTTTCCTGTTCCCCTAAGAATTTTGAGAAATTTTCTCTTAGGGCTCCCTATCTTCTCTAACCAACTTTCATGACAAATTTTCTTTTTTTTTATGAGGGGCACGAAGCATGTTAAAGGAGTGACATAACACTACTCCCATTTCCCTTTGTCTACCCTGCTATGTGCGTGAAGCTTTATCTTTCTAAGTTTTTTAATTTCGCCTGTGCGGTTTCTATCAGTGAATCAGTAAGGAAAATATATGTAACAAAATATTTTGTATAGAGATATAAAATACGTAAAAAAATAAATATAACCTTTTTAACATTTATAAAGTGTTATTCCGCACTTAAGAAAGAAAAATACTCATTAAGAAAACATATAAAAAATCCTGCTACTTTCAAATTTTCATACGTTTTTTAATAAGTATTAGATGTAATTTTTTCAGCTTCATGATTTTTCCGCATATCAAGGTAGACCAAGTTGTTATTGGTGTGTCATTCGAAATCGAGTTTGATTGTTGAGTGGCGGAACTTAACGATTAGAGCTTGAACTTACATTTTGACGGTCCCAAGGTCACAAATGAAAAATTGCGAATGCGATTTTCACTTTCGAAATTTTACCTAGGGACCATTGCTTCATTTCGTTTACAGTCAAACGGTGCCCCACTGCGCCATAATGGCCTATTATAAATATACCAAACTCAAAAACTCTTCATGCATTTTCAAAAATAAATGAATATAAAAAAAAACGTATACTATAACGCGGATGTAATGTTGAGGTAGTTGATGATCTATTTAGGCTTCTGAGTACTTGTTTTACGTATCGTAAACGTACGTATTACATGTTGTATGTAACATACATATGTTTATCAATTTACAATTTTCTCGGAGACTAAATGTCATATTACGGTAATTTTTTTGGATTTAAATCAGGTGAAGACATGTGCAATAAAGCAACTCGGTTTAATTTTTTTAATTTACTTTGGACACACGTTCATATTTATGTATGGAATCTATTACTAGGAGATTTGAATTAAAAACCATTAAGTACAGTCACACAAAACTGATGGCTACGAATGAACCATATATAAATGTAGAAACCTTCATAAAAGATTACTAATGCGTAATCTGCAAATAAAATATGATACACTACAAAAGCAAGTCCTCCAGAGCTGCTAGGTAATCTGGTCCGGAAATGTTGAGATTTATAAGGTGTTCGTACAATAACAGCGCCAGTAACAAAAGGAGTGGAGTATAATATGTCTTTATATATTTTGTGAAGTATCGAGGATTTCCGTTCTCTTTTCCGCATCCGCGCGTACACAGTGCTGTTCTTGATTGCGTCTGCTTTTTCCATTTCCCAGTTTATTAGCTTGCAATAAGATATTTTTATTGTTAATAAGTTTTATATTTGTTTATATTACTATGCAATGCCTCGAGAAATCAGCAGTGTGGAAGCAAGTGGGGAACGGAGTGTCTTAACACTAGAGTCCCTCTGCTTACTATAGCGTGGATACGGGATATAGCGTGAAATTGATTTATTTATTTTTTTAGATTGTGACCCTACTACGAAGCCAAAGATGTGTATTCGATTTACTCTGTACATACAGTTTTCTGCGACTTGATAAAAATGTATATTAAAAGTAATGCAATGTAATTAATATGTACAAACAAACTGTTATTTGCTTGTAAAAGTATAAGAACAATAATGTTCTCTCAGAAATATATATTTATAGTATCTTGATTATGGCAGTCTTAATAAAGAAATAAAAATATGTAAAGTGATTTAGGATCTTATAGTAATATACGATTCTTCGTATTCGTCGTTAAGTACGTAATCAATATAATAAATAAATAAATCAGCTTCATGCTGTAACCCGCAAACAGCATGGTAGGAAGGGGGAACCTAGTGTTAAGACAACCGTTCCCCACTTTCTGCCGAATTCTGGAGGCATTGCGTGTTGAGTGGCAGAACTCAACGCCGCGCTTAGCCTCGATACCAGAGCGACGAAATGGAAATATAAATTTAAGTAAATATTTCATCTCCTCGAGTGGGGATCGAGCCCCCAACCAATCGGTTTTACAGTCACACTTCGTGCCGCTGCGCCACGACAGGCCTCATCAATCAATATAATAAATAATAATAAACAAATAATAAATGCTTACATTTCTTGTATAATAGTTAATTTAGGACAGTTAGGTACTAGCTGAACTATTAAAAGAAAAGAAAAAATATATACAATAAAAAAAAAAAAACACAAAAATATCTAACAAAGTTATAATAATATCATCCTTCAAGTTTTATATACTTAAAGTTAATGAACATTAAAAGATATTGAATACTTACAAATACTTACAAAATGTATAATATTTTAAAGAAACGCTAAATACGGTGTTTCTATAATGGACGCGGCGCGGGCGGAGCGTCCGAGAGTACGTGTTATTAGCGACGGTGAACAGAGGAAGGCTTTTAGCATACCTATAAGTTCTCAGGTGGACTTTTCTAATTTCTCCTATTAAGCGAAAAATCTTAATTTCAATTACAAAATAACTTCGAATTAAAGGTAATTGTCTTAATTTGACTTAATTTTTTAATAGTTCTTCAATTAACGCTGTTTTATTTTTTTTCGTCTTTATAACGCTTTATTTCATATAACAAGATAGGCGGAGAAAACATAGTGTAAAAGCATTTCGTCCTTTACGTTTCGCCTGAATTCAAGTAAGTGTTAGATGATGTAACGCCGCGCTTCGGGTTACCAGAGCGGGTACATGAAGATAATTTATTACCCCGAATCGAATCTACGACCATCGTCTTATGGCCACATTTTTTCTCTTGATAATGAAATATTTTATATTATATTTAACTTTTTTAAAAAGTTATTCCACACTTTGGAAAGAAAAATACTTATTTAGAAATCGTATAAAAATTGAACATGGCGGGACTCGAACCTAACCGGTTTTCTAAATAAGTATATTTTATATTAGACACACATACAACACTTAAATGAAAAAAGGGATACATGAACCGAACACTTGCACAGCTATCACTGACCCAAGTTTAATTACAATTTTGATATGTATAGAGAATACATTAACTGTTATAAGCGAGAACGTTTTAATAATGAAACAGGGAGTCCACTTTTAATAGTAATTATTGCTTGTTGTCTCCGCCGCCGTACAATTAATTAACTTCATTAATATAATAATTATCTTTATGAATACGGAATAATAATATTATACTGAAATTGGTGTATCTTTTATGTTCCTTTTTATTTTGATCAAACAACCGAACTAAGTTCTATACCAGTTCAATTTAGTCTATAAAAAGTCTTCATATATTTATTAGTTTTATGTTGAATGTTGGGGTCAGTTGTAGCGCAGGAGTTCAAGATTGCGAATGTAAGCGTGACAGCACAACAGGTTGTGTGTTTGATTCCCATTCGAGAAAATGAAATATTAATTTCTTCGTTTTGGTAACGAGGCAAAGCGTGGCGTTGAGTTCCGCCGCAAGAACTTAGCGGAAAGTGGGAAACGGAAGTGTCGTAATGGAAGCGGAATGTTAATTTAAGCTCTGCCTATCCTACTGTTTGCGGTATGTAGCGTGTACCTAGTTTTATGTTACTAAGGAAAATGTGTACTGGAACTAACACCTTTTGGTTATTATCCAAATTTGAGATTCAAATCCCGCTAACTTTAATTTTATACGTTGATACATTAAATACACTTGAAGCGACTACAGTGAATTATTCAAATAGTATTATGTTTAGTAACATTAATATTTAAAATATTATAATATTTAAAAAAATATATATTATAGATATTCTGTTGTTTCTCTTTTCTATTTTAGGTCAAAACTTGCGTGAAATAATCAATAGTTACTTATTTCATCTCATATATTTGTACACATACAAAATACCGCACTGATATTAATTTGTTTTTGTGTCATCATCAACATCGTTTTAAATGAGACTATTCAAAGATCTTATTATCGTTCCATAGGATAAAGACAGAACTCTCTCAGTCTATACAAACATATCAACAGCAGTGTTTGTGCTTGGTTCAGTAAAAAGAAATCACGGCATGGAAAGTAGGACGGGAGCGTACTTTCATTAACCTGCGCCTTTGAGTGAGATCAGACGCGAACAGCGACACTTCATTATATATAACGACCGCCGTACCTACTACTACCTGCTATGTGCTATGTACTGTGGAGTGTGGGTATTATGTTTTTATGCCACATGTTAGTATGCCTAGATAGCTTTTAGGTAATATATGTATGTACATATCTCATATTTTTATATTACTTTTAGTAAAACATATAAAAGCTGAGGCCGTCGTACGATTTTCACTTGGTGGAATGGTGTATTTTATATTTTCATTTCCTCGCTTTGGTGCAGCAAAGCGCGGCGTTGACTTCCGCCATTCAACATAAAATGAAAGAAATTGTCTAAATGGGGAATGGATAATAGGTTCCCAAGTTGCCTATACGTACCATGCTATGTGCAGGATTCAGAGTGGAGGTAAAAAAAAACAAAAGCAGTGACGCGCAGCATTTGACTTGGAAGGTTGAGGATAGTTCGATTGTCCATTGGAGAAATGATTTAATCAAGTTGAAAATATCTAATCTAATATTATTTACTTGCTGCCCTGCTGTACCAAAGCTGAAAAAAAAAGTAAAATTGTTGAATTATATCCTATCTTAACCTTATCCTACACATACTCGTATAAAAACTACACTATGAAAACAAGGTAAAGATTTACGTTTCCTCAAAGAAAAACTTTATATATACACAATAATGTTTCTATTATTCTATAATATTCACATATTCGTGTCTAATAACGTCGACGATCGGTTCAATGAATGAGTTAATGGCTTAAAGGAAAATATGTCAAGTGAAGCTTGAAAAGCTGCAAAAATTGTTGAATAAAACCCAGTCGTCCGAATTTGCATGTCTTGTTAATTTTTTACCTCACAGCTTTATTGGCAGGAAATTTTATTAATAATACAAAAATATAGTAGAATGTAGATTTGCTCGATCGTTCAAATGGTTTTCTTAAAGTCATAAACAATCACACACAAACAGCTATGTTATTTTCTCTGTCCATTTCTAGGCTTCCGTTTCTTTAAAAGAACCTTTATATGATAAGTTTGTTATTCGCCTGTCAAGACCAGTTACGTAGAGATCGCTCGAAGGTAGCAACCTGAAATTATATAGTATATATCAAATATTCTTAAAGTGCAAAAAAAAATCTTCTAAATCAACGCAATCAAAAGATAAGAATGTTAACGCATCGTTCTTCTTGCATTTAGTATGAAATTTGTCGCGTAATCAAAATTTATCGAGTACTTTCTTGGGATATTAATTAACAAAAAAAAAAGACCGAGAAGTAAAATTTTTTAGATATTACATAGAAAAAAAAATACAAACTTATATTTATAATTCATTTTACACAAAATGAGTGTTGACCTACAATCTTGCCATTCATACAGAACCCTCGGTGGGTAAGTTTGACTCGCACTTAACCGGTTTTCATTTTGTATATTGTGTTATTTCACTATATTTATTGATAACTTACAACAATTTAATTTTATTTTACGGGCTCATTTTTTTATACTTCTGATATATGTATGTACTCATTGGTACGCATGAGATTTACTGTCCCATCCCATCCATTCCGAAGTCGTATCCGCCATCTAATATGGCGGTATCTATAAATTGCGTAATGGACGGTGCAATCTAACACTACACTTTCTATCATTAGACCAGATTAATAAAATCTGCTGATCGAATCTACAACCCTCACATATACAACCAAACACATCCCTACTGCACCACGATAGTGTCACTTTCACACTGTTACAGTCAATTTCCCTTATTTTTACATTCATTATACAATTTCCGCCCTCAAGTAAAGAGACATATTTCTTAGAGCGGATGTCAAACGTACTCTATATCCGATATATATATAATACCTACTTCCTTCGGCCTAAATCGTTTTATACTTGTTCAATACAAAAGAATCCTATTACCAAGCGAAGCGAGTTATAACGATGCAGTACTATATTTTCCGTCTTTTAAATTACGCTTTAGCTCTACTTATCAAATATAGATTTCGAGGTGAAAGAAAGTTAGTTAATTTTTTTATTTATAAATAAATAGCTACCTAAATGCAATGCAATCAATTGTATAGTTCAAGCGGATGACGCCGCGAATGAGCCTCTTGTATAGAATATAAAGCAAGTTACCTCGATTAATTTGAAGATTGTGCTGATTGATTGCTTTTAAAAGTGTCGCTCACCCACAGACCGATTGATCGTTCCTGTTATATCGAATTTATACACACATTTGTAGTCTTACTTGGCGATATATTCCGAACCATTTCCACTCTCGATATGATACACCACTTCTCATCGATCATTTACTTTTGATAGAAACGATACGTACATACTCGTATAGTAGCACATAAGTATAAGTACCAATAAAAGGTATGGCGCAAATTTTATCATCAATTACCTACGTGTCAGTAATATTGTTTAAGATAATAGAAAAAAATCAAATATCACAAAATTATACTTTATATATTATACTTTATATTATTATTTTTTTCAGCTTCATACTATCCCGCATACAATATGGAAGACAGATTATCCTAGTCCTAAGACATTCCATTGCTCACTTCCACCAAATTTTTAAGGGATTGCGTGTTGCCAGCTCCAGAACTGTAATTAATCTTTGGCACACTCCTAAAGTTTATCTATATAATTATATATACGTAACAATTTACGTGTCTGTGTGTTGTAAAAAGGTGAAACTCCACATTACAACCGCAATACGTAAAATACGAACCAAAAGATTTGCATTCAACCGTCATTCTTAGCCCTCGACCTTTCGAAAATCATGAACTGCCTTCGAGAACGAGTTAATCGGAAACTCAAGGAGACCCTACACTAACATAGAGATGCTGGATAAGTCAAATAATTTTATAAAAATAGATTATGATCATTATTATTATTCATTTATCAATATATAGAGGCCACACGTGGCGCAGGAGCACAAACGTGTGACTGTAAACGAGACTGGTTATGGGTTCGATTTGAGAATCTAAATATTTTTTTCCTTGAGTGAGCTCTAGGCAAATCGCTATATAATCAAAGTTTACGCGATATTTTTATACATCATTATGAGATTTTTTAATTAGGTATTAGCGTCTGCTAATTGTATGTATATAATATTTTTGTATATTTGTAACTATTATATTTTTCACAACAAATATATTTTAGACAATCAAAATAATTATACGCCTTTATTTTTTATAACCGAAATCTAAAAGAAAAATATGTTTATATCCGCGTTTAATCTTGTGGAGGATATCATCGCACACAGGGTAGCGATATAAGACGCATACTAAACACTGCCCAAGGTCCAGTTGGCTGTTGACAAGAAGATGAGAAAATAACGTCTTTTCATTTAATTCAATATAATATAAAATATTCTTCATATTTACATAATAAAGTAAGGAACGCATACGTGTTGTCATATTAATTATAATTATATACAATTCATAAAGCTTATTAATATCATTTTCCGTTGAAAATATCACGAAATGGACGCTTTTGTGGTCCAGTTGAGAATCCTCTGCTTGCACACTTTATGATTGTGAGTTCGAAATTAATTTTGGGGAATGTTTATAATATTAAAAAATAGTTTTCTCTTTTAGTGTTCGCCATTTAAAATTAACACTAACGATTGTATTACACAATGATTCATTATTATTTAAGTTAATTCCGTTTTATACTTATCATTGAAATGGTACTTTCTTCTGAAACAAAAGAGAGCCACCACCTCTGATTGATGTCCCGCACTAGAAGTCCCTCGGGGGAGATTTGTGCCGAGGTCCAGTGACTGCGTAAATGCTGCTTGAAATTGTAATGACAAAGGAAATTCAGTACACAATCTATGTACATACATATAAACAAACCATATAACATAAATTTAAATCTTTCAAGTGAACACAATTTTTACTATATGTTATTTTTTTATAGCTTTACGCTGTATATCGCACATAGTAGGGTAGGTAGAGGGAACCTGGAACCTGGAAACCTAGTCTTAAGGCATTCCGTTCCCAATTTTCTGCCGATTTCATATGGCAATGCGTATTGAGTAGAAGAACTCAACTCCGCGCATTGCCTCCTTACCAGAGCGATGAAATGAAAATATTAAATATTTCAATCCACCAAGTGCAAATCGAACTTCCAATCTTCGCTTTTACAGTCGCACTCTTTTGCCTCTACGCCACGACGGCCTCAGATTATGTGCTCACTCAATATTTATTTATATTTGTACTAATTATATTATATTTTTATTAACTTATTTTACTCATTAATTCTGTAGAATAGATAGAAGACATTGTCACATATGTAACAATATACATTGTGAAGGTAGTAATCTTAGACCGACCCGAATATATTAACAAAAAACCACTTTAACCGCTCTACTAAAAGCGTTAAGCAAAAAGCTTAAGCTGTGACACACAGTGTTACTTAACGAGTTAGGAGGACCTTTTATAAAAGAAAATCCGAATATTTTTCTTAATACAGATCTTTCATTTCGATGTTGTTAGCTAGCCTGGTCCTTAAATTTGATATGTATGTAAAGTAAATTATAATTTCCTTTAATTTTAATCTGTCAAAATGTTTATGATATAATTGTATAATCTGTAATGACGCTACGAACTGTCAAAAGGCTTTTTAAATTTTATCCGTTTAATGAGAAACGTGTACATTGTAAAATTTTGTGATATAAAAGTTTTGTAACAGTAGTAATAAACATTTAATGTCGTTTCTTTTAACAGAAGAAACTAAAAGTGTTTTTATTGCTATAATCCTAAAATCAATAACATATTTATATTATAAAACGACATTATCGTTTAAAAAAAAAATGGATAAGTTAAAATTTACATTCCAAAGTAAACCTACAATGGATGGAAAATCAAACTACATTGCCATAACGTCAATTACGACACAAGACTTGAAAATATTTGTTATACCCGAAGAATATCAAGCGGCGTCTTTCCACAAACATATACAAGACTCTAAAGCTTTTGTTACCATTAAAAATACACTAAAAAAAAGGCATCAATCTAGAAGCATATGGATTAAAGTGTCAGAGAATATATTAAAAACATATGTGGATGATGAAGGAAATATGATTTTTGAAGACCAATTTTTAGAAGAAATGACCGAGGAACAATGGAAAATGGTTAATAAAAAGGAGACAGAAGATCCCATAACCAAAATTTTAGAAAAGTTAGTTAATAAGCATCAAAAAACAGAAAATCATAGTATAAAAAATTTAGCAGATAGATTTGTAATTGATAAATTTGACGAAAAAAATATGAGTGCATATTATTGGTTAGAGGTATTTGAAAAAGAATGTTCTAGGTTTGAAGTGACGAAAAATGAAGAAAAAATTGAAATCCTTCGGTTATTTTTACAAAAATCAAGTATGGACTGGTATTCTTCGATGATGATAAGACTGAGCTTGCAATCAGAGTGGTCAGAATGGAAATCACATTTTTTACAAACCTATGGCAATAGGGGTTGGTCTGCTAGCAAATATGCCCTATCTTTCAAGTATCAAATTGGTTCTTTATTAGAGTATGCTATTAAAAAAGAAAAACTTATATTACAAGTAAGAAAAACAATTGACGAAGGGACTCTAATAGATATAATTGCTGCGGGCTTACCAGATTTTGTAACAGATAGAATCAATAAGGAAGAAATTGTATACACAAAGGATTTATTTAATGAACTGGGCAAATTAGAGCATTTACTTACTAAAAAAAAATATATAAAAAAAAAAGAATATTCTAATGACAGAAAAATGTTTAAAGAAAAATGTAGTATTTTTGAAAAGTTAAACAAGGGAGAACGTTACCATCCAGAAAGTTCATGTTGGTTCGCTTCAAAAATAAATAGTGAAAAAGAAAAAAAACAAATAAAGGTTATTAATAATTCAGAATTAGAATGTGAACTTAAATGTGAAGACCAAAAAAACTAATATTGCCACCATTAATTAAAGTAAAATTATTATTAAATAAAAAAATTGAAATATTGGGAATCTATGATTCTGGATCTAATGTATCATTGATAAATTCAAAGCTACTAAAGATAAAAAATAAAGATTTGAATTATTCTAACAATACTAGTTTGAAAACAATTAATGGTGTTAAAAAGGCAAATGGTATAATAAAACTTAATATAACTATCTTTAATATAGAAAAAGAAATGGATGTTTTTGTAATAGACAGTGATAATTTTGATTACAATTTTTTAATTGGCCTGGATTGTATAAAAGAGTTTTCTTTAATTCAAAATGAAAACTTGGAAGTTTATCAGAAAGCCCCCTTACAAAGAAGAGAAGTAGATTCTAAGGAAACAAACAAATCATACACTACAATTCTAAAAGAAATTAAGTCTGATAATTCAATAAATTTCAATGAAAACTTCAGTGAAGAGAACTTCAAAATTTTTATTAACCATCTTGATTTCCAAAAACAGGCAATGATAAATGATTTAATATTGAACCATAAATCTGTATTTGCAAAGGATAAATATGACATTGGAAAGGTAACGGAGTATGAAGCACATATTGATCTATTAATAGACAAATATTGCAGTAGAAGGCCATATCGTTGTACAATTGAGGATAAAAAGGAGATAGAAAGTCAGATTACAAAGTTATTGGAAAAAAATATAATAGAAGAATCATATAGTCCATTTGCCGCTCCAGTTACACTGGCTTATAAGAAAGAGGAAAATAAAAAATCAAGGTTATGCATAGATTTTCGAGACTTAAACAAAATTGTAGTTCCACAATCACAACCATTCCCTCTTATTGAGGACCTATTAGTTAAAACAAGAGATTGTATATTTTTTTCTACACTGGATTTAAACTCTGCATTTTGGTCAATTCCTCTTCGTGTTTCAGATAGGCATAAAACAGCATTTGTCACACAAGAAGGGCATTTTCAATGGACTTGTTTGCCATTTGGTCTAAAAACATCCCCGGCAATATTCCAGAGAATAATGTGTAACATAATCCGGAAACATAAGCTTGGTGAGTTCACGGTATGCTATATTGATGATATTTTACTATTTTCAAAATCCTTCTCAGATCATATTAGACACTTAAAACAGTTGTTTGAAGCAATAGAAATTGAAGGCTTAAGATTAAAATTCTCCAAGTGTACATTTGCAGCTGATTCAGTTAAATATCTGGGCCACATTATACAGAACAATTCAGTAAGACCTTTGAAAGACAACTTAATATCAATAAAAAACTTCCCTACTCCAAAAACCCAAAAAAATGTTCGTCAATTTTTGGGAAAAATAAACTTTTATCATAAGTATGTCCCTAATATAGCGGTTAAACTGGAACCATTGCATAACTTATTGAGAAAAGGGCAATCCTTTAATTGGACGAAAAACTGTCAAGAAGCATTTAATGAAATGAAACAAATATTATGCTCTCAACCTGTATTAACTATTTTTAATCCAAACTTACCTATTTACATATACACAGATGCCAGTATACTAGGAGTGGGTGCAGTACTAAAACAGCCACAAGAAGACAATTATGAGAAACCAGTGGCATATTTCTCAAAAAAATTGAATGAAGTTCAAAAAAGAAAAAAAGCTATATATTTAGAATGTCTAGCAATTAAAGAATGTGTAAAATATTGGCAACATCTTTTGATAGGTAGAAAATTTATTGTATTCTCAGACCACAAACCATTAGAAAATATGAATATTAAGTCGAGAACAGATGAAGAATTGGGGGATCTAACATTTTATCTATCCCAATATGATTTTCAGGTTAAATATGCTCCAGGAAAATACAACCTCGAAGCTGATTGCTTAAGCAGGAACCCAGTCCTGGAACCAAATGAAAATAAAGATGAACAATTAAAAATAGTCAACATTATAAAAATAGAAGATATCTTAAATGATCAGGTAAATAATAAAGAAATACAGTGTAGGAAAAATAAGTTAATAAGTAAGAGCAATGTTTATTATAAAAGAGTAAAAAAAAAAAAGGAAAAAATTATTATATCAGAGGAATTTAGTATAGAATTGATGAAAAATGTACATACAAACCTAGGTCATGTAGGAATCAATCAAATGCATAAAATGATCAGTTCACTGTATACAGCAAAAAACATGACAAAAAACATAAAAAGGATATGTGAAACTTGTATAACATGTATAAAGAACAAATCAAGAGGACTAGATAAATATGGTTTGATGTCCCATTTGGATCCTGCCACAAAACCCTTTGAGATATGTTCCATTGATACTATTGGAGGCTTTGGGGGATCTAGGTCGACAAAGAAATACTTGCATCTACTATCAGATCATTTTACAAGATATGCATATATTTTAACATCAAGTACTCAAAATGCTAATGATTTCATTAGACTAGTAAAAAGTTGTGCAGAACCTGACCACATTGGTGTGATTCTTTCAGATCAATACCCAGGCATCAATTCGAAAGAGTTTAAAAAATTTTTAGATGATAAAAACATCCCCATAATTTTTACAGCCGTGAACTCACCCTTCTCAAATGGCTTAAATGAAAGACTAAATCAAACGTTGGTTAATAGAATCAGATGCAAAATTAACGAAAATAATACAAAAGTAGCATGGACAACTATAGCACATCATTGTGTCAAGAATTATAATGAAACAATACACTCTGTCACAGGATTTCCTCCAAAATATTTATTAAACGGCACTGATGTCACTATTTTGCCAAATGAACTAAAGCTAAAAAAGACAGAATATGATCTTACTAAAGATAGGGAGAAAGCTCTGGAAAATACAATCAAGTCTCATAATTATAACAAAGCTATTTATGATAGAAAGCGAAAACATATAGACTTAAAAGTTGGTGACACTGTGTTTGTGGACAATGGAAATAAATTAAACAGAAGAAAGCTTGATGAATTAAGAAGCGGTCCGTACCAAATCATGGAAAAAATATCAAACTCAATTTTCAAGATAAATACTGGTCATAAAAAATCTGAATCAAATTTTTTTCACATTTCAAAACTAACTCCAGTTACTGTGCTTGAGGAACCTTAGTACCCTGTTTTATCTGCTTCGGGAGGGGAAATGTAAAGTAAATTATAATTTCCTTTAATTTTAATCTGTCAAAATGTTTATGATATAATTGTATAATCTGTAATGACGCTACGAACTGTCAAAAGGCTTTTTAAATTTTATCCGTTTAATGAGAAACGTGTACATTGTAAAATTTTGTGATATAAAAGTTTTGTAACAGTAGTAATAAACATTTAATGTCGTTTCTTTTAACAGAAGAAACTAAAAGTGTTTTTATTGCTATAATCCTAAAATCAATAACATATTTATATTATATGTATATACATACATATCAAATTTGTAGTCATATAAAATAAATATTTAAACAAACTTAGTTCTGACTACTATATAAAATGAATTGCAATTCTATAAAATATGAAATATAGTTAGTTCACTTTGAAAACAAAACATACATTGCAGTTAAATCGTATTACACAACATAAAAATTACAAATCACAACATTTCGTGACATTTTAGCAAAATCCAGTCAGTTTATCGCTTCAGTTTTTCAGCATAAAACATAGCGGCGATATCCAATAATAAAAGTTTTCAGATATCAAACAAGTTTTAAAAACAGTGGTTTCTGTTTAAATTTCATGCAAGCATTTGTCCTGTGGTTTAATAATAAAATAAACCTATTGTTACTGTTATAGAATTAATGTTTATTAAACTACCGGATGTTTATTAATTGATTTTGTATTTCCAATACAAATTCTTGGTCAGTAGGCAAAGGCACGCTGTTTCAGAGACCTTGGTTGATTTATGAGAATACTTTTAAGATACTGGAGACTACGGATAGAAAGATACAGAAAAAAATAGATTGAACGTAGTGGTCTACAAAAAAGGAAAGAAAACACTTCCAATTGATAGTAGTAGACTAATAAGAAAATCATATTTATACATGTAATATGTAGTCAGTTAGTCATACTATCTCTTTACTACTCTTTAGGAAATATTAAAATAGCTAATAGCTCATGAAAATATTTTATCTTTCATTTTGCGCTTTTGTTGTATCAACAAAATTAACATATTAGAAACATTTCTCTAATTGTATATACATAATGATATATATTTATGACAAATATGATAAATACATAATTAAAACTAATTCAAAGGAATATTTGCATTATTAATTCAATATAATGACTGCATAACTAAAAATTTCAGCCTTTTGTTCCCAACTGGTTAAGGGTCAAGTATAAAGTAGCGTATTAAGGTTTGTACGAAACATTTTTCCACAAAGCGTGTGGAAATGGGTGAAGTAGACCGACCGGGCGGTGATGAATAGATATAATTTAGAAGGAACGTGCTTGCAAAAAGGTTTATCTAAGTGCTGAAACAGTTGTTTGTATTTTGTGTACTCCAAGTTGTTTCTTCTGTACTCCAAGTGATATTTGGTATTACTTTCAGTTCAAGACTTCCACGCGATCTTGAGATAAATGGCCTAGACAGATGGGGATCGACGGTCATACAGACAGATGTGTCTCATAGGAGTTCCATTTTTAGGGTTCCGTACTTTTTAAAGAAAAAAGAAACCCTTATCGCTTGGAGATATCGAATTGTAATTCAAACAAAAAATGTATTTCCACATTTACTTGAAAAAAAGATAAGGCCGTTTAAATCACAATCAAAATTAATAGAGTACTTTTGGGTGACTTGTTCAGAAAAAAATATAAATAATCCTAAAAATTATAGCCTTAAAAGGGGCCCCCCTTTTAAGGCTATAATTTTTTAAGGCTATTAGGATAATTGGTATAATCTCGAGACGTCCAAAGTTTTGTGTCCTCGATGGGCGAGCCCGACTCGCGCTTATTCGGTATTTCTAAGTAGAGGTATGAAAATCTAAAGACAATAATAAAATTAATTAATACCACTGGTGCCCTAAAAGTGTAATTAAATAATTAAAACTCCAGATTTTTGTTTTAATTATTACATTAAAATTGTTTTTACTGAATGATACAACACACTTTCGTGTTTTTATTACACTTAGAAACCGAAAATTAGTATTTAACCGTAAATTTCGTAATTCACCATGTGATCGAATCAACAAGCTTTACAGCCGATGTGCCGCACATTACAGAAAAAAACATTTAGAAGCCATATATTTCTATTACAATTTTTTTTAGCTTTATGCTGTAGCATGTATATAGCAGAATAGGCAGAGGGCACCTGGGAACCTAGTGAACATATGCGTCACCATTAAGACACTTTCGTTCCCCACTTTTCACAGAATTATGTAGGCATTACATGTTCAGTGGCAGAACTCAACGGTACGCTTTCCATATCATTTCCTCATTACCAGGGTGAGGACATTTCCTTATTGCTAAAATATGAAATATTTCACATCCTCGAGTAGAAATCGAACCCACAACCTGTCGCATTTACAGTCACACGCCCCTATACCACTCCCGGCCTCTGCTCAATCGTACATATAAATTATAATAAATATTCACAAGCATAATACTTTACGATATACTCCTGCTCATGGTAATTCAACTTCGCGAGCGTGAAGCAGTAACGTAATATGTGAAATTAAATAGAAGTCTATTGCTTATTTATACTTTCACATAGATATGATTTCTTATCTGCAAATCAAATTAGATCCATAAGGAAGAGTGTGGAATTGTATTTTGATTTCTAGTAGGCATTGAAATTTTATGGATGTTATACATAAAATAACTTAAATTGCAGAAGTTGTGGCTTATGTAGTATGATGAAAACTGAGGACGAAATATCCGGCGTTAGTTTTTTTAGCCGGCGTTAGGTAGTTAGTTCGTTACTCGTGCAATATTCGACATGATAGAAAACATTTTTAAAATTTCTCATAGTAAGAAAAAAGTTTAAGTTGTTCGATATTTTTTTTGTTTATGGGCACATTTCTGTATTTTTAAAAATGTCAGTTTTAAAGAGTCATTTTATTTTAAGTATTTTTTTTTTTTCGAACTTGAGGTAATTGCTGTTAGCCCTATTGGCCTTTACAGCGACACCGGGTGGGTAGGGAAGAGGGTACTCTGTCGCAGAAATATTTTAAGTATCTCTTAGTTTTTTTTAATTACATTGCGCAACATACCTCGCTCAGCTCCACCAGCCATGCACAGCATGTGGCGGATCCTATATATATATATATATATATATATATATATATATATATATATATATATATATATACACTACTTTATTGCATGTAAAAAAAAACACAAAGAAATAATAAAATTGTAAAGATTGTTTACAATGGCGGGCTTATCTCTAAAAGAAATCTCTTCCAGCCAACCAATGGAAAACCAATGGAAACCAATGGATGAGAACCAAGTTGCGGTATAGATACAATTAATGCAATCTTAATAATAAAGAAAGCAAATAATTAAAAAAAAAAAAAAAAGAATTATAAACATAAAAGATAGTGTGTATAGAAAATGTATTATATATACAAACATACATACATATATACATAAATATACAATATACAAATACATAAAATATAACACACATACATACATACATACATATATACATACATATATACATACATACATACATACATACATACATACATACATATTCATGGTGACTATAAATATACAGGTATATACAAAAAAAAAAGAACATGATTAAGTGAGGTAGTCAATAAATTAAAAAAAAAAATACTGAGCTAGGTCAAACAATCTCACTTGCGAATAAATGCTTTTTCAGTTGGGATTTAAAGGACATTAAGGAAGGGTTTTTCTGGATAGGATGGGGTAGTTGATTCCAGAGGGATGGGGCATACACAGAAAAGGATTTTTGCAGGAATTTGGTCTTGCTCTTCGGTATTTCAAGTGAAGGAATGACACATGATCGCCTTGAGCGTGAGGGTGTGGGCAGCACTTTAAAACGGGAACGTAGGTAAGCAGGAAAATTCTGGTAGTTGAGGATTTTAAAAAGGAATGTAAGGATGTGCATATCACGGCGAAGACGAATTGGGAGCCAGTTAAGTTGAGCTCGAAATTGAGAAATATGGTCATACTTACGTAAACCAAAAATAAAGCGTATAGCCAGATTTTGAAGTCGCTCTAACTTTTTAAGTAACTCCTCAGTCACATCCAAATAACGTAGCCATTGCGCTAGCATAATTTTGGTTTTATGGGGAAGGAAATATTGGAGACGCCTAAGAGAATGATAAGAGAAATGCATGCGCTTGCTGATAGCGTTGATATGAGGTACCCATGACAAGTTACAATCGATAATAAGACCTAAATTTTTTACTTTTTCACAATAAGGTATAGTCACTCCAGAGTATTGAATCGGAGGGATGGCATCCCAGTTGATTTTGAATCTAATTCTGTTGCTGCCAATGATAATAGCCTGAGATTTTTTTGGGTTAATTAACAGACCGAAGGAATCGGCCCAAGTATAAATAGCAGCCAAATCGCTATTTAATGCTTCAATAACTTCATTTAATTCGCTTAAATTACAGTGCCGGTAAAGTTGCAAATCATCAGCATAAAGATGGAAGGGAGAAGTAATGACTCTTGAGATATTGTTAATAAATATAGAAAAAAAGAAGTGGGGAAAGCACGCCGCCTTGGGGGACGCCAGCAGTAAGTTCAAGCCATGTTGATGTGATATCATTTGCTGTTACACATTGCCGGCGCCCGAAGAGGTAAGATCGAAACCAATTTATGGCTTCGTAAGAAACATTAACTGCCCGAAGAGTGCCAAGAAGTATATCAAGGTCAACAGAGTTGAAAGCACTGCTGAAATCAAGCAGTATCATAACAGTGAGCTTGGTATTGTCCATAGCACACCGAATGTCCTCAGTAATATTCAGCAGTGCACCAACTGTGCTGTGGAAAGGACGGAAACCGGATTGGAAAGGACATAGTAGATTGTTGGATGAGAGAAAGGAGTAAAGTTGGGTGTTAACTAAGGATTCAAGAACCTTAGATAAAATAGGGAGGATAGATATGGGACGGTAATCGGTGACATTAGAAGGATTAGTAGCTTTAGGAAGTGGGATGACATAAGCATTCTTCCACTGTGCAGGAAAGACATTACGAGTCAGTGAAAAGTTAATGATGTGGGTGACCACTGGTGCAATGCTCTCCAACACAGGAAGAATCATATCAAGGCTAATATTGTCACTACCGAAGGCTTTGGAAGAAATGGAGTGGACACACTTCTTAACATCAATCTCGGACACAGCGTTGAAAGAAAATGAAAATGAGTCTGGTATGTCAATATGAGATAAAAAATTCAGAGTCTTAGATTTTAATAAGGGGCTTATTCTAAATGGTGGAGTTGTAAAAAAAGAGTTAAGAATGTTAAGATCCACTGAGACTTGACGAGTATCAGTGGTTTTGCCCACACCAAACGACTCCAAGAATCTCCAAACTTGTGCTTGACAGAGATTCTGAATAGTATTGTGAAAGTAGCGACGCTTGGCATCCCTACACATCCTATTGCAAATGTTTCGCAACTTTTTATACGCACTAAGATTTTCAGGCGATGGTGCTTTTTTTGTGTTTAACCTTGGCTCTGTCACGTTTAGCCATAGTGTTTCTAATAACTTGTGTTAACCAGGGGGCAGGCGCATGCTTCATACAGACTGGTCTTACAGGGGCATGGTGATTGTATATATTAATCAATTCAGTAGTTAAAGACTCTACCATAAAGTCTATATTATTTGATGACATTATGGGAGACCAGTCGATGTTCCTCACATCCCCCCTTAGGCGTTCAAGATCCATATGCCTAAAATTGCGCTGAAAAAAATTTTTTCCTCTAACCTTAGGAGGACGTAAGTTATAAGAGAGGAAGATTAGGGTTAGAGACAGAGATTAGGTCTATAAGAGAAGGTCTACAGTTAGGAAAGTAATGGGTGGGGGAAGACATAGGGAGGAAGAATAAATTATACGAATCATTTAATTCCCTTAATAAATGGGATCTTCGATCATTTCTTAACATACAGGTGTTTAAGTCACCCATACAAATAATATGTTCGTATTGAGGTCGGAGGTTCTCGAGAATACCGTCCAGAGTGCTGAAGTAATTGATTTGATCGTTTGGGGAGTACAAGACTCCAATAAGTACTTTTGTGTGACGTAATTTCAATTCTAAAAAAAGATATTCAAGAGAACCGTTAGGTTGAGGAAGGGAGCAAGACACGACACTAGCTGGAATGTGGTTACGAAGGTAAATACCAACGCCACCACCACCTCGCTCAGTGCGGTCATTACGGAATAACTGATAACCCGGAAGGGAGTAGCAAGTTGATGAAAGGGATGGTTTTAACCAGGTCTCGGATATCAGTATACAATCGACTATGCCGGAGTCAAAGGATGTGAGAAGATCGACATAATGAGCAGGTATGCTCTGCGCGTTAATATGCACCAAGGAAAGAGAGGAAGACGAATTAATAAAAGTGTTCGATAGTTTATGTTCAAGTGTTTCAGTATCTGAAATAGACGAGTGATTACTGTCAGCACTATCATAATTACTTGATGAACAGGAAAAAAAATCATCATCAATATTCATATTAGTATATACTATATAGACTAAATATTATTAAAAAAAAAAAGATAATATGTAAATAATAAGAATAAACAAATAAAATAAAATAGACAAATATAAAATAAAATATTACTATAAAATTTATATGAATTAAAAATAAACTAAACTAAAAAAAACAAAACAAAAAAATATCCACGTGCACAAGTTGACTTCAAGAGAAATTTACACTAAATATAAGATAATAAAAAAGATATAAAACCATGAAGAACAAAGACAACGACAAACAGACTATGACAGATGACAATCAATAGCTAAATTGTATTATGACTTCTAAAACTTAATGACACATGTCAACTATATAAGCGATTTAAAGAAAATAAACAAACAAAATTTTTACTAACAACCAATTACAATTAAATAATTTAAAATTTTGACTAACAAATAAAGTGAATGTACCCTACAAAAAAAAAGATGACATTATTATACATATTATCCGACTAAGTTGACATGGTATAAACAAATAAGAAAACCGACTAGTTATTGACAATGGATTTCACAATAGGATTTTGTTTTATTAACTTTTTAAGTTCAGACAAGGGGGAAATTTTGACTCTGGATTTGCTTGAAAGAAGTATTACGATCATGCCATCAGCTGACCAACAATTTCTTATTCCGAAATGTTTTCGGGCTGCTATGAACACTTCTTGGCGCGATTTGGTTAAAAACTCGGTGATCGTAATTTTAGTGCCCTTCAAAGTAGATTTTGCCTTCCAAACGCTAGAGCGTACTTGCAGATTTGAAAACCGAACAATAACAGGCCTGGCGGTATCTTTCTTTGCACCAAGTCTATGGCACGACTCAATGTAAGTAGATTTTACATCAGACAATTTCATATGCCTGGATAATATCTCCAATGTCTTGTTTAAAATGTCGTCATCGCTTTCCTCTTTAATACCATGAAGCAGAAGAACTTTTCGCCTAGACTGGGCCTCCAAGCGGTCCATATTCAGTACCACTAGCTCGACTTGTGACTTGAGTAGGCTGAGAGTCTTCCATACAAAAGCTTTAAATGTGTTGAAATCAACAGTTAAAGCCTTTAATGTGGGAGTGGGGGCTGAACTGGGCTGGGATAAGCTTTTTTCAAACTCACCCATACGAGATGAAAACATTGAAGAAAGTTTATTCATGCTTTTTAACAGCTGCTCCACAGGTGTTTCCATGGTTGGGTTAATTAGTGTGAAAATAATGTGGGAAAGATAGTTGTAGCCAACTAAAGCACAGGTATTACTATTTTAACACATATATTACTTAATTAATAAATTTTTACTAAAATAAGTTCTCGGAGCTAATAAAAATACGTCTATACACTTTCGTATCTACCCGCGAAAAATATTAGTATTATACAAAAATAATCAAATAGCTCTAATTAATTATCCATTAATATTTTACGACTTAACCGCTGAATCGATTTATGAGTTAAGAAGAAATGTTAAAAGGACCGTCTGTTCGTCTGTCAAAAAGTAATTTATCTTAAGATCGCGTGAAGGTATCAAGCTAAAATTATTATAAACATTTAAATAAAATTTCATAAATTATACTTCCCGTTGATCTAAAATCCTAAAATGAATACGGAAGTGCTCCTAAGGAAAATCCAACTCGCACTTAACCGATTTTTATTTTTCAATAAAATACCAGGCGCTTTTTTCGAAATTAAATTGTCTTCTGTAAAGGGTGAAATAGCATTTTGACACGCGAGCGATAAGTTCACTTTGCGTGTAATTTTGCCTCCTTTTAAATCTTTTTAAGATTAGGGTCAGGAGTAGGTATATTTTTTGTACAGTGTATTTTGACACAGTTTTTTATAAAAATATGTTATATATTTTTCAATAACACATATATTCTTAATACAGAATATAATAATATATTAATCAGTCAATGTAAAGATGTGTTACTACTGTAATTACTTTGATAGTTAAAGAAATAATTAAATATATAAAAAAAAACTATTGGAAATTAATTGAGTGATACATATAATTAAAGTTCCATAACCCCCTAACACTACCTAGAACGTCCCTGACTCTCTCCTCGAGTTCACCTAATGGAGCTCAGAAATTTCATTTTCCTTTGGTAATGGAGCTGAGGATACTGGCGCATACACCACTAACAAGAATACTCTTGTTATCCCCAACTTGAAGCCAACCCAAAGCGGCCTCGGGTTGATCGCCTTGTATTTAACCGCTGCACTAACCAATCGAGGGACAATAACATACCTACACCATGACAGGCCCGTTTACTTTCTTCTTCTGGTACGCTGGCCCAGAAAGTGACCCGACTGCCCGGTAAATCGGTAGTGTCATGTATGTGTGTAATCGGTAGGGTCGTGCGCGTCGCCTTGTGGGACGCCCTATCAATACACTCTCGCGAATTGCACGTGGCGGATGGAACGTTGCAACCCTCGTAAGGCCTGGCAGGGGTCGCTGCGAGCAATCTTTCTATTTTGGACCTCCTACGTGTTATTAGATTGTCTATTATCCTTTCCTACAATAGAAGGCATAGGTTTATATATAGATATAGAATACACTAGAGCCAACCCTATATGAGCTTATCGAGAGTTTTACGAGATTAAACAAAGGAAATATAAAGAAGCCGTAGAGGAGCTCAATAACACGAAACTGAAACGCCTCGGATATCAAGTCTAGCTCCGAGTTTACGATTGCCACTTTCGATGATAGCTACCTTACTCGTTATTTACACTGCTAGTTGGGATGTTCCATACATCGAGTTCTTAGAAGATCTATTTGGTAAAAATGTATTAATTTACTGCTACATTTTTTTTAATGAAAATCAGCTTCACGCTGTATCCCGCACACAGCAGGGTAGGCAGAGGGACCTAGTGTTAGACGTTCCATACACCGCTTTCCGCCGAAATCTGGAGACATTGAGCGTTGAGTGGCGGAACTCAACGCCGCGCGTTGCCTTGACACCAGAGCGAAGAGAGGAAAATATAAATTTAAAAAAATATTTCACACTTTATGCCTCTGCGCCACGACTGGCCTCTAATTTTGTCTGTGGCATTTATTTATTAGTTTAGCAATTGTTGCTACTTGCAATGATTTATGGACGCTGTATCGTACACACAGCAAGGTAGGCAGAGAACTTAGTATTAAGATACTCCTTTCACTATTTGCCGCCGAATTCTGGAGGCACAGCGTGTTGAGTAGTGGCTTGACACCAAAGGGAAGAAATGAAAATATTAAATATTTCATTTTCCTTTAGTAGGAATCGAACCTACAACCTGTCGCGTTACGTCACACGCTTATGCCTCTGCGCCACTGCGCACATATATGATACAGTACACAAAATTCTTAGAAAATCAATTGCGTATAAATGTTAGGTATTCATCTTGTAATAATTTAATGCGACATTTTTTTCTGTGGTATTTATTTATTAGCAATTGTCGTAGTTACATTGATATATTTACAAAGAATAGTTTTATTTTTATGATTCAATTGACTTAACTTAGGTATAATGTTAATATATAAAGATTGAAGTGTTTTTTAGAAATTCAAAAATATTTGTAAATTAATTATTTCACGTATCTTCTGCTTTTATTTAAGGCGGATAGAGAAAATGTAGTACTAAACTCGTCTTGTATCTAAATATTTTTTAGAATGAAGATCAAATGAGACGACGACTGTAAACGATTGTGATTGTGGGTTTGAAACCCATAAGGGAGAATGAAATAAATAAAAAAATCATTTCCTCGGTCTGGTAATGAGGCAAACCGCGGAGCTAAGTTCCGCAACTCAACGCGCAATATTTCAATAATTCGGCCTACAACCTGTCGCGTTATGTCACACGCTAGTGTTTTAATGGATAACGGGGTCTCTTAATATTGGGTTCTCAGGTTTTCTCTGCCTACCCTGCTTGGTGCGGTTTACAGCGTGAAGCTTAAAAAACATGATCAAAGTATACAAACTTTTCCCAAATCTAGAGCACACACATACGTACAATAGCGTCAAAACAATCAAATTCGTTATATATATTTTATTTCTCTATAAAAGCTTCACACGAGTCGATGGACTACAAATAACGTGCATACTTCATATATACTGGTACGTTTATAAGCATCATAAAATTATATTTACGGCGCGCTCGGGAACTCACGTCGAGTCGACTCCCCAAGAACGAGACTAACCTAACTGAAACTTATAATGAAATATTCTTATACCTTTATGTACGAGTATATGACTGGAGTATGTATATCTAGAGCTCTTCGTATTTGTGATATATACTAGGTACTTATATACAGATAGTGACAGTTTTTTTATTCTAACGTTTTCATAAAATTAGTTGCCATTAAGGTATTAAGATTTTTAAACATGGCGCAATTGTAGACGTGACAGATTGTGGGTTCAATTTCCACTCGAAGAAATGAAATATTTAATAATTTAATTTGCTCGCGGCGCGGCAAAACGCGGCGACTAATTCCACCACTAAACAAGCAATGCATCCCGAATTCGGCAAAACGTTGGGAACGGAAGTGTCTTAATGTTAACGGAGCATCTTAACACTAGGCTCCCAGGTTCCCACTCTCCCGGGAGCCTACTCTGCTATGCTGCAAAAAATAATATTAATAGTTTGATTTATTGTGCTAGAAAAAAATGTCAGTTATCTGGATACTGGATACCGGATGTTATTTTAGCACATTAGAAACTTCCTCCCGTCACGTTCTATATAAAGTACTTATAGTAATATATCAACACGCGGCGGCGGCGTAATACGCTCATTTCAAGATATTCATAGCGTCGAATATGATTTTGATTTCACACCCAACAGGGTTTATTAATTATTCAGTCAAAAGTGAAGTCAGCTTAAACGAGAATATTTCAATTCTTACTTTATTTAGCTTAAGAATAGATATTGTTTATATCTAGTTCATACATAAACTTTTGACCATAAAGTTGAAACATTTTGACCATAAAGACGATGGAAATTTATATTCCTTAGCCTCATTATATAGAAGAAGGTAGACAGCTTATTGCTTTTTGTGACTTCGTCTATATTAGTATAGTAAATGAATATACGGTTCTTAATTTTATTTCGCTATGGTAATTTTATTATAGTTTTTAATTTATTTAATCAGGTTAAATCTATAAATTGCATATATCATATTTTTATATTTTATTTTTATAAAACTCAACACATCCATCGTATCCACAAAACAAATAAAAGAAATGATTCTGAAAAAGAAAATTTTTCTTTTATCTTACACAGATACTACTACAGATATAAAAAAACAATAATTATATTTAAATGAAGTAGCGTTAAGTGACTCCATTATTAATGATAAAACATTTATTAAAAATGTATTATAAATACATTCAAATAAAAAAAGTACTAAAAATCACTCATACCAAACTTTTTTTTTAAATATGCAACACAGTCCGTTACTAGAAGGTTAACGCAATTATTTTAAATAAATTTCAGTGCACAAAGCAAGCTCCGCCGTTTAAGTTGTTTTGTGGTTCCGTAAATGCCTCTGGGAAATTTGTTTCTGCTTCCAAAATCTAAAACTTGAAGTGCTCGCAAGTCTTGCTAACCACTTTTAAGTGTAATTTTAATCTGAGAGTTTATCTCTCAGATTAAAATTGAAATTATTAAAATTTTTAAGTTGAAATGTGACAATAATTATAACTATACGTAAAAAGTTATCTGATAAAAACAGAGTCCTTTCACTTAACACAGATTAGGCAGGAAGAAGCAGAGAGTGCCTAGTGTTAAGACACTACATTCTCCACATTCCGTACAACTTCTATGTATTTCATAATATATATTCTTTTACTATTTTTATTAATAAACATATTTTCATAAAAATATCCTTAATCGGGTCATTTGCTACAAAGTTTTATAGATTCCGTGTCGTATAACGTTTGTCGGTTCAGTGGAGAGTAATGAATTGAAAGATGAAATATAGAGATGTCATAAGAAACATACGTCTATAGAGCCCACTTCACTTTGATCAGCTATCTTTCTTTGTAGGAAAGTTGTATTGTTGGAAAAATGAAAATAAGCTTTAAAGAATTGTTATCTCATTATGTTGTTGTTATTTCAATATATATACTACTTCACTCTTCAAAGGTTTTTATGTTCTTGTTCTCATTAAGAACGTATAGCTTAGTGGTCAGAGAGCTTGCACTGGTTTCTAATAGGTTCTAACAGGTTTAAATCCCGCTACGTTCAAAAAATTATATGTTTTCTAAAAGGTATTTGTCTACTGCTGATCGTTTTTTAAAAACAATTTGAAAGTAAATCATTGACATTAATAAAATCAATTTGATACTGCCCAGCGGAGACCAAAGCTTTACGCTTTTTTACTCATAGAAGGTCGACAAAACAACTCTAGTTTCAAGAAGTAGTTTGTTTTTATTTTCCACCGGTATTTAAGACATTGCGTGTTCAACAGTAGAACACAGCTCTATCCTATCCTAAGTATCCAGCGATATTATGAAAATAATTTTAAATATATTTACTAATAATTTTAAATTTATTTACATGGGCTTCACGAGAACTTATGCAAGTGGATTGTTATTCATGTTCGATTTTTGTGTAAACTAAAAATAAATTAAATCAAATCACACACATAGCAGGGTAGGCAGAGGGATCCTAGTGTTAAGACACACCGTTTCTTATTGTAAACCATATTCAATTATATTGTGTTTTTTCCTACTCCTGTAGAAATTTAGAAAATCATCTTAGTGCAGTCACTAAGTGTTGGAAGATTATTTTATATGTATAATTTATTTAAATAATATTTCCTTATTAATTATATATAATATGCAATACAAAATTATGCGTATATTGATTTTTCGGCCTCCTATCTCATTGTTAATAAATTTTTTTGTGACTAATTTATTAAAAGTGAAAGATAAAGTTAGCTCTGTTATTATACAATAATGGATTCATTCATGACCGAGCAGTAATAAAAAAATCGTGGATGCATTCATTTTTAACTCAAATGACAGATCATATGAGAATGAAACGATAAAATGAGTTCGACGTAAACGACATTTTCCCTTTTTTTTATTAATCTCTAATAATAAAATTTATTTTAATAGTTTTTATCTGCCTCTACTTATAGAGACACTCGCCTAAGCCTCGCTAAATTATTAATTATAAAATCTTTCAAAAATGGCTGGTAAAAGTATTAAAAAATAATGCTCTATGTCTTTATCTATATTATAGGTTAAGTTTTTTTCTTTAAGATTAGAATGACTTATAACAATATTTAAATGTATTCATATTTCCTGATTTCGTGCAAATTACAAAAGAATATGCAATGAGACAAGTCACCAAAGTCTTTTTCAACACGATGAAGTTTTAAACGATCTGGCAACTTTTCCATTTAACCATGTCAATTCTGACAATTTAAGGCTTAATGATGTATAGTTATATATTTTTTACTTATTATTTTTTATTTAAAGTAATATTTTTAAAGTACTTTTTTTCATGCTTTAAGAAGTTTCGTCTTAAAGATTTCTACCCACTTAAAGATTTAATAGTTAATGCAGGGCACTAACGTAGCAGAAATCAGAATCACATGTATATCTATTGTTTGCCCAAGCAGAGGTAGCGAGTGGAAATTGGGCCCATTATGTGCACTTCATTAATTGATTTCTTGTTGCAGTGAAATTTGAATAATCTTATATTAAAAATTGCAATAATCTCAAAATATATATATTTTTTCTATATTTTTTTGTTATACTCGTACCTGCTATGTACAAATTTCCCAACACTAGTTATTTTTGATTCGTTATCATGTTGGTATTCATATCAATCTAAACATTTCCCGTATAACAGAGCAGACTGGGAGAATTATACTAGAAAAAAATTGTATGTACGTTCAACGGATGCAAACTTATAGTTAAAAAAATCAAAACTATTCTTTAGGAATGTTTAAAACAAGTGATTAATAAGAATTATATGCCGTAATGGAACTTATTTTCTTAATGTCAGTCTTATATTAACACTGAAAAAAGCCTCTCTTACAGAAAGTAACGCGCGAATCCATATATAACAATGTAAGATGAAAGTGTTCAGTCAAGTAGAAATGGTCAGAGTGGGTGAGGTTTCACGGAAATACTTAACCACAAAAGCTTTCGGGCAGTTTTAAGGAACAAAAGAATTCATATAGTAGTTAAGCCAACTTTTGAAGTGACCGGAATGCGTGAAAAATGAAGGGTTTGTCGCTTCTGCTTTATAGCTATTAGTTTTCAAAGCAAAACCGATTGTAGTTATAATGTCTGTAATATGCACATCTAATACTCGAATACGTCACCCGTACACTAGTTTTGCATAAAAAATATGGAGAATATTGCTAAGTTGTAATTTTTCTATAAAACTTATGATTACGTTAAAAATTAAAAATATTTATAAAATTATTTTACTTTGGATTTTAGCCCATAACCATTTAGCTTAGATAGATATATGCTGTCATACAATATAGATTTGTAAGTAAATTATGTTAGATGCTAATCTGCTTAAAGCTAAAAATATTAAGACTTTATTAATTACTTTTTAAGTGTTCTATGTGATCAAAGATTAGTTGATAGATACTTGCTTATATTCATATAAATATGGTTACTTATTTGGTAGTTTTATTTTTTATATTTAGTTTCTATACTTTCTCGCTATTCCCTCCACATAGCAGAGTAAGCAGAGAGAATCTTACATAGTGTTAAGACACTCCATTGTCATTCACACACTTTCGTTCCTCATATCATTGTAAATTTCTGTTTTGTTTTTTTTAACCAAACACGCAGTTAATATATAACATTCATAGTAATTAAGTGTTAAAGGAAAGTAAACGAGTTAAAACAATTGTAAAAGTACAAAGTTTTCGTCAACTCTGTATACTAATAATGCCACAGCGGGAAAGGAAAAGTTTTATGAAACTCTAATGTGAATTTCCCGCTTGATATTCATGACAGTCGCTACGTAAATAAGATTTTAATGATTCGTTGCTCATTTGACTGCGAATTGTTTATCAATATACATGTCGTTCAAAATTTTTAATTAACATTGTAAGTCCATAATTTTGCTGACATTTGTAGCAAATCGAGGGTCCTAGGAAGAGTATCGAAAGTGAAAAATTTAATTAAAAGAACGATATCGACTTATGTATAATATTACTTAAATCTTATACCGTGTGATCCCGGCCTAGAATAAGATCATCCTGGTAGTGATGGTGTCGTAAGAGGCCACTAAAGAGTGGTAGAGTTACGTCGCCAGCAATGCTAGCACGCATGGGCAGACACGACCGGATCATTACCACCTCCGGCAACCGGCGTTAAGTAGTGGCTTTATGCCACTGCGTTTCGCATCAGGCAATACCGGGCTCCGGCGCCCAACCCCTTAAAGCCCGGCAACGCACCTGTAGCTCCTCTGGTGTTACACGGGGTCGTGGGCGGCGGTAGTCACTTACCATCAGGTGACCCGAACGCTCGTTGGCCTTGTTTTTTCCATAAAAAAAAACCTAAATACTATTAAAGTGTATTATCGTGCAAACAATAAATATAAACCTTTGTCAATCTGCACACAATTTCTTTAAGTTAAAAACATAGTAACCCTTCACTAAGATCTCTTAGTTACTTTTGAATTATTTATATGAAAGATACATAGATAAAAAGCAAAGCAAGAAAAACATTTATCACTTAAAGTTAATCTTGTTTAGAAAACGCTTATACTCGTATAAGGGTCTGCTTGTTTATGTCAAATCAGATTGAAGACAATTTATTTCTTGTCCTGTTACTCTTAACGAATGCCACGAGGCCTCAGGCTAGTTACGTACGTAATACTTTTAATGGAAAACTAACCTTAGCCCTCGTGGCATTCGTCAAGAGTAAGCAGGACAAGAAATAAATTGTCATAAAGTAACACCTATCTTACGATAGCGTTAGTACTACAGAGCACTTTTTGGCTGATTACAGAATAGGTTTTATAAAATATGAATATAATAATTTACTCAAAAATGGGTCCAATATATTAACGCGATAATTGCGAGTTCAAATCACGCAGAGGGACACTCATATTATCGAAAAGTATGTAAATATATAAGTGTATACAATATTTCATCATAAAACTTATTTTGACTCGACATTATTTGCCTCTTTGTCGTTCCACTACTGCCAAAAAAGTTAATCGCTTAAATCATCTCTCTGGATCAGTTCTAGTTAACCTCTTAAGAGTATTAAGAGCGGAGAGAGAAAATATAAAGTCGAAAAAAAAATACTCGATGCGTAAATACTCAACATAAAACATTAGTAGTTGAGAACCCTTTTATAATTTCACTATATTATGTATAAACAACTACTTACAAGTACAATTAAATAATATTTTATTTCATAGAAACAGCCAGTTTCTATTACTCGAGCCATTTTGGGAAAACTTAGAAATGTCTGCTGCTTTTTAAGTTATAATGAAATTTTATTCTTTAAAATATTTTATATCACTTTCTAGTTGGGTATAATTTCTAAAATAATAATAAAAACTAAAAAATTGTGTAATAATTGCGAGTCATGGGTTCAATTATAGAGTGCTTAAATACGAAGTAGTGAGTCTTTTACTGTAAACACTTTAATCGGTATATAGCAGGGTAACCAAAGAAGACATAGTGTCTGAAGTCAATATTAAGAAGTCAATATTAAAAAAAACAAGACTATCCACATTATTATATTCATCAAGACATTAGATTGAGTTAGTTGGCGTAACTCAACTACTCCCTTGAGGTCTTGTCAGAGTATCTATAGTGTGGTAATAACCACTGTTAATAGTTAGACATCGTCCCAATGAGCCAAGATGGCCGCGTCCACCACGATTAGTAAAATGTTATATTTTTATTCAGATAAGCGCAAATAGAAAAAAATATTTTAGAGTAAAATATATGAAACCGTAATGTTCTTAAATTATATTTTTTTTTTTAGCTTCACGCTGTATCCCGCACACAGCAGGGTAGGCAGAGGGAACCTAGTGTTAAGACACTCCGTTCCCCACTTTCTGCCGAATTCTGGAGGCATTGCGTGTTGAGTGGCAGAACTCAACGCCGCGCTTAACCTCGACACCAGAGCGAAGAAATGGAAATATAAATTTAAGTAAATATTTCATCTCCTCGAGTGGGGATCGAACCCACAACCAGTCGGTTTTGCAGACACACCTCGTGCCGCTGCGCCACGACCGGCCTCAAAATATTAATTTAATTTTATAAAATTTACAATTTATATCAACTTCACGCTGTATCCTGCGCACAGCTGGGTAGGCAGAGGGCGAGGGTGGCTTAGTGTTAACACACTACGTTTCTCACCTTCCGCCGGATTCTAGAAGCATTGCGTGTTGAGTGGCGGAACCCAACGCCGTGTTTTGCTTCGATACCAGAGTAAAGAAATGAGAATACAAATTTAAATAAATATTTCATCTCATCGGGTGGGGATCGAACCCACATCCAGTCGACTTTACAGTCACACTTTGTACACCTGTGCTACGACTGGCCTCAACAAATCTTTATTGGAAGTAAATTAGAGTCAAATTATAATTTTGATGCCACCAATTTAATTATTATTTACATAACCTCGTTTAAAGAAACAATGCGAGGCGTATTTGAATCTCAAATACGATCACTTCTTTTGCGACAAACTTAAAAAGGTTTATTCCAATAAATAATTCAAGAGTGGCAAGGAAAGAGAAAGTTTCTAGTCGAAGGCGTTTTTTATGATAATGAGATGCAATTAATGACTGTCTAGGGACGTCTGGAATAATGGCGTCCAACAAAAATGTAGATTAGCTTAGATTAAGATTAAAAAGAAGATTTCTCCCCTGTATTTTCCTGCTAATAACCGTTAACTGGTCAGAGACAAATCTTCAATTAAGTCTGGGTCTAATTAAAAATGACCCGCGTCAAAAATTAATTCAGGGACAAGTTTTTCGTAGAAACTTTTGAATGTTAAACTTTATATTTTTTTCCTTGGGCAAAGAGAAGTTCATGTTATATATATTTGTCATTTTTGACAGATTTATTTATTTTTGTATAACATTTACTATTAACAAAATATACAGATTTTTTTTTTAAATTATAACCACTTTAATATAAAACTGAGTCGCGGCTAATAACGCCCTCCATACAAACATTGTTTACTAAAAATAGCACAATATTAATTAATGAAATAAAAAAAAACAAAAAAAAGTATAGAGTAACTATCTAAAATGATGAAATGTTAGAATTGTTTGTATGTGTGTCTATGCGCGCGCGCTTGCTTGAGCGTGTGCCGCGTGTGTATTTATTGGACTCTATCCGAGTGTTAGGATCTCATGTTATTGTTATAAAGTGCTCTGTCATAATTTAATTTTACACTTTTGTAAGGTAAGTAAGAAAAATATATACGAACTTTTTTGTGAGCTTTATTGTGCATCATACTCCTAGTAAGGTCTACCAGGTCTACCGTGAAACACTTTATCTTATATCTTTTTGCCCTATTGAGGCGACTTTTTCATATGTATTCGAGGTGGTTATAAGTTCGTTTGGAGAAATGCTTATTTGATCTAGTTACATAAAGCGCTGCGCTAAGTTGCACTGCCCACCACCACTTGCAAATGCAACTGTTTGTGGGTTCAATTCCCACTCGAGGATATGAAATATATAATATTTTCATATTTTCGCTCTGGTGTCGAAGCGTGGCGTTGAGTTCCACGACTCGACACGCAATGCTTTCAGAATTCGGAAATATGGAGCGTAGTGTCCTAACAATAAGTTGCATCTGCGTGCCGTGTTAAATATAATCTGAGTAGAATTCAAATACATAACCCCATAACGATGCCTCCATTATGTTTACTATACATAACGTGATATGTTTACAAAACAGTGTACGAATACCTACCTATTCTTACATCCATAAGTATATAACAAAAGTAGCACGATTCCCTCCGACGACTCCGTGACGACTACATATTTTGATGCTTGCGAGCTCAACTTTCAAATTGAATTTCATTCAACACATGTTCGTGGAAAATCGGATTTCTATACAATGTGCATCTCAGACTTGACTGAGTGAAACTTCAAGGAAGTGACAATATTTCAGCATTACACAAATTTTATTTTCATGTTTATTTATTTCAGGATATATTTAATGACTCGTTATGTAGGTTTCAGGTTACTGTCATTGTTAACTTTTTCTTTGGTAGTTACTCTTTGAATTTGTCGTAAGAAATCAATTTTCTTTGGATCATTTGTTTGTTTTTGCCTTCCTTTGTGAATCGTGTTTTATTTTAGATAGAAGTACGTAATACAAACAAAACAATAAATATCCCTATAATATTATTTACACGTAGTATCTCTGTGCCTAATTTTACTTTCAGTATCGACTATTAAATCAATAAACCAAGGTTAAATCAAACCTACAACCGTCATGTTTAGTCGCACGCTTCTGCCAATGTGCCACGGTGGTCTAAGATTCAAATTCCAAACGCATGGGTAAAACTTGGTAAAATAGGCATGATGGCAGTATTAAGGAATAAATAAAATGAATGATAAACCTTTGTTGTCCAACAAGCACAAGATGTGAATGATATTTTACTAAGGTCGCCTAAACAACGTGAGGACCCCTCGGGGACACGTAGACGGCTTGTGTCTCCGAGCTTCAGGTTTTGTCATTACTTTAATATAAATAGGAAGTTTATAAGGGAGTGAATGATGATGGATCTCTTTGTATCCACCAAAGAGTTCTTTTGTGACCATATCGCTTCGTTTTTTTTTTTCATTTTAAAACTAAACACGCTTACTGTATACATAAGTATGTTTTTTTTCGCATCGTTTGACACCCTCACCTTGGCAGGCAAGGACAATGTAATTTGTCCATTTAGATTACGTACATGATGGCTGAATTCTACATCGTAGTCAAGACCAAAAAAAAAATAATATTTTTAAATACATACTAATATTGCCCTCGAGTCGGAATCAAATTAGTATTCATTACATTTACAATCATACATAACACAACTGGGAAGAATATTTATGTTTTAAAAAGAGGGAAAAAGCCAGGCCAAGGATATTTTTTTTATCAAAATGCCGTTATCCACGAAAGGAAAGTGAGCTCACAATCAACCAAATTCCAGAAAATTTTATAATTTACCAAACTAATTGAAATTTTCATCTCTCATTCTATTTTGCGTAGTCATTTTGAATTTTCGAAATAATCTTGTTAATTAAAATTAAGAGCTATAATGGCGGTCCCCAGGCGCTCGTGGCTCGCTCACGGCAGCAATACGCCTTTCCACATCCATCTCGTATCTTCCATCTCTACTGAACTCCCAAATATTCCCAATAGTTCCCAAATATAAAACTTCATTCACTTGTTCACTTGTTCTTGTTCTTGACTCATTAGGTGTTGACATGATTATGGTATGACAGTAGTGCCTTGTTTGGTTTTGAGTTTTTTTAAATAACAATAGGATATAACTGCCTTCGCAATGATTTTTGAGCCCCTGTGGCTTGCAACACCGTAATAACGTATTTTTAGTTTTTTCACTTTCCTTTTAGCTTGTATCTGACGCTCAATCGTATGCGCTCAATATTGTTGATCTTGCGTAGTTTCCTGGTCTGTTCCAAAAGGTGTGTGGACGTAGCGTTATTTTCATGACAAGATACGGATCATAAATCCAACACCACCTTGGGATGTTTGGTGGTGTCCTTCTTTGAAATAAAGTAAGTGACCCGCTTATCAACTCCTACCCCTGTCTTCAGTTTTTTCTACGCCGTTACTTAGGGATTATTAGTATTCTCCGTCACACGGTTTCCATAGCTAAAATAAGCTTCATATATGTATTTTTTTTTAAATACGCATAAAAAACGTAAAACTTAAGAAAATATTAAGTTTCAATTTCATTAGTAGGAAAAATGGTGTCGCGCTCGCTTTTGACGTTAACGGCCAATCATGATAAACGATGGATTTACAAACAAATAATAGATTGAAACTCGCTCATCGCAGCCTCGCCTATAAAATAGGGGATCATTTGAAACTAATTTCTTAGAAGTGCTCCATTTAATATTTTTTCTGTTGAGATGTATCGTAAGCAATAAAATTTAGAGAATACTGAACAAAGTAACTTTATAATGAATAAATTGTGATCTTAAAAAGACTACGCTAATTCACAACATAAGAAATTTTAAAATTAAAAATTAAAATTTATCAATTAATTCTAAAATATGTGACATAATTTAATATGGAATAAGATGATAATTTTTGTTTTAACTTCAAAAAGTTACCAAAATATTGTAAGTAAATATATTTAAAATTATTTTCCAAATATCGCTGGATACTTAGGATAGGATAGAGTGGTTTTACCGTTAAACACGCAATGTCTTAAATGCCAGTGGAAAATAAAAACAGTGTCTTGACACTAGAGTCGTTTTATCAGTAAGAAATTCATTTTACTCATAAAAAGCAGTCTGCAGTAGATAACTACTTTTTTGAAAACATATAATTTTTTGAACGTGCGGGATTTAAATCTGGGTTTCTTGGAAACCTGTCCCTTCTTGGAAGCCATACGTTCTCAATGAGAACAAAAACATAAAAACATTTTCAAAAAAGTTAGGGAAGTAGTATATACATAGTGAGATAACAATTCTTTAAAGCTTATTTTCATTTTTCCAACAATTCAACTTTCCTAGAAAGGAAGATAGCTGATCAAAGTGAAGTGAGCTCTATAGACGTATGTTTCTTATGACATCTCTATATTTCATCTTCCAATTCATTACTCTCCACTGAACCGACAAACGTTATACGACACGGAATCTATAAAACTTTGTAGCAAATGATTTATTGACCTGATTAAGGATATTTTTGTGACAATATGTTTATTAATAAAAAGTATTAAAGAATAAATATTATGAAATACATAGAAGTTGTACGGAATGGAGTGTCTTAACACTAGGTTCTCTCTGCCTGCTTTGCTTTGGGGTAAAAAACGTGAAACTGATATATAAAATTTATTAATATCTTAAAATGTTTTAAATGATAGATGACTTCTACTTTAGGGATTTTTTCTCTCAAAAGAGAAAAACGGGACCGTCATAAAATCTCCTTGTTGTCCGTCTATTAAGACTATTTAACTCGAGATCGCCTGGTGGTATCGCTAAAAGCTCAAATAAATATCAAATATTCAAGCTTATTTTATAATCATTGTCACATTTCGACTTAATATATCTCTCAGATGAAAATAATACTTAAAAGTGGTTAGCAAGACTTGCGAGCACTTCTAGTTTTAGATTTTAGAAGCAGAAACAAATTTCCCAGAGGCATTTACGGAACCACAAAACAACTTAAACGACGGAGCTTGCTTTGTGCACTGAAATTTTGTAAAATAATTGCGTTAACCTTCTAGTAACGGACTGTGTTGCATATTTTTTATAAAGAAAATTTTGGCATGAGTGATTTATAGTAGATATATCTTTATTTGAATGTATTTATACTTTAGTTTTTAATAAAAAAAATGTATTATCAAAATTAAAAATGGAGCCATTTAACGCTACTTTATTTTAATATATATCATTGAAATATTTATATCTGTAGCGGTAATATAAAATTACGTTTAATTATTAAGTAACATTTCTTTTATTTGTTTTGTTGCACATATATACCATGGATGTGTCAATTCATATATTTTTTTTTTCAGTTAGTTTTTTTCAGCTTCACGATGTATCCCGCACTCAGCAGGGTAGGCAGAGGGAATCTAGTGTTAAGACACTCCGTTCCCCATTTTCCGCCGAGTTTTGGAGACATTGCGTGTTGAGTGGCGGAACTCAAAGCCACTGTTTGCCTCGACACCAGAGCGAAGAAATGAAAATATACATGTAAATAAATATTTCATTTTCTCGAGTGGGGATCGAACCCACAACCAGTCGATTTTACAGTCATACTTTGTGCCTCTGCGCCACGACTGGCCTTATATAAATATAAATTACAAAAATATGGATATGTACATATATGCAATTTATAAATTTGAACCTGAATTAAAAAGTTATAAGCTATAGTAAAATGAAATTAGGAACCATATATTAATTCGCTATACTAACATAGTAGAAGCCACAAAAACAATTAGCTACCACTTGTTTTATATTGAGGCTAAGTAATATAAATTTCCATCGTCTTTGTGGTCAAAATACTTATTAGTGCGTCAGTACAATGGAGCAGAGCTTAAGGAACAAAGGCTCTAGTACAATAGATGGGTAGCATCAGTTATTAGTGATTACACGTTTCATGGGCCTTGACTTAGAAATCTTGGCTTGAAAATTTTCTTGCCTTGTAACCAGTTTTCAGTTTCGTAGTATTGTTTTTATTTTTAGTTTAGCGTGAAGCTTAATCACGCTGTATCCCGAATATAGCAGAGTAGACGGAGGGAGCCTAGTGTTAACATCAAAGAAATGAAAATATTATAATTAATATTAAATATTTTATTTCTACGAGTGGGAATCGAACCCTCAATCTGTCATGTTTACAGTCCCACGCTGGTGCCCCTGCGCCGCAACTGACTTTAAAATTGTAATTCTTTTAGCAATAGAAAGAGAAAGAAATAGAATTAGATAGATGTACATAACCGGAATATTATAGTCATTAACAAATAAGTGATCATATTACCAAATTTATGTATGAACTTGATATAAATAATAGCTGTTCTTAAGCCAAATAAAGTAATAATTGACGTATTCTCGATTTAGCTGACTGAATAATGAATAAACCCTGAGTGTAAAATTAAAATCATATTCGACGCTATGAATATCTTGAAATGAACGTATTAAGCCGCCGGCGTGTTGATATATCGCTATACTTTATATAGAACGTGACGGGAGAAAGGTTCTAACGTGCCATAATAACATCCGGAATCCAGATAACTGACATTTTTTTCTAGTACAATAAATCAAACTATTAATACTATTTTTTGCAGCAAAGCAGAGTAGGCTTCCGGGAGAGTGGGAACCTGGGAACCTAGTGTTAAGACGCTCCATTCTCATTAAGACACTTCCGTTCCCCACGTTCCGCCGAATTCGGGATGCATTGCTTGTTTAGTGGCGAAATTAATCGCCACGTTTTGCCGCGCCGCGAGCAAATTAAATTATTAAATATTTCATTTCTTCGAGTGGGAATTGAACCCGCAACCTATCACGCTTACGATCGCACGCTTGTTAAAAATGTTAATATGTTAATGGCAATAAAATTTTATAAAAACGTGAGAATCGAAAAAGCTGTCACTATGGGTATAGAAGTACTTAGTATATACAACGAATACGAAGAGCGGACATATACATTCTCCAGTTATATACATAAAGGTATAAGAATATTTCATTATAAGTTTCAGTTAGGTTAGTCTCGTTCTTGGGGAGTCGACTCGACGTGAGTTCCCGAGCGCGCCGTAAATATAATTTTATGATGCTTATAAACGTACCAGTATATATGAAGTATGCACGTTATTTGTAGTCCATCGACTCGTGTGAAGCTTTTATAGAGAAATAAAATATATATAACGAATTTGATTGTTTTGACGCTATTGTACGTACGTATGTGCTCTAGATTAGGGAAAAAATTGTATACTTTGAGATTTGATCTTGTTTTTTAAGCTTCACGCTGTATCTCGCACCCAGCAGGGTCGGCAAAGGGAACCTGAGAACCCAGTATCAAAACACTGCGTTATCCATTAAAACACTTGACTAATATCGAATTTTTTAAGTATTGCATGTTGAGTTACGGAACTTAGCTCCGCGGTTCGCCTCGTTACCAGAGCGAGGAAAGGAAAATATTATACTTAATTCCCCATTGTGCACAATTAATTAACAAATATATTTTGAATTTGTAAAAACACTTTACTCTGTATAAATAATACTGTATACCTAAACTAAGCCTAAGCTAAGTTATTGCCATATATAACCATAAAAATAAAACTATTCTTTATAGATATTCTTCATAGATTACTGAATTAATAAATAAATACCACAGAAAAAAATGTCGCATTTGTTATGTTATGTATTAATGTTATTACAACATTAATACATAACATTTTTACGCAATTAATATTCTAAGAATTTTCTACATTATTCTGCATGCGTAGTGGCGCAGGGGCACAACCGCGTGACTGTAAAAGCGACATGGTGTAAGTTCGATTCCAATTGAGGAAAATGAAATATTTAATATTTTCATTTCTTCGCTCTGGTGTTAAGTCAAATCGCGGCGTTGAATTCTGCCACCCCTCCGGTCCTCCACCATGCCTCCAGAATTCGGCGGAAAATAGGGAACGGGAACGGTGAACTCAAGACTAAGTTCTCTCCGCCTACCCTGCTACAACAATTGCTAAACTTATAAATAAATATATAGGAAAAAAATGTCGCAGTAAATTAATACAAGATTAATAGAATTATCATTTTACGCAATTGATCTTCCAAGAACTCGATGTATCGTACATCCGAAGCAGCTGAGTAAATAACGAATAAGACGGCTATCATCGTAAGTGGACGGAGAGCAATCGTGAACTCGGGGCTAGGGTTGATATCCGAGGCGTTTCAATTTCGTGTTATTGAGATCCTCTACGGCTTCTTTATATTTTCCTTTGTTTTGTCTTGTAAAACTCTCGATAAGCTCATATAGGGTTCTAATATATTAGCCTACAGAAACTCCTATTGCAGGCAAGGATAACAGATAATGTAATAACACGTGAAATATATGAATGTTGAAATATGTTTTTGTTTTTTTTTGTGTTATTTTACAAAATACAGTATTTTGTTTTATACCTACGGCATCAATCATTGTCTGGTGGCAATAACTAAGGGCACTTACGCTACTAATAATATATAGGTTACATACCTTATAAAGCTTCACCGTTTTTGCTATATTTTTCACTATTATTTAATATCTTTTGGTCTTAGCGTGTAAGTCGTGGCGTCATGCACTTTTCTTAATAAATTGTCTACCTAACCCATTTTTTTGTATCAGTAGTTCCTGAGACAAGCGCATCTGCATCAATCTCTTCAACTTGCCTATTGTCTATATAAAAAAAACGAACCCAGCTTCATACTGTATCCAGCATACATCAGGGTAGGCAGAAGCAACCTTTCCGTTCCCCACTTTCCGCCGAATTTTGGAATAGATATTTTATTTCCTCGAGTAGGGATCGAACCCACAACCAGTAGCGTTTACAGTCACACTTTGTGCTCCTGCGCCATTGGCCTCAAATTTATTATCTATTTCTATCTATTTTCTATATTTGTAAATGTATTCACCAGTAACGTGTGCTATGTCTTACGAGTAGGTATGTTGATTTAACATGACGGAAATTTGACATGGTAAAGTATTATTTTAGATACAAATGAAGAGTACTTACTTCATTCCCCACTTTTTGCTCAATATTCTAGATATTGCATATTGAATAGCGGAACTCAACGCCGCGCTGCTTTGTACGTACTCTGCTATGTTGGATACAGCGTAAAGTTAAAAGAATATAAAGTATCTTCTTAAGTGTCTTTAACATCAAAGTACAAACATACACTGTACAAAAAATATACCTACTTCTCTCCCTAACATTAAAAAGATCTGAAAGGAGGCAAAATTACACGCGAAGTGAACTCATCGCTCGCGTGTCAATATGTTATTTCAGCCTTTACAGAAGACAATTTAATTTCGAAAAAAGTGAATATTTATTGAAAAATAAAAACCGGTTAAGTGCGAGTCGGTCTCGCCCAGCTAGGGCTTCGTAAGTATAATTTATAAAAGTTGACAAACTTAAATTTGCATATGCACATATTTTGTATGAAATAAATATAAATTTATAATATGTTTTTTTTTATGAAATACTAATAAATATTCCCATTTCGGATAAAATTTTCCCTTATTTGTATTGTAAATTTTCACTTGCCAAATTTCATAATTGTGGGTTTACGGGGAGTACTCTGAAGAGAGAATAGCTTTTAATTACGCGACGAATATCACACAGAATATTCGTATATAGATACGATGACTAAGAAGCTTGATTTTTTTCTGTGCTTTAAGGGAGACCATACACTTAAATGTTTGATATTAATTTCAGCTTGATACCTTCACACAATCTTGACATTAACGACTAATGTTTTGACAGACAGACAATAAAGTACCTATTATAAGGGTTCCGTTTTTACGTTTTGTGCTACTGAACCCTAAAAACGATGAAATCCGTAATTTTAAATACATTTTGATAGCATCATTGAGTATGATAGGTTTTTGTCATTTATTTTTTTACTTATTCGTTTTTTACTCAACTCAACTCTTTTTACTCAAGTATTTTTAGAATAACATAGTAACCAACGCTTAATTTTACGAATTTTTAAACTTACTAGGGTTAATTTTAATATAATTAAAAAAATATTTAAAATATTCTATTAACTTGAGGCCGGTCGTGGCGCAGCGGCACGAGGTGTGACTGCAAAACCGACTGGTTGTGGGTTCGATTCCCACTCGAGGAGAGGAAATATTTACTTAAATTTATATTTCCATTTCTTCGCTCTGGTGTCGAGGTTAAGCGCGGCGTTGAGTTCTGCCACTCAACATGCAATGCCTCCAGAATTCGGCAGAAAGTGGGGAACGGAGTGTCTTAACACTAAGTTCCCTCTGCCTACCCTGCTGTGTGCGGGATACAGCGTGAAGCTGATTCTATTAACATTTATTTCTTTGTAAAGACTGAACAAAGTAAACTTCAATTAAAATCACGTTGAAAATAACAAAAGAAGTAGCTCCTTTCAAGATTTCTTCTTAACTCATAAATTGATTCAGCGGCTTAGTCGTAAAATAACAATAGATAATTAATTTTAGCTATTTGATTATGTTTTAAAATTCTATAAAATCAATGTGGAATGTAAAGAAATATTTTTAAGGTAATATTTTTTTGGCTTCACTCTGTATCCCGCACACAGTAGGGTATTGAGAAGAAACTTAGTATTAACACACTCGCATACTCTTACCAACAAAGCGAAAATATTAAATATTTAATTTCCTCCAGTGGAAATCGAACCCACAATCTGTCCCCTTTACAGCCACACGCTTGTTTCCCTGCGCCTGACCTCTGAATGACTGACTTATATATATATATATATATATATATATATATATATATATATATATATATATATATATATATATATATATATATATATATCAGTATATATATATATATATATATATATATATATATATATATATATATATATATATATATATATATATATATATATATATATATAAGTCAGTCATTCAGTATATATATATATATATACTGATATATATTATTCGACACAAAAAGCAATAACCATTATATGTTATTTAATCTATTTTAAATACTTTCTTTCGTCATTTCGTTCTCAGTTTTTATCGTACCACAAAAGCCACAAACAACTTCTACCATTTCATTTATTTTAAGAATAATATCCATAAACTTTTAGTGCCTACTAGAAATCAAAATACAATTCCACACTCTTCCTTATGGATCTAATTTGATTTGCAGATAATCATATCTATGTGAAAGTATAAATAAGCAATAGACTTCTATTTAATTTCACATATTACGTTACTGCTTCACGCTCGCGAAGTTGAAATACCATGAGCAGGAGTATATCGTGAAGTATTATGCTTGTGAATATTTCTTATAATTTATATGTCCGATTGAGCAGAGGCCGGGAGTGGCGCAGGGGCGTGTGACTGTAAATGCGACAGGTTGTGGGTTCGATTTGTACTCGAGGATGTGAAATATTTCATATTTTAGCAATAAGGAAATGTCCTCACCCTGGTAATGAGAAAATGAGATGGAAAGCGTACCGTTTAGTTCCGCCACTCAACGTGTAATGCCTCCAGAATTATGCGGAAAGTGGGGAACAGAAGTGTCTTAATGGTATCGGATATATACACTAAGTTCTCAGGTTCCCTCTGCCTACTCTGCTTTATGCAGGATACAGTGTGAATGAAAACAAGAATCTGGAGTTTTAATGACCTAATTATACATTTAGGGCACGCCAGTGTTGTTAATTAATTTTATTATTGTCTTAAGATTTTCGTACCGAATAAGCGCGGACTCGCCCACCGAGGGTACAAAAATGGAGGTCCCGAGATTTTCTGAAATTCAAGCTTAGCTTAGCCAGAGCCCATTTATCTGATACCTCACTTGAACTAGCCTAGGATTTAATACCAAACTTTGCCTCCTTTCAAAACTATTATTTTTTAGGACTTAACCACAAATTTATAGTTTTTTTAGTACAGAAGAAGCAACTTAGAGTACACACAATACGAATAACTGTTTTAGCACTTAGATAAACCTTTTTGCAAGCACGTTTCATCTAAATGATATCTATTCATCACCGCTCGGTCGGTCTACTTCACCCATTCCCACACGCTTTGTGGAAAAATGTTTCGTACAAATCTCAATGCGCCATTTTATTCTTGACCCTTAAACAGTTGGGAACAAAGGGCTGAAATTTTAAGGTTACAGTCATTATATTTAATTAATAATGGCAGATATTCCTTAGAATTAATTTTAATTACTTATTTATAAATTTTATCATAAATGTAGATTTTTATTTTTAGATTCATGTATATACAAATAGTACTTATTTAGTTTAATGTTTGTAATATGTAATTTTTTTGACACAACAAAAGCGTGAAGTAAAAAATAATATATTTCCATTAGTTATTAGGTATTTTTATATTAACTAAAAGGGTAGTAAAAAGATAGTAATTACCTAATTTTTTTTTGTCTGATCACAACTAACTGACGTAATATATATATGTATGTATATGAGGCCAGTCATGGCGCAGGGGCACAAAGTGTGCATGTTGTAGGTTCGATCCCCACTCGAGGAGATGGAATATTTATTTACATTTATATTTAAATTTCTTCGCTCTGGTGTCGAGGGGAAAGCGCAGCGTTGAGTTCCGCCACCGTGTTTTGTAGACCACTACGAACAATCCATTTTTTTCTGTATCTTACTATCTGTAGTCTCCAGTATCTTAAAAGTATTCTTATAAATCAACCAAGGTCTTTGAAGCAGCGTGCCTTTGCCTACTGACCAAGAATTTGTATTGGAAATACAAAAACAATTAATAAACATCCGTTAGTTTGATAAACATTAATCCTATAACAATAACAATAGGTTTATTTTATTATTAAACCACAGTACAAATGCTTGCATGAAATTTAAACAAAAAACCATTGTTTTTAAAACTAGTTTGATATCCGAAAACCTTTATTATTGGATATCGCCGCTATATTTTATGCTGAAAAACTGAAGCAATAAACTGACTAGATTTTGCTAAAATGTCACGGAAAAGTGTGATTTGTAATTTTATGTTGTGATACGATTTAACTGCAATGTATGTTTTTGTTTTTAAAGTAAACTTTATTTCATATTTTATAGAAATGCAATTTTTTATACTAGTCTTTAGTTCAGACTAAATAAATCAAAATAAATATATCAGGATTTATACCAGCCTAGCTAACAACATAGAAATGAAAGAGGTGTATGAAGACAAATATTGTTATTTTCTTTTATAAAAGGTCCACCTAACTCGTTGAGTTACACTGTGTGTGTAGAACGGTTAAAGCGGTTTTTTGTTAATATGATCGGGTCGGGCTAGGATTACTACCTTCACAACGTATATTGCCGCATATATGACAATATGTGACATACACACCCAAACACACACATACACACACATGCACACACACACACATGCACATACACACACACACACACACACACACACACACACACACACACACACACGCACGCACGCACGCACACACCCGCGCATGCACATGCACCCTTACATGTGGATTATTTCGTTTTATTTTATTTTATATTATGATGACAATAGGTAGCCTTGTCTATTAAAATTGATGCTGAGGTGGAGACCTGGCGACCTGTAACACGGGTTTCGTACCTATCACAGGCACCAGCAACCCACAACATGTTAATGTCCAAACGGCTTCATTTATTGTACTTTCTTTCTTAATGTTGTGGTTGAAATAAAGTTATTATTATTATTATTATCTATCTTGAAAGTAAATTTATCACTATTATATTAATTTCGTTATTGTTGAAATATAAGCCCAAAATGAATGATGATCATATTCATGACAGTAAGAATCGAACCGATTACCTTCAAAAATAAATACATCACAACACCTCCACACTATTAATTTTTAATAAACTATTGACATTTCTGTGCAAATTTCCCATTCAAAAGTGTTTGTAATAGAACAATTGAAAAAATAAATAACAATATAGAGGCCAGTCGTGGCGCAGCGGCACGAGGTGTAACTGTAAGATCGACTGGTTGTGGGTTCGATCCCCACTCAAGGAGATGAAATATTTTCTTAAATTTATATTTCCATTTCTTCGCTCTGGTGTCGAGGTTAAGCGTGGCGTTGAGTTCTGCCACTCAACACCTAATACCTCCAGAATGCGGCAGAAAGTAGGGAACAGAGTGTCTCAACACTAGGTTACCTCTGCCTACCCTGCTGTGTGCGGGGATTTAATTATTTTTTTTTTAATTAAAAAAAAAAAAGATAGTCCACTTATCTAGAAACCTTCCTCGATGTAGATTGTATTAATAATAATAATAATTTTTATCATACCAATAAGCACGTCATATGAAACTTTCTGTTTGACAAAAGTCCGCATTAGGCAGAGGATCCCCAGAAATGGGAGAAATATTAAATTTCTTTCTTTAAATATCTTCTATCTATTCTACAGAACTCACGAATATAATAAGTTAACAGAAATATAATATAATATAATTATTACAAATATAAATAAATATTGAGTGAACACATAATCTGAGGCCGTCGTAGAGTAGAAGCAAAAGAGTGCGACTGTAGAGGCGACGATTGGAAGTTCGATTTGCACTTGGTGGAATAAAATATTAAATATTTTCATTTTATCGCTCTGGTAAGGAGAATAATATGCATTGCCACATTAAATTGGCAGAACATTGGGAATGGAGTGCCATAACACTAGGTTCCCAGGTTTCAGGTTCCCTCTACCTACCCTATGCGCAAGATATAGCATGAAGCTATAAAAAATAACATATAATAAAAATAGTGATCACTTAAAAGATTTAAATTTAAGTATATGGCTTGTTTATATGAATGTACATAGATTGTGTACTGAATTTCCTTTGTCATTACAATTTCAAGCATTTACGCAGTCACTGGACCTCGGCACAAATCTCCCCCGAGGGACTTCTAGTGCGGGACATCAATCAGAGGGTGGTGGCTCTCTTTTGTTTCAGAAGAAAGTACCATTTCAATGATAAGTATAAAAGGGAATTAACTTAAATAATAATGAATCATTAAGCACTGTGTACATTGTGTAAGACAAAAGTTAATGTTAATATTAAATAGCGAACACTAAAGCCTCGCTTTGTATAACCAAAATGAGGAAACTATTTTTTACATTACATAAAGTGTGCAAGCAGAGTATTCTCAACCAGACCACAAAAGCGTCCATTTTGTGATATTTTGTACGGAAAATTATATTAATAAGCTTTATGAATTGTATAAATTATAATTAATATGACAACACGTATGCGTTCCTTACTTTATTATGCAAATATGAAGAAAAATTTATATGATTTTTTATAGCTTCTAATTTAATTCAAATTCATTTCATTCAATATACTCATTGAATGAAATGAAAAGACGTTATTTTCTCATCTTCTTGTCAACAGTCAACTGGACCTTGGGCAGTGTTTAGTATGCGTCTTATATCGCTACCCTGTGTGCGATGATATCCTCTACAAGATTAAACGCGGATATAAACATATTTTTCTATATTAGATTTCGGTTATAAAAAATAAAGGCGTATAGTTTTATTGATTGAGTAAAATATATAAAAAAATATCGCGTAAACTTTGATTATATACTTTGACCAATCACGATTGTTACAATACGTCAGCTAAAATACAATAGTTCAAAATATACGGAAATCTTTATGACAGTAGACTAGAGTATTTTTAACATTTTTAAAGTGTTATTCCACATTTAGGAAAGAAAAATATTTATTTAGAAAACGTATAAATTTTGAACGTAGCGTCCTGGACCTTCTGATCGGTTTCCAGGAGGCGCGGGTTCAAGTCCCGCTACGTTCAAATTTTTATACGTTTTCTAAATAAGTAGTAGAGTAGTATTTAACATATTTTTACATATGTATATAAAGTCTTCCGTTACTGATTAACTGATAAAACCAGTGGATTTGGATAGGTGTCATTTGACATGTACATGAATTGGAAAGTGTAGGGGAGCACTCGGAGGTCTTCACTTAATTTTTACTATAAATTCGTACAAAAACGGGAAAAAAAATTAAAAAATGGGATTTCCAACATTATCACTTGAAGTTCACGCTAAAACTCTGCAGGTGACGACTACACTAATCTATCCCTCATGTATGAGGGCATTGCGTGTTGAGTGGCAAAACTCAAGGCTGCGATTTGCCTAGACACCAGAGGGAAAAAACTGAAAATATTATCTAAATATTTTTTTTTCCTTGAGTGAGAATCGAATCCATAACCAGTGTCGTTTACACTTACACGTTTGTGCCCCTGCGCCACGTCTGGCCTTTAAATATTGATAAATGAATAATAATAATGATATTAATCAATTTTTATAAAATTATTTGACTTATCCAGCATCTCTATGTTAGTGTAGGGTCTCCTTGAATTTCCGATTAACTCGTTCTCGAAGGCAGTTCATGATTTTCGAAAGGTCGAGGGCTAAGAATGACGGTTGAATGCAAATCTTTTGGTTCGTATTTTACATATTGCGGTTCCAATGTGGAGTTTTACCTTTTTATAACACACATACACGTAAATAGTCACGTATATACATAATTATATAGATAAACTTTACGAGTGTGCCATAGATTAATTACCGTTCTGGAGCAGGTGACACGCAAAAATTCGGCGAAAATGGGCAATGGGTTGTCTTAAGTCGAGGTTAATCTGCCTTTCATATATGACGCAGGATACAGTGTGAAGCTGAAAAAATTATAATATAAAGTATATAATTTATAGATTTTTTCATATTTTCTATTATCTTAAACAATATTACTGACACGTAGGTAATTGATAATAAAATTTGCGCCATATCTTTTATTGGTACTTATACTTATGTGCTACTATACGAGTATGTCTGTATCGTTTCTATCAAAAGTAAATGATCGATGAGAAGTGGTGTATCATAACGAGAGTGGAAATGGTTCGGAATATATCGGCAAATAAGACTACAAATATGTGTATAACGTTCCATATAACAGGAGCGATCAAGCGGTCTGTGGGTGAGCAACACTTTTAAAAGCAATCAATCAACACAATCTTCAAATTAATCGAGATAACTTGCTTATATTCTATACTATAGCGACCCACTTCCACACTTCAACTATACAACTGTTTATTTATTTATCGGAATTGTTTTTGTATCTACATCATTATTATTTAAAAAACAATATCTATATATTTAAACAGAAAACTGTTATTTATAACAATTTTGTCGAACAAAATTATTTATTTTGATTTATTTTTCATTTATGAACCGATAGAAATAAACAAACACTAATTGTTAAGAGAAGCTTACTTAAATACAAAAGTGAGCACTGCTTTTGACCAATGTCTGAGATAAGCGTGCACAAAGGTAAAGACAAATAGAAAAAAAAATTAAATAATAATTTTGTGTTCTATTACATTAATAAATATATGTAGGGTAAAACCAGAATAAATGCCGCAACGGGATAGACGCCCCAAGGATTTAAAATATGGAAAATAATTTTAAATTATTTGTAAATATTTAGACCTTTGATCGGACATTTGACGTCATACATTTGGTTAGATTTTTCATTTACACAACAAAGGGCACCTATCCCGTATTGCGTAATCCCATCTATCCCCAAAAAGGGATCCACGAAAAACTAAATTCTGTGAAAACTATAATTGACAGGTCAAAATACTAATTAATAATACATAAAGGATTAAACTAGCAAAATTCTAATAAATCATTCATATAAAATTTACATTTTTGTAACTATTTTCGAAAGAGATTTCTATCCTAGTTTTACTCTATAGGTGTACGATCTAACATTATTCTCTTCAGTTTTACGCTGTCGGTTAGGTACACAGAACCTATTGTGACAACTTTCTGTTCTTCGCGGTACCTTAGTGCATTTCCAGAAGAAAAAATAGAAAATCATATAAATATAACTTTTCACCCTAAGAGAAAAATCAGATGTGTTTCCTCCACATCACGATCTTAATGACTTATGGCTTACAAGTATTTGAACGTTAATATTATTAAGACAAACGAAAAATCAAGCTGATCAAATTTACGGTGATAACTTTGTAATAAAAGTAATAGTTAAGTATAAATATATATTTTAATTTCATGACATTTTAAAGCGTAATTTTCAAATATTAAAATATAGTCCACATATCTTCATATTTGATCTCAGGATGTTGCATATGTTAATTAAGCTTCACGTTCTTGTCACGTCTCGTCAAACCTATTATTCTAGGGCACAGTTTCTGCAATTTGGATTATTAAAAATTTTTACAAACTAAAGATTATTATTATTGTTTAGAAAACCTCACTTTCCTAAGTGTTTAAGTTTGGTAATGGTGTGTGGTGAAAGTTAATGTTCGTAGACGATTAGTATTAATAATCAAGTCTTTTATAACACAAATTATTTATTACACGTAAACACGAAAGTCACATATAACAAAGAAACACAAAGAAAGATAGTCCACACAATTTACAAATAATACAGAAGGAGTGTACATATATCGGAAACAAAACTACAACGTTCACTAAAAAGTAGGTACGGTAAGTAGTGGCCGATATATAGCGAGTGCAAGGAATCCGCGACGGTTGGGTGTTTGCGACTCACTAGCCGGCGATATGTTTCGCGCGGTCGGCTGTGGACGACCCAAAATTACGTCACACGGCTCAGGTAGCAGTTGCCGTGCAGATTATAAATAAATTTTACCGACGTTGGTGAATTGTGGGTTGTGTATTTTATGTTATCTTAAAATAATTAAATAAATATATTTTTGTTTAAATTTGTGACGTTTATATAATATAATTGATTTTGAATAAATAAATAAATATGTGTAATTATATTTTATATAAATAAATTATTAAATAAATTAATTAGTTAGAATGTAGTGGGAGTAGCCCACATCACTCCCCCCCAGAGACCGTCTTACGGGTGAAAGTAGTCCGGAAAGCGCACTACGCGTCCAGAGCGGGTTTTTACTACATCCTGTGTGGTAGTAGTGGGAGCTGGAATGCTTGAATGGGGATCGGGAGTTGGATTGAGGTTGTGGCTGTAGGTAGGGATGGGATTTGGATCTGCTAGGATGTATGCAGGTTTTATGCGATCTATCGATACAGTCACTTTTTTGCTCCTAACCATGATTGTAAATGTTTTCTCATTTCTCTCCACAACTTCATGAGGACCAGTATATGGAGGTTGTAATGCACCTCTTACTGAGTCATCCCGTAAAAAGACATGGCTGCACGAACTCAAATCTTTAAATACAAAAAAATTATTTCTGCTATGTCGTGCAGCTGGTGAAGGTCGTAACTGGGAAGCGATATGACGGATTCGTGTGGCAAAGTCAGAAAGATCTGTGCTTTGTGGAGGTGTGGGGTGGAAAAATTCTCCCGGAAGTCTTAGCGGCTCACCATAAACAAGCTCAGCAGAAGAAGCTTGAAGTTCTTCCTTAAATGAGCTCCTGATTCCCAACAGAACTAAAGGCAGTGTGTCGCACCAATTGCTGTCCGCATGACACATGAGAGATGCCTTTAGCTGACGGTGGAACCTCTCCACTAAACCGTTGCAGGCTGGGTGATACGCAGTAGTACGGCGATGTTTGAATCCAATCATTCTTCCGAGATATTGGAAGAGTGTGGATTCAAATTGCCGACCACGATCAGTCACTATATCTGTAGGACATCCAAATCTGGATATCCAAGATATGAGTGCCTTACCAACGGTTTCCGCTGTCATGTCTGGCATTGGTATCACTTCAGGCCATCGTGTGAATCGGTCTACTATAGTCAGACAATAACGATGGCCTTGCGATGGGGGTAGGGGTCCAACTATGTCTACGTGAATGAAAGCGAATCTGGCTCTAGGTAAGTCAAAGGTGCCTAAGGGTGACGATACGTGTCGATGCACCTTAGCTTTTTGACACGCCAGACATTTTCGAGACCACTCTCGACAGTCTTTACGAATTCCTGGCCACACAAAGCGCTGCGCTATCTGTCGAAGAGCGGTTTTCGTAAAGTTTTGGTAACGAAAGGTCTGGGTGTCTTTGTACTTACGTCACAATAGAGCATAGTTGGACTGTTAGGGAGTGGGAGTTTTTCTAGACGGAGTGATGATTCACCGTCCAGAAGTTGATTAAGCTCCGCGTCTGAGCTTTGGGAAGAAGCGAGCAAGTGTAGGTCGATTGACATTTGCAGTTCATCGATACGTGACAATGTATCGGCGACAACGTTGTCTTTACCGGAAATGTGTCTAATATCGGTTGTGAACTGCGAAATGTAATCGAGGTAGCGATACTGCCGGGGCGAACAGTTTGCTTTTCTCTCATGAAAAGCAAAACTGATCGGCTTATGGTCAGTATACACTACGAAGTGTCTCGCTTCTACCATATGCCGAAAGTGTTTGATACCTTCATATATGGCCAGAAGTTCACGGTCATAAGGCGAGTACTTCTGTTGAGCCGGAGTGAACTTCCGTGAAAAGAATGCAAGTGGTTGCCACTCTCCGTTATAAAATTGCTGCAAAACTGCACCCATTGCCAAGTCAGATGCATCAGTTACCAATGCTAACTTTGACTGACAATCTGGGTGTGCAAGTAATGCAGCATTGCACAAGCTTTCTTTGCACAGGTTGAAAGCTTCTAAGGCTTCATGAGAAAGTTTGATTGGGTGGGAAGCTTTAATTGACCCTGTGAGCAAGGCATTCAAAGGTGCTTGAATTTCAGCGGCGTGTGGTATGAAGCGCCTATAGAAATTAAGCATGCCTAGAAAACGCCTGAGTTGTTTGGCATTTTGTGGTGTGGGGAAATCCTTTATCGCTTGTACCTTGGACTCGAGCGGGACGGTGCCTGATGCAGAAATATGGTATCCTAAAAATGTTACCTCTTTTACGCCAAAAACGCACTTTGAAGTGTTGACGACGATACCATACTCTTTCATACGACGAAAGAGTTCGTGCAGGTGCCGCTCGTGCTCAGACTCATCCTTGGAGAATACGAGGAAATCATCAAGATAGCAGTAGCAAAAGTCGAGGCCTCTGGTCATCTCGTCAACAAACCTTTGGAAGGTTTGTCCTGCGTTCCTGAGACCGAAGGTCATGTAAGGGAACTCGAACAAACTAAAAGGTGTGCTTATGGCTGTCTTCTTGATGTCCTCCTCGTTGACCGGTATCTGGTTGTACGCCTTCATCAAATCTATGGAAGAGAATATTTTACAACCAGAGATATTATGAGCAAAGTCGTGAATGTGTCTGATTGGATATCGATCAGGAATAGTACGAGCGTTGAGGAGTCTATAGTCGCCACAAGGGCGCCACCCATTTTCTTTTTTGGGTGCGAGATGTAGGGGTGAAGCCCATGAGCTCTCGGAAGGGCGCGCGGTACCATTATTTAGCATAAGCTGAAATTCTTGTCGCGCAATTTTTAATTTGTCAGGTGCTAATCTGCGGGGAGTGCATGAAATTGGGGGACCAGGTGTGGTGCGAATAAAATGTACTGTATTGTGCTTTGGTGTACTTGTTATGCCAGAAGGGCGAGTAATTTCAGGATACATCTCTAAAATTTTATGAAATTTAGTGTCGCCTTTAACAATTTTTACAGAGTGAATATTATTGCTAGCATAAGATGCACTGGCTGAGAGCGTGGTAGCATTGTCTATTAGGCGTTGATTGCGGCAATCTACAACTAAATTATAAAAGCTAAGAAAATCAACGCCTATGATCGGTTTAGTAACATTTGCTACAATAAAACGCCATATAAAATTACGCCTAAGGCCAATAATACTTCCGTTGGCAGCGATGAGATGGTAGTCCATCTGGGCCCGTCGTTCCTTGAGCGCGGAGTGGGGGTAGACGCACAGGTCACTCCCGGTGTCCACCAGGAAGTCCAGCTTTGTAGTGTGGTCCTTCACGAAGAGGCGACTCGCAGAGGGCGGGCAATCGTCAGTCACCATTAGCGACTGCTCCTGGATTTTCCTGCATTGCTTCACACCTTTTGTTGCAATAGATTGTGACTTGGTCCTCCGTGGTGAAGCGGAACGACGATGAGGTGATGAACTGCGAGGCTTCGGATGGTACATAGACCGAGTATGTTCGTCTAATTTTGATGCTAATTTCTCCACCATGTTTCTGAGCTCAGCGATCTCGCTGGGCGAATGTACTGGCATACTCGTCGATGTTGATGCGACGTTGTGAGGTGAAGTAATTTCCTGTAATCTATCTGCCAAATCCGATAATTGTTCAATGGTGTGGGTAGTTTGAGAAGTAAGCACGGTTTGAATTTTCTGCGGTAAACGGTCACACCAAATTGTTTTAATAACATCTTCTGATACCGAAGGTCCTGCTAGGTCCTGAAGGTGTCTCAGAAATTGCGAAGGCTTCCTGTCCCCAAGCTCCTCATGCATGAGTAATTGTTTAATCTTATTTTCCTGAGATGTAGTAAGTCGGCGAATTAATTCCGTTTTAATTTTATTATATTTATTTTCCTCTGGAGGGTTGATAATAATTTCTTTAACCGTTTTTGCAATCGACATGTCCAGGTTAGTGATGACATGTGTATATTTAGTATGGTCATCTGTAATGTTATAATTATAGAATTGTCCTTCTAATAATGCAAACCATATCTCTGGATCGTCTGCAGAAAATTGCGGAATTTTAAAATTATTCCGACATCCCGACGACAAATCGTGTCGTTCGCTTGAAACGCGCACTTTACGCGTGCGACCTACGGTGACGTGGTCGCCGTTACGCGAACCGGCGGTTTTAACGGATTCACTGCTATCACTCATAATGTGCACTGTTCGGGGTCACCAGTTTGGTAATGTGTGTGGTGAAAGTTAATGTTCGTAGACGATTAGTAGTAATAATCAAGTCTTTTATAACACAAATTATTTATTACACGTAAACACGAAAGTCACATATAACAAAGAAACACAAAGAAAGATAGTCCACACAATTTACAAATAATACAGAAGGAGTGTACATATATCGGAAACAAAACTACAACGTTCACTAAAAAGTAGGTACGGTAAGTAGTGGCCGATATATAGCGAGTGCAAGGAATCCGCGACGGTTGGGTGTTTGCGACTCACTAGCCGGCGATATGTTTCGCGCGGTCGGCTGTGGACGACCCAAAATTACGTCACACGGCTCAGGTAGCAGTTGCCGTGCAGATTATAAATAAATTTTACCGACGTTGGTGAATTGTGGGTTGTGTATTTTATGTTATCTTAAAATAATTAAATAAATATATTTTTGTTTAAATTTGTGACGTTTATATAATATAATTGATTTTGAATAAATAAATAAATATGTGTAATTATATTTTATATAAATAAATTATTAAATAAATTAATTAGTTAGAATGTAGTGGGAGTAGCCCACATCACTCCCCCCCAGAGACCGTCTTACGGGTGAAAGTAGTCCGGAAAGCGCACTACGCGTCCAGAGCGGGTTTTTACTACATCCTGTGTGGTAGTAGTGGGAGCTGGAATGCTTGAATGGGGATCGGGAGTTGGATTGAGGTTGTGGCTGTAGGTAGGGATGGGATTTGGATCTGCTAGGATGTATGCAGGTTTTATGCGATCTATCGATACAGTCACTTTTTTGCTCCTAACCATGATTGTAAATGTTTTCTCATTTCTCTCCACAACTTCATGAGGACCAGTATATGGAGGTTGTAATGCACCTCTTACTGAGTCATCCCGTAAAAAGACATGGCTGCACGAACTCAAATCTTTAAATACAAAAATTTTATTTCTGCTATGTCGTGCAGCTGGTGAAGGTCGTAACTGGGAAGCGATATGACGGATTCGTGTGGCAAAGTCAGAAAGATCTGTGCTTTGTGGAGGTGTGGGGTGGAAAAATTCTCCCGGAAGTCTTAGCGGCTCACCATAAACAAGCTCAGCAGAAGAAGCTTGAAGTTCTTCCTTAAATGAGCTCCTGATTCCCAACAGAACTAAAGGCAGTGTGTCGCACCAATTGCTGTCCGCATGACACATGAGAGATGCCTTTAGCTGACGGTGGAACCTCTCCACTAAACCGTTGCAGGCTGGGTGATACGCAGTAGTACGGCGATGTTTGAATCCAATCATTCTTCCGAGATATTGGAAGAGTGTGGATTCAAATTGCCGACCACGATCAGTCACTATATCTGTAGGACATCCAAATCTGGATATCCAAGATATGAGTGCCTTACCAACGGTTTCCGCTGTCATGTCTGGCATTGGTATCACTTCAGGCCATCGTGTGAATCGGTCTACTATAGTCAGACAATAACGATGGCCTTGCGATGGGGGTAGGGGTCCAACTATGTCTACGTGAATGAAAGCGAATCTGGCTCTAGGTAAGTCAAAGGTGCCTAAGGGTGACGATACGTGTCGATGCACCTTAGCTTTTTGACACGCCAGACATTTTCGAGACCACTCTCGACAGTCTTTACGAATTCCTGGCCACACAAAGCGCTGCGCTATCTGTCGAAGAGCGGTTTTCGTAAAGTTTTGGTAACGAAAGGTCTGGGTGTCTTTGTACTTACGTCACAATAGAGCATAGTTGGACTGTTAGGGAGTGGGAGTTTTTCTAGACGGAGTGATGATTCACCGTCCAGAAGTTGATTAAGCTCCGCGTCTGAGCTTTGGGAAGAAGCGAGCAAGTGTAGGTCGATTGACATTTGCAGTTCATCGATACGTGACAATGTATCGGCGACAACGTTGTCTTTACCGGAAATGTGTCTAATATCGGTTGTGAACTGCGAAATGTAATCGAGGTAGCGATACTGCCGGGGCGAACAGTTTGCTTTTCTCTCATGAAAAGCAAAACTGATCGGCTTATGGTCAGTATACACTACGAAGTGTCTCGCTTCTACCATATGCCGAAAGTGTTTGATACCTTCATATATGGCCAGAAGTTCACGGTCATAAGGCGAGTACTTCTGTTGAGCCGGAGTGAACTTCCGTGAAAAGAATGCAAGTGGTTGCCACTCTCCGTTATAAAATTGCTGCAAAACTGCACCCATTGCCAAGTCAGATGCATCAGTTACCAATGCTAACTTTGACTGACAATCTGGGTGTGCAAGTAATGCAGCATTGCACAAGCTTTCTTTGCACAGGTTGAAAGCTTCTAAGGCTTCATGAGAAAGTTTGATTGGGTGGGAAGCTTTAATTGACCCTGTGAGCAAGGCATTCAAAGGTGCTTGAATTTCAGCGGCGTGTGGTATGAAGCGCCTATAGAAATTAAGCATGCCTAGAAAACGCCTGAGTTGTTTGGCATTTTGTGGTGTGGGGAAATCCTTTATCGCTTGTACCTTGGACTCGAGCGGGACGGTGCCTGATGCAGAAATATGGTATCCTAAAAATGTTACCTCTTTTACGCCAAAAACGCACTTTGAAGTGTTGACGACGATACCATACTCTTTCATACGACGAAAGAGTTCGTGCAGGTGCCGCTCGTGCTCAGACTCATCCTTGGAGAATACGAGGAAATCATCAAGATAGCAGTAGCAAAAGTCGAGGCCTCTGGTCATCTCGTCAACAAACCTTTGGAAGGTTTGTCCTGCGTTCCTGAGACCGAAGGTCATGTAAGGGAACTCGAACAAACTAAAAGGTGTGCTTATGGCTGTCTTCTTGATGTCCTCCTCGTTGACCGGTATCTGGTTGTACGCCTTCATCAAATCTATGGAAGAGAATATTTTACAACCAGAGATATTATGAGCAAAGTCGTGAATGTGTCTGATTGGATATCGATCAGGAATAGTACGAGCGTTGAGGAGTCTATAGTCGCCACAAGGGCGCCACCCATTTTCTTTTTTGGGTGCGAGATGTAGGGGTGAAGCCCATGAGCTCTCGGAAGGGCGCGCGGTACCATTATTTAGCATAAGCTGAAATTCTTGTCGCGCAATTTTTAATTTGTCAGGTGCTAATCTGCGGGGAGTGCATGAAATTGGGGGACCAGGTGTGGTGCGAATAAAATGTACTGTATTGTGCTTTGGTGTACTTGTTATGCCAGAAGGGCGAGTAATTTCAGGATACATCTCTAAAATTTTATGAAATTTAGTGTCGCCTTTAACAATTTTTACAGAGTGAATATTATTGCTAGCATAAGATGCACTGGCTGAGAGCGTGGTAGCATTGTCTATTAGGCGTTGATTGCGGCAATCTACAACTAAATTATAAAAGCTAAGAAAATCAACGCCTATGATCGGTTTAGTAACATTTGCTACAATAAAACGCCATATAAAATTACGCCTAAGGCCAAAATTTAAGCTAAGCTCGACAAACCCGTATGTATTTATAATACTTCCGTTGGCAGCGATGAGATGGTAGTCCATCTGGGCCCGTCGTTCCTTGAGCGCGGAGTGGGGGTAGACGCACAGGTCACTCCCGGTGTCCACCAGGAAGTCCAGCTTTGTAGTGTGGTCCTTCACGAAGAGGCGACTCGCAGAGGGCGGGCAATCGTCAGTCACCATTAGCGACTGCTCCTGGATTTTCCTGCATTGCTTCACACCTTTTGTTGCACTAGATTGTGACTTGGTCCTCCGTGGTGAAGCGGAACGACGATGAGGTGATGAACTGCGAGGCTTCGGATGGTACATAGACCGAGTATGTTCGTCTAATTTTGATGCTAATTTCTCCACCATGTTTCTGAGCTCAGCGATCTCGCTGGGCGAATGTACTGGCATACTCGTCGATGTTGATGCGACGTTGTGAGGTGAAGTAATTTCCTGTAATCTATCTGCCAAATCCGATAATTGTTCAATGGTGTGGGTAGTTTGAGAAGTAAGCACGGTTTGAATTTTCTGCGGTAAACGGTCACACCAAATTGTTTTAATAACATCTTCTGATACCGAAGGTCCTGCTAGGTCCTGAAGGTGTCTCAGAAATTGCGAAGGCTTCCTGTCCCCAAGCTCCTCATGCATGAGTAATTGTTTAATCTTATTTTCCTGAGATGTAGTAAGTCGGCGAATTAATTCCGTTTTAATTTTATTATATTTATTTTCCGCTGGAGGGTTGATAATAATTTCTTTAACCGTTTTTGCAATCGACATGTCCAGGTTAGTGATGACATGTGTATATTTAGTATGGTCATCTGTAATGTTATAATTATAGAATTGTCCTTCTAATAATGCAAACCATATCTCTGGATCGTCTGCAGAAAATTGCGGAATTTTAAAATTATTCCGACATCCCGACGACAAATCGTGTCGTTCGCTTTAAACGCGCACTTTACGCGTGCGACCTACGGTGACGTGGTCGCCGTTACGCGAACCGGCGGTTTTAACGGATTCACTGCTATCACTCATAATGTGCACTGTTCGGGGTCACCAGTTTGGTAATGTGTGTGGTGAAAGTTAATGTTCGTAGACGATTAGTATTAATAATCAAGTCTTTTATAACACAAATTATTTATTACACGTAAACACGAAAGTCACATATAACAAAGAAACACAAAGAAAGATAGTCCACACAATTTACAAATAATACAGAAGGAGTGTACATATATCGGAAACAAAACTACAACGTTCACTAAAAAGTAGGTACGGTAAGTAGTGGCCGATATATAGCGAGTGCAAGGAATCCGCGACGGTTGGGTGTTTGCGACTCACTAGCCGGCGATATGTTTCGCGCGGTCGGCTGTGGACGACCCAAAATTACGTCACACGGCTCAGGTAGCAGTTGCCGTGCAGATTATAAATAAATTTTACCGACGTTGGTGAATTGTGGGTTGTGTATTTTATGTTATCTTAAAATAATTAAATAAATATATTTTTGTTTAAATTTGTGACGTTTATATAATATAATTGATTTTGAATAAATAAATAAATATGTGTAATTATATTTTATATAAATAAATTATTAAATAAATTAATTAGTTAGAATGTAGTGGGAGTAGCCCACAGTGGTATAATACTTTAAGCATGTAAAAAAAATATTTAAATTGTAGAATATTTAACTGTATGACTGTAAACACGACGTTTTTTAATATTTTAATTTCTTTACTCTGGTGCAAAGACGAGACGAGAGAGAGTGGCGTTCAGTTCCGCCTCCAGAATTCAGTGGAAAGTGGGGAGTGTCTTAACAATACGCCCCATGCTCCATGCGGGGTAGAGCGTGAAGCTGAAAAAAAATATGAAACTACACATTTTGGATATGCACTCAACACGCAATGCCTCCAGAATTCGGCAGAAAGTAGGGATCGGAGTGTCATAACACTAGATTCCCTCTGCCTACCCTGCTGTGTGCGGGATACAGCGTAAAGCTGACATTATTGATATTAAAATATGCTGAAAGCATGCTGTTTGTTGAGATTTTGTTTATATCAGCACTTGTGACTCAAATACTAGGTTTATATAGCACTCTTTTCATGTAACAAATATTTAAGACATTAATTTATATGTGTGTTTATGTTGGTGTGTTTATATATCTATGAGCCCCGCCACTCAACATGCAATGTTCTTTTAACATTAGATTCCCTCTGCCTACCCTGCTGTGTGCGGGATGCAGCGTGAATTTTAATTAACGATTGCAAATAAATGTTATTTTCAAATTATCCCTTTTTTATATTATACAAAATAATGATATTTCGGATTTTGACTTTACAGTTAACCAAATCTTTTTGTGTATATTATTAATATAACATTCTGAATTCACGTTTAAGTTATACAAATATTATAAATGTGAAAGTTTGTGAGGATGGATGTTTGCTCAACTTTATCGCAAAAACTACTGAACGGATTGACATCAAACTTTACAGTAATACAACTCATACATTAGAATAACTAATACTAATATTGTATAATTTATAATTTGGCTATAATACAAGAATAAATTTAAGCAGGTGAAGCCGCATTTAGGTAGCTATTTATTTATATATAAAAAAATACTAACTTTCCCATCTAATTATTTAATAGCAACTACTTCGAAATCTATATTTGAAAAGTAGAGCTAAAAACATAATTTAAAAGACGGAAAATATAGTACTGCACCGTTATAACTCGCTTCGCTTGGTAATAGGATTCTTTTGTATTGAACAAGTATAAAACGATTAAGGCCGAAAGAAGTAGGTATTATATATATCGGACATGGACTACGTTTGACATCCGCTCTAAGAAATATGTCTCTTTACTTGAAGGCGGAAATTGTATAATGAATGTAAAAATAAGGGATATTGACTTTAACTGTGTGAAAGTGACTCTATCGTGGTGCAGTAGGGATGTGTTCGGTTGTATATGTGAGGGTTGTGGATTCGATCAGCAGATTTTTTTAATCTGGTCTAATGATACAAAGTGTAGTGTTGGATTCCACCGTCCATTACGCAATTTATAGATACCGTCATATTAGATGGCGGATACGACTTCGGAACGGATGGGATGTGACAGTAAATCTCATGCGTACCAATGAGTATACATACATATATCAGAAGTATAAAAAAATGAGCTCGTAAAATAAAATTAAATTTTTGTAAGTTATTAATAATTATAGTGAAATAACACAATATACAAAACGAAAACCGGTCAAGTGCGAGTCAAACTTACCCACCGTGGATTCAGTATTAGTGGCAAGATTGTGAGTCTACACGATGTACATTGTACAACTTAAATTTGCAAGCGTGTGCACTCATTTTATATAAAATGAATTACAAATATAAGTTTGTATTTTTTTTCAATATTATACCCAAAATTGTTTACTTCTCGGTCTTTGCTTTTATTAATATTGCTAGTTCTTACTTTGTGCCAAGTTTCACAACTGTAGGACTGACATAGAAGCTTATTTTTTAACACTTTAATAATATTTGATATAGGTATATTATATAATTTCAGGTTGCTACCTCCGAGTGATATGGACATTACTGGTCTTGGCAGGCAGACATCAAACTTATTCTATAAAGGTTTCTTTAGAGAAACTGAAGCCTAAAAATGGACAAAGAAAATAACATAGCTATCGCTATGACTCTAAGAAAACCATTTGAACGATCGAGCAAATCTACATTCTACTATATCTTTATATTATTAATAAAATTTCCTGCCAATAAAGCTGTGAGGTAAAAAATTAACAAGACATGCAAATTCGGGCGACTGGGTTTTATTCATCAAATTTGCAGCTTTTCAAGCTTCACTTGACATATTTTCCTTTAAGCCATTAACTCATTCATTGAACCGATCGTCGACGTTATTAGACACGAATATGTGAATATTATAGAATAATAGAGACATTATTGTATATATAAAGTTTTTCTTTGAGGAAACGTTAATCTTTACCCTGTTTTCATAGTGTAATTTTTATACGAGTATGTGTAGGATAAGGTTAAGATAGGATATAATTCAACAATTTTACTCTTTTTTTCAGCTTTGGTACAGCAGGGCAGCAAGTAAATAATATTAGATTAGATATTTTCAACTTGATTCAATCATTTATCCAATGGACAATCGAACTATCCTCAACCTTCCAAGTCAGATGCTGCGCGCCACTGCTTTTGTTTTTTCTACCTCCACTCTGAATCCTGCACAAAGCATGGTATTTATAGGCAACTTGGGAACCTATTGTCCATTCCCCATTAAGACAACTCTCTTCTTTTGATATTGAGTGGCGAAAGTGAACACCTCGCATTGCTGCACCAAATAGAGGAAATGAATATATTAAATACACCGTTCCACCAAGTAGAAATCGAACGACAGCTTCAGCTTTTATATGTTTTACTAAAAGTAATATAAAAATATTACATATGTACATACATATATCACCTAAAACCGTCTAGGCATACTAACATGTGGCATAAAAACATAATACCCACACTCCATAGCACGTAGCAGGTAGTAGGTACGGCGGTCGTTATATATAATGAAGTGTCGCTGTTCGCGTCTAACTTTTGCCATATCGAAAGAGTGGATTCCGCGGTCGCAGAGTGGGCGTCGACGCCCCCGCAAGGGGAACCGCTTCGCCCGACCTCGACCGACGAGGTCAAAGCCCTCATCAAAAATCTCAAAGATAGGAAGGCCCCGGGGCCTGACAAAATATCAAATAGAACTTTCAAGTCCCTTCCGACTCAGTTCATATCTCTATTGGTCATTATTTTTAATTCACTTTTAAAATCGTGCTCCTTCCCCGACGAGTGGAAGGAAGCCATTGTCATAGGTATACCAAAACCTAATAAGCCGCGGAATTTACCCTCCAGTTATAGACCTATCAGCCTTCTCAGCTGTTTAGGTAAATTGTATGAGAGAATCATACTTATTAGACTCTCCGAGGCGGTAGAGACCTATTGTCCGCTTATCAATGAGCAATTTGGTTTCAGAAAGAGACATTCTGCCATCCACCAAGTCCACCGCGTGGTAGAGCACATCGCTCGTCACCACGTGAGGACCGCACTTCGCAGTAACACTGCTGCCATCTTCCTCGACATAGCGAAAGCCTTTGACAAGGTCTGGCACAACGGCTTGATTTTCAAGCTGAGGCGTGCTGGCTTGCCAGACTGTCTCGTGCACATCCTGCGGGATTTTCTGTCAAACAGGTATTTTCGCTATAAAGTCGAAGGCACTATCTCTTCTCCCCGCCTCCTCCGCGCAGGCGTTCCCCAGGGTTCAACCCTCTCTCCTATGTTATATTCGCTGTACACCAGTGACATTCCCCGCACGGGGCTTGTTCACCTGGCTATGTACGCGGATGACACTGCCCTTTACACTTCTTCGCGTGACACACGCCTACTAGCTGAGAGACTTCAGAAAGCGGCCCACGCACTCGGTGAGTGGTTCCGCCTATGGAGAATCGAGGTTAACCCCGAGAAAAGTAAAGCCATCCTCTTCCCTATGGCTCGCCATATACAGGTCTCTACCATACGTCTATTAGACAAGCCTATCCCTTGGGAAAAGCAAGTCAAATATCTAGGTGTCACTCTAGACTCTAGATTCTCCTTCAGACCCCACATCACGAATGTTTGCAATAAAGCAAAGTTCGTTCTTAGTCGTCTGTTCTGGTTGATAAACAAGCGGAGTAAAATGTCACTTAGACATAAGCTGACATTATACAAAACTTGTGTAAGGCCAATAATGTCATACGCTTGTGTCGCGTTCGCGCACACTAAGCTTGCTCCCCTTCAAATTGTACAAAATAAATTCTTACGTATCGCATCAGGCTGCCCCTGGTTCGTACGTAACGTCGACCTACATAGAGATTTTGAACTGGAATCGATTAACGAGCACTGCAAACGCTTAGCGACGCGCTACTTTGAGCGCGCAGGCTCGCACGCGAACCCCTTAATAAAAATGGCGTGTGATTACACACCCAACGCGCACCCAAAAAGAAGACGCCCGCGAAGCGTCCTTTTAGACCCCGATGACGCCATTACGTTAGCTAACGCCCCGTATATAGGTAGGAAATACACTACACATACACGACACAAACACCGTCGTCGACGGAATCGACGACGAAGTCCAGTTTTTTCCACGGCTCGGCCACGTCTCGGCGCGGTCGGGCCCAGCGGTTAGGGACCGCTAGCTCCCTTAGATTAGTCTAATTTTTGTCCCCAGTCGCGGCTTCACGTCGCGGCTGGCTTTGTTTAGCATAGGGAAATTCCCAGCCCGCTCGTCGATTGTAAGCCGAGGTTCGAGCCCCGCAGGGGGCGCCCTTACAGTCGTCGACCCCTCTCAAGCAGCCAGGTAGTGCTTGCTTTTTCTTCTGGGACAGAGTACCCTCTTCCCTACCCACCCGGTGTCGCTGTAAAGGCCAATAGGGCTAACAGCAATTACCTCAAGTTCGAAAAAAAAAAAAAAAAAAAAAAATGTTCGCGTCTGATCTCGCTCAAAGGCGCAGGTTAATGAAGGTACGCTCTCGTCCTACTTTCCATGCCGTGATTTCTTTTTACTGAACCAAGCACAACGATCGCTGTTAATATGTTTGTATAGACTAAGAGAGTTCTATCTTTGTCGTATGAAACGATGAAAAGATCTTTGAATAGCTTCATTTAAACGATGTTAATAATGATACAAAAACAAATTAATATCAGTGCGGTATTTATTTTTTAATAAAATATTATTTTTTTAAATATTATAAGTTGTTACTAAACATAATACTATTCGAATACTTCACTGTATCCTTTTAAGTATATTTAATGTAGCAACGTATAAAACCAAGGTTAGCGGGATTCAAATCTCAAACTTGGATAGTAACCAAGAGGTGTTAGTTCCAGTACACACTTTCCTTAGTAACATAAAACTTTTTAGGTACACGCTACATCCCGCAAATAGCAGGATAGACAGAGGTTAAGTTAATATTCTTTTTCCATTAAGACACTTTCGTTCCACACTTTCCACTAAATTCTTGCGGCGGAACTCAACACCACGCTTTGCCTAGTTACCAGAGTGAAGAATTAAATATTTTATTTCCTCAAGTGGGAATTGAACACGCAACCTGTTGTGCTGTCACGCTTACTATAGTAATCTTGTTTGTTATTGTTCTTCAAAACTTAAAAACGTATGAACATTTTTTATAGTCTAAATTGAGCAGCTGGAACAGAACATGGTTCGGTTGTTTAATCAAAATAAAAATGAAAATAAAAGATACACCAATTTCAATACAATATTATTATTCCCTATTCATAAAGATAATTATTATATTAATGAAGTTAATTAATTGTACAGCGGCGGAGAGAACAAGCAATAATTTATTATTAAAAGTGGACTCCCTGTTTCATTATTAAAACTGGAAGTACATACTCGCTTATAACAGTTAATTTATTCTCTATATATATAAAAATTGTAAATAAACTTGGGTCAGTGATAGCTGTGCAAGTGTCCGATTCATGTGTCCTTTTTTCATTTAAGAGTTTGTGTCTAATATAAAATATACTTATTTAGAAAACCAGATAGGTTCGAGTCTCGCCACGGTCAAATTTTTATACGTTTTCTAAATAAGTTCTTTTCTTTCCTAAGTGTGGAATAACACTTTAGGAATGTTAAAAATAATATAAAATATTTTATTATTAAGAGAAAAAATGTGGCCATAAGGCAATGGTCGTAGATTCGATTCGCGCTTTGTACATGAATATAATAAATTATATTCATGTACAAAGCGCGGCGTTACATCGTCTAACACTTACTTGAATTCAGGCGAAACGTGAAGGACGGAATGTTTTTACACTATGTTTTCTTCGCCTATCTTGCTATGTGAAATAAAGCATTATAAAGACGATAAAAAAGGTAGAACAGCGTTAATTAAAGAACTATTAAAAAATTAAGTCAAATTAAGACAATTACCTTTAATTCGAAGTTATTTTGTAATTGAAATTAAGATTTTTCGCTTAATAGTGGAAATTAGAAAAGTCCACCTGAGAACTTAATAGGTATGCTAAAAGCCTTCCTCTGTTCACCGTCGCTAATAACACGTACTCTCGGACGCTCCGCCCGCGCCGCGTCCATTATAGAAACACCCTATTTAGCGTTTCTTTGAAATATTATACATTTTGTAAGTATTTGTAAATATTCAATATCTTTTAATGTTCATTAACTTTAAGTATATAAAACTTGAAAGATGATATTATTATAATTTTGTTAGATACTTTTTTGTTATATTTTTACAATTGTATATACTATATATTGTATATATATTTTTTTCTTTTCTTTTAATATCTCAGCTAGTAACAGTCCTAAATTAACTATCGTAAAAGAAATGGAAGCATTTATTATTTATTTATTATATTGTTTACGCACTTAACGACGAATATGAAGAATCGTATACTACTATAGGATCCTAAATCGCTTTAAATATTTTTATTTCTGTATTAAGACTGCCATAATCAAGATACTATAAATATATATTTCTGAGAGAACATTATTGTTTACAAACTTTTACAAGCAAATGACAGTTTGTACATATTACTACTATTATACTATTTATCAAATCACAGAAAACTACTACTGCTACTACTACTACTTGCTTTTGCTACATGATAAATGGAATCCGCGATCTTTGGCTTCGTAGTAAGGGTCACAACCTGCTATATACACGTACATGTATGTATAGGAAAGTAGTAATTTACAGAAATCAAAAGATATTTTTATATCTAGTAACATTAACAATATCCTATTTCGAACTAATAAACTGTGGGAAATGAGAAAATCAGACGCAATCATGAACAGAATTGTGTACGCGCGAATGCGGAAAAGCAACGGAAATCCTCGATTTTTCACAAAATGAAGACATATTATACTCCACTCCTTTTGTTACTGGCGCTGTTATTGTACGAACACCTTATAAATCTCAACATTTCCGGACCAGATTACCTAACAACTCTAGAGAACTTGCTTTTGTAGTGTATCATATTACATTTGCAGATTACGCATTAGTAATCTTTTATGACGATTTATACATTTATATGTGGTTCATTCGTAGCCATCAGATTTGTGTGACTTTACTTGATGGTTTTTAATTCAAATCTCCTAGTAATGGATTCTATACACAATCATGTAATGTAATGTCCAAAGTAAATTAAATAACTTCCTATATTATGCATGTCTTAAAATGCGTGGATATTTCAAGAACTGTTGAGTCGATTCTGATGAAACTTAGACTGTTCCCTAAGTTGGAATATACCTGATTTAAATCCTAAATTTTCATCGTAATATGACATTTAGTCCTCGAGAAATTTGTAGATAAACATACAAACATACATATAATAAGCAACACATACGTTTACGACACGTAGAACAAGTGTTTAGAAGCCTAAATAAAACGTCAACTACCTTAATATTACTCAATTCCCACAATATCACATATTCAAAGTGAAATTGATAACCTCCTTTTATTAAAGTCGGCTAAAATTTAATTTTAAATATCGTATAATTAATTTGGCGCAAAAAGTAATATCGTCGTCTATCAGCATATTTTAGAATTATAAAGCAATATTTCATGATAGCAACGATCATAAATCATGACAGTGACAAACCAGGTCATTATTTTTTTTATATACAAAATCACTGACAGCATAAATTGCTAGGTGATATCCTTCCGCGTTATATTATACTCGTATATGTCTGTCTGTTTTCTCTTTTAAATTATTTTATTTTTGAAAATGTTAAAAGAATTTTTGAGTTAGGTATATTTATAGGCCAATCGTTATATTTCGAGGCCGGTCGTGGCACAGGGGCATAAAGTGTGCCTGTAAATCGACTGGTTGTGGGTTCGATCCCCACTTGAGGAGATGAAATATTTATTTACATTTATATTTTCATTTCTTCGCTCTGGTGTCGAGGGGAAAGCGCGGCGTTGAGTTCCGCCCCTCAACACGCAATGCCTCCAGAATTCGGCAGAAAGTGGGGAACGGAGTGTCTTAACACTAGGTTCCCTCTGCCTACCCTGCTGTGTGCGGGATACAGCGTGAAGCTGATTTATTTATTTTTTATAATTATTATCTCCAGGTATATTGTTCTTAAGAAAGGTCAAAATGAAATAATAGATTTTTTTTAAAACTGCTGTAGTCAGTAGGTACAACAACGACGAATATAGAATATAATAATTATCATTGAAAGAAAATAACAAAATGTTTTTAATTAATAATCTAGAAAAAAATAACAAAAGACCACGTGTCAAATGTGATTAGTCTACTAGTCCGTAGTATAAACATAATAAATATTTTTCTAACAATCATTTACAAAAAACCCCTCAAGTTCGAGTGGGTCTTGCCCACCCACGGTTCCGTCAAAGGGCATTACAGTTTATAAAAGTTGACAAATTTAAGCTTCTAGGTGTATGCACAAAATGTATGAATTTAATATCAAAAATAAGCGTTTCGCGTCAAATTTTATACAAAATGCAGTAGAATGATGCATAATGATGCTCGTGTCTTTCGATTGTGGTAATTTAGAATCTTCTAGCTTAAATTTTTCTGTGCGCCTAGGGACCGTTGTTTTAAATATTTGATATTAATTTTTTTTGTTAGTTGCAGTTAGAAAAGTTCCAAAAATATCATAAAATTAAAATTGTAATATTGAAAATCGAATAAAATATAAAAATGTGGTTCATTTTAATTATAGATCATGTTGGGCACGTTTATTTTTGTTTAAGACGATTCGAATCCGATATGAAATAAATCCAAAATTACTAAGGTAATTGCGTTAAAATCGGTCTTTATACCATTCACATGATATAAACACGAACGTAAGGTAAATTATACGTGCTACGAAAGGTAAGATTTATTTAAATGAAGAAAATGAACAACGAAAGCAACAAATTCAACGGAATTGTTACCTTCGCTCAATATTAACGTAATATAAAATCAAAGCTTGCGCTATCTCTTTGATTATTTCAAATATTTATGTTATTCAGTTTCGTCGTTTCTCTTAATTTAACAGACACAAATTAATTTCGTTGTATCATAACAGAGTTTTGTTTAAAATGATAAAGTAAGCAAATAGACAACACCTAAACACCTTAATTATAAAAATCATCAGCTGATGTGTAATGAAATATCTTAAATAAAAAAGTAAATTATATATAAATTTTGAAATTTAAACCCACAATTATCGCGGCCAATATTTTCAGAAACCACAAAGGTGTTATAAACAATTCACAAAGCAAACATTAAAGGCCTCGCCCCGCAGCAGACGCGAGCCTAAACATGAAAATAATTAAAAAAATGAGGAGCGCGCTTTAAATTTCAGCCCGAATGTTTAAAAGGTACTTTATTAAAAATTCTCTTTTTCTGTTATTTAAATTTTCTAATGTTTTTGATAAAAAGACTAATTCTTTCCTGCAAAAATTTTGTAGACAGACCCGTTTTCCTAAATTAAACTTTCCAAATATCTGCACTATATCTCGTAAAACATATATTTTCTAAATCTACACATTTTTTTTTCAAATATCTCGTAAAACATATATTTTCACCATATATAAGTATGAATTACAATTAACTCCTCCATTCAACAAAGGCGGCGGAAAGTATGGAAATTCCCTCTGACTACTATATATCTATATGCGAGATACAGCGTGAAGCTAAACAGAAATAAATTATTACAATTTTTTTTTTATAACACAGCTAGTAAAATTGCTATACCTACATATAAATATCTGAAATACAATATATAAATATCTGTTTTTGTCCTCTAAACATTTTTAATATCCGTTCTTTATAGAATTCAGAAAGACATGGGCTGTACGTACTTGTGTGCGTACTTTCCTTATTATCGGTTAGGTGGCGAATTTTGCTCATGTTTATCAAGCACCGGCCAGTGTGCTTTGTGCTTTGTGATGAGTTCAAATTCATCTTCGGGTAATATTTGACTCAAGCCATCCTGGGACTAATTTGAGTTAGAGTATAGTGTAAACTTCGCTAACTACCTTACAGTATGCAGATATTTGAGAAATCCAATGTAAACGAGGGCAGTGAAGCGCAGGGTCATTACCGCGAGACTCTAAACGCGGCGATTGGGGGTTCTACTCCCATTTAGGGAAATGAAATATTTTTATTTCTTCGCTCTGGTATAGATGTACAGCGCGGCACTGAGTTCCGTCTCTCTACATACAATGCCTCTAGAATTTGGCGGAAAGTAAAAAACGAAAGTGTCTTAATGGGAACGGAATATCGTAACATTAGGTTCCCATGTTCCATCTGTCTACTCTGCTATGTGCAGGTCACACGTTTCATTGTTTATAGATAAAGTTAAACTTTCTGTTCTTCTAATGATTTTATTGATCTGATCATTCTAAATACTGGCGTTCAGTTTATTAAGCTAATTTTAATGCGCACAAAAATCTCCTAATACAAAACTATTCGTATAATATAATATTATAGTATTTCAACTTCAAAGGTAAGTCAAAAGCATATGTAAAATAAAAGTTGGACGTGTGATAGTAAATTAATTTTCCTCCTAAGAGCCGTCCAGAGACGACAGGTTAAAAGCTTTCCTTTGTTCTGCCTAGATAATGTAGAATCTCGGACACGCTTCCCATTAATATTCATGAAAGATTTAAAATAACTGCAAAACACATTTTTATCATGAAAGTTATAAGTAATTTAAAGTTTATGTTAAAATAGTTACTAAAAATTATATATTAGTTTGCATTTTTTTTTATTTCCACTAGCTTTTAGATTTTGTGGAAGTGGGGGGAGATGTACTGTGTAGTAAAACATAACATTGCACTATGTATCTCTCTAGCCAAATCATTGAATATAAATAAATCGTTTAAACAGTGTTGAGTTCCGCCACTACCTATTCTACTACTATGTAGGATAAATCACAAAATTGAAAACAACAGCCAGCGAGTCAGTCAAACAAACAACCCATATCTTTTCATTTTATTATTTTTTTATTTTTTGCCTATTTTTATATCAATATATCTCGCTCGCGGATATTCGAGGTGTACGGACGTGTTTGTGCTTACTTGCTTGCTAATTCATTTAAAATAAATCGCAAACTAAAACCGGTTATACCACAAAGTGCCCATACGTAGCAGGAGACTGTTTTTGCGATGTGTGAGTAGTCCATAACTTTTTTTAGAAAGAAACGTGTATAGTGTGGTAAGTGCTGCTTGATTGCCACTGAGCTTTTAATCCAATCACAAAGTGCAACGACACGGTGACGTAACAGTCAGCTGCATTGACGCACTCGCTTGACCTTTAATCACGCTCATTTACAAACGGTTTTTGTTTTTGCATTGCCTGCCGACGAAAATCATTGCAAATAGGCCTACGCTGCTTACAATTATAGCATAAAAAATGTCGTTACAACGGACTCCACCTAATACAAACATGTCAAAGAGTAGCCCCCAATTGCACGAATCAACATTGAATGATTTAGAGAACAGTGAAACATATATTAACATTAAAAAAAGGTACAAACGCTCATTTGAAGACCTAACGGACAGTACAACCTCATTTGCCACGGAAATACGATTAATGATTGCGGATTTGTCAAGTAAACAGGACAGAAAATTAGAAGTTATCAACCACACTTTGAATTCCATCAAAGACCAGAATTTTGAAATTAAAAAATCGGTTGATTTTATGTCAGAAAGATATGATGAACTGATGAATCAAGTAGCAGTATTGGAGTCAGAGAATAAAAGCTTTAGGTCCCGAATAAAAGAGCTTGAAGATAAGTTAGAAAACCAGGAACGGAACTCGAAATCTACGTCGGTTGAAATTAGAAACATTCCAAAAACAGAGAAAGAAAGTAAAGAAAATTTAATAGAAATTATAAGTAAAGTAGGTTCCACAGTGAAGCAACCTGCGTTTTCTGAAAATGTAGAAATAAGAGACATTTACCGTCCAAAATTAAAAAACGACACTATTGTGGTAGACTTCACGACTACGACGCGAAAATCAACATTTATAAAACATATAATTGCCTACAACAAATCCCAGAAATTACAGCGGCAACCGACCCTTAACACATCTAACCTCAATATTCAAGGCCCACCGAAGACTATTTTTATTTCGGATTTTTTAACCAGCAGAGCTCGGCGAATATATTTCCTTGCCAGACAGCAAGCGCGAGAACAAGGATACCACAGGTGCTGGACCTCTTTTGGCAGAATTTTTATACAAAAAATGGAAGGTTCACCTATCACACGTATCGACCAGCAAGAAGATCTCAAAAAAATACTGTAACTTTTCTTTGTATTATCACAAATTGTAATTACATTTGCTTGTTTATTTTATTGTTTTTCTTTCACTGTTCATTTTACAAGTTATATAGTTTTACAAATACTATTATGCTGAAAATAAGGCTTAGGAGGTACATTACTGCAAGTATACAAAATAGATATAAATTGTTTTTATTGTTTTTACTTTATTATTTGTTTTGCAAGGTAATTATTATAACTATTTATATGCTAAAACTAAAACATAACTTTAGTGGGTGCATTAAGGCAAGTATATATAGTAGATATAAATTTCTTTTGGTGTTTCTCCTTTACTATTTGTTTTGCAATATAATTATTATAAATATTTTTATGCTAAAATTAAAATATAATTTTAGTACTAATGCTAGTTTAATAAATACATACAAGATTTTATTATTGTTCTTCTTTTACAAAATGAATATTTCAAACACATACATAAAAAAAATAACTCATAGGTGTAAAAATACAAATACCCATAATACACATAACATTCCACTCGTTACTGTTTACATTATATTAACAACAATAAATATATACATAACCAAGTATCAATCTTTTTTGATTTTGCCTTATCATTATAATCTCTATCGCAAACTTAACATTCTACATTGTAATACCTTTATTAAAATCCTGTCTCACTTAATTTTCCCGTTTTTCTCCTCAAATACGTGGCCCCCGTTTCTTAATAAAATTCGATAATTGTAATCATGACGTAAGAATAATTAATAACCTTGACGAAGGCTCGGTAGCATTTTCTTCACTATGTGATATTGAGGATTCCTTAACACTAATCCCTACTACTAATATATGTCTTAAAGTAATAACGCAAAATATACGCAGCATAACTAGAAATATCCCCAGCTTTTTAACACTTTTAACTAGAAGTCAAGTCAAGTGGGATATAATTATATTGACCGAATGCTGGTTACCGTCTACACCTTACATTCCACCAATCGAAGGTTATAGTTTTGCCTGCACCGCTCGTAATACTACTCAAAATGAAGGTGTAGTTGTATATTTTATAGATAATATGAACATTAATGTTGTGGAAGCGGATTTGGTAAATGCTAATGCTTTAGTTTTAAAAATTAACAATGATATAATTATTTTATGTATTTATCGAGCACCAGGTTTTAAAGAAATCACTGGTTTTTTGGAAAGCTTAGATGAAATTTTAAATAAATATTCTAAATTTAGAAATCTAATAGTTACGGGTGACATAAACATTGATATAGTTGAAAATACATCCGATCCTAGAAGTTCTAGCTACCTAGATATTCTAGCGGGGCAAGGATTATTACCAGGACATACCTTTCCTACTCATGGGCGTACTTGCTTAGATCACATCATAATAAGAACTAAATTAAATGCATATTGCTATGTCGCTCAGACATCAATTACCGACCATGATACCGTCTTCTTTTTCCTAACTTTAGATAAAACTTTCACTAAACACACTAACAAAAACCGAACCTACGAACGTATTGATTTTAAACAACTAGATTCAGACTTAAAGAATTTTGACTTTGCACCAATATACAACTATAGTAACGTAGACACAGCTACTGAGTTTTTGATTTCTGCCCTAACTTCGACTATACAAAAAAATCTTACTTTAGTTCATATACCTAACAGAAAAATAATTAAAAAGCCGTGGATTACTACAGGAATTCTTAGATGCATGCGAAATAGAGATAGAATGCACCAACATCTTAAAGGAAAACCAGACGATATTATTTTGAAACAATCTTACAAAAAGTACAGGAATTTTTGCAACGGACTACTAAAAAAACTTAAAAGAGATTATGAGAGAGGAGATATTAAAAATGCTAGTACTGATAAGAAAAAATTATGGGACACCCTAAAAAGAACCACCTTTCCAACAAAGCAGCAAATTTCAGCTGCAAGCCTACTCTCTACGACGGAACCTCAAAATGACATCAACCAAGTAAATCATTACTTTGTTAATGTTGGAAAAAACCTAGCTGAAAAAATCGTACCACACTCTTGCTTAGACATCACTTCCAACAACACGGCATCCAGCTCCTTCATGCTCTATCCTACCGACGAGATGGAATTGTCTAGAGTTATACAAAATTTGAGGACGGATTGTGCAATGGGAATAGACAAAATACCCAGTAAAATAATTAAAAGATATAAAAACATACTTATTCCCCCTTTGAACTATATTTGTAACCTTGCATTTTCCTTAGGAGTTTTCCCCACAGTTTTTAAGACTGCATTAATAATACCAATCTACAAAAATGGAGATAGTAGCCTTGTCAATAACTACAGCCCAATATCAATACTACCCTCACTGTCTAAGCTGCTTGAAAAAATACTCAATCAAAGACTTAGCAATTACCTAGAATCATCTAAGCTATTATCAGAGAACCAGTTCGGTTTTCGTGCAAACAGATCGACTTCGGACGCAGTACATGCACTAACAGACTATATTGTAACAGGGATGGATAATAAAGAGAAATGTATCGCAATTTTCCTAGATCTAGCCAAAGCATTTGATACTGTCTCCATTCCGATTCTATTAACTAAATTAGAAGGCTTGGGAATCAGAGGATTACCGTTACAATTTTTCAAATCCTACTTAACCGGACGTTCACAAAGGGTTAAAATAGATCAGTGGGTAAGTCAACCTCTTCCTATCACCTATGGAGTTCCCCAAGGTAGTATAGTTGGCCCCACACTATTTATAACTTATATTAATGATTTAGGCAAGCTCCCTATAATAAATGGCAAGATCATTACATTTGCGGATGACACAGCACTTATATTTAAAGCTAAATCTTGGGAAGAAGTATTCTATTATGCTCAAGAGGGAATAAATAAGGTCATGAATTGGCTACATAATCATCTTCTAACACTGAACATCGAGAAAACCAAATACCTTGCCTTTTCTATTCACAAGCTGTCTATTCCATCAAATTTACAGCTCATTGCTCACTCTTGTAAGTTGTCACACCAGTCTCATTGTTCCTGCAACACTCTCCAGCGGGCTGAAGTGGTTAAATACTTAGGAATGGACATCGACCACAATTTAAGCTTCGAGCCTCATCTCAATAATCTCTCAGTAAGATTACGCAAGTTAATTGTCATCTTTAAAAACCTGAGGCACATCGCAGATCGTGAGATACTTAAAACTGTATATTTTGCCATCTGTCAATCCATTATTAGCTACTGTATCACATCATGGGGGGGATCCTATAAGTCGCATATGCTAAAAGTTGAAAGAGCTCAAAGAGTCATCCTAAAAGTAAGTGCTTTTCTTCCTATCCGGTATCCTACTAATGATCTCTATAAATTATGGAACGTACTCACTGTGAGGCAAATTTTTATCCTACAAACAATTTTAAAAAAACACGTCGAAATATCTTATATCCCAAAAGAAAATGCAACTAAACGTAGGAAAGGTAAAGTGTGCCCTACATCTACTCACAGAACTAAATTTTCACACAATTTCTATTGTTTTCTTGGTAGCTTCCTCTATAATAAGTTAAATGCAAAATTTTTATTCTATACCTTCAATAAATTTAAAACTAAAAAAGTTCTCACTGAATGGCTATTAGGCATGTCATATGACTCCACTGAAAAATTAATAACTACCTAATTAAATCATAAACACATACACACACACACAAACACGTACTCACGCAAACACACATATACACAGACACACGCACCCACGTACAACATCCAACTTATTCATTATTCTGCAATAGCAACTTATAATTATAATACGTAATGTAAATAATGTTAGTTAATGTACCTATTCTTGTAGTTTTTTATATTGTAGTTACATGTATTTCTCTATCTTTTGTATATCACCTACTATAATAATAATACGGTACATACCTGTATTTTTAGGCATTCCGCGAGTGAGAACCTGGCGACTAGTAACACAAGCTCAGAGCTTAGTACAAGCGTCAGTCTCACATGATTGTAAATAATATTCTATGTACCTAAATATACACTACTTTTTTTGTATGCTTTACATTGTGTGGAGAAATAAATTATATTTTTATTTATTTATTTATTTAATATATTTACTTTAAAGGAGTATTGCAACCTACACTTATATCTTGAACACCTAAAAAGGAACTGAAATATAATATCAAAGAACAACGCGTTTAGTGATCAAGAGAAATGATGTATTTACGCGGAAAACTAAAGGCAATTTGTCACACATTTACATTGCTTTCTTTTCTTTTTACTGTTTTTACTGTTTTACATGACCGAATCGCTTAATAGTTTTTTGTCATATTTATGTCTAAATTTTGATCCAGTTAGCCTCAAGCATAATAAATTTAACAAAATATTTTTTTTTATTTTTCAAATGATTAAATGAAAAATGAAAAATGTAAATAATTTCAGCTGAATTCTGATGGCATTGCGTGTTGAGTGACGGAACTCAACGCTGCATATTTAACTTGTTTTTAAATATGAGTATGTCAGTACGTCATTGTTGCATCAAATCGGTGATATAGTTTTCGTAACATAAACACTATAAAGTGTTCACGTATAAGATATATAATTTTGTTTATATATTTTGACTATAATGATCCAATATCATAAATTTAATTTATTTTTCCTTAGCAAAAAATATATTTCCTGCATTATTTTCAGCATCACGTCTAATATAAATTATGAATTATTAATAAAGCGAGCTCAGAAACGTTTAAGTTAATATAAAAGGAGCATCTCGTATTTTTCAATTTATGACTGGTTTTGTCAAGGAAAGTTTGGCTTTCATTTATGATGTAAGCTTAAGACTTTTCATATTATATTTTTTGGTTTAATTATATTTTTTTCCTTTTTTTTTCACCTTCCTGCAATCAGCAGGGTAGGCAGATAGAACTTAGTGGTAAGATACTCCGTTCTCCACTTTCCGCCGAACTCTGGAGGCATTGCGTGTTTAATGCCGCGTTTTTACCTCAACACCAAAGCGAAGAAATCGAAATATAAATAAATATTTCATTTCCTCGAGGCGAACCGAACCCACAACCAGTGTTGTTTAGAGTTACACTTTGTGCCCCTGCTCAACGACCGGCTGGATTAATTTGAAGTGTGAGATTGCTAATTTGGTACAATAAAGTGAAATTTGGAGTAAAAATACCTATATAATTGTGAATAGATAGACCCTCTGGGGTGACTATTTGTAAATGAAAATGTGACTCGGACGACTACTTTTTTGAATTTTTTTACGAATACTTACTCTTTTTATTTACAAATTAAATAAAAACGAATTATTAAAAAATATATTAAATAATATTATTTAATATGCGTGCATAGAAAAAGAGTGGACTGACATCAGAATTATTATAAAAATATTCAATAGATGTTAGTGACCAATATACTGATAGTTTTCATGGCACTTAGGTCTGTAAGAAGTGTTCGTAACAATATAGTCTAGCGCTATCGTCATTAACGTCCTTAGCACAGTGTAATCAAAACCGAGGCAACTATCCCACTGCGGTGACTAACCATTGCTTGTAAACCAATGGTTTTAGATTCGATGTCCGCTCAGAGTAATGTTTATATTTAAATTATATCCAATTTACTAGGTCTGAAAAGAAAACGGCGATTCAACTCGAAGTGGAGAACAAAGAAACTGATTTCTTAATTTTTTTATCTAACCCACAAAAACGAGAGACAACAGAAGCACACTATGTATTAGGATATTATTGATTTCATAAATAATTCAATAGAACTCTATTTTTATATTTTATTCATAATGCTCATTATATTATATGAAATACATTATTAGTATTTATAAATTAATTATTTTTTTATAAAGTTCGATGTAAAGGTTCAATTCAAATAAAATAGAAACTCGTCTATAAAGTGCTTGCGTAAAGTAATGGGATCAATAATTTAGTAGCACTAATTGAATTTATTATTATATTGAAATGTAAATACAGAATAGAGTACGCACTCTGTTACTAATTTTATTAATTATTTATTTGCTATGAGTAAGGCCAGAGCAAATTATATTTGATTTAATTTTTAAACTTTTACGTTTTTTTATCTAACGCCATGGTGACTCAGATACAAAGTATCCGACGGCAATACCTATGGTTATGAGTTCGATTACCACACGGGGAATTATTTATATTTAAGTATTTTTTTTGCTTTAAGCTTATGAAGTATACGCGATACATGAAATAGAATATAGTAAAAAGCCTACAATTCTAAATAAGGAAGATTGTGTTAGCTTAACAAAAGTAATAAAGTCAATTGTAGAGAAAAGCCTTTTTAGGCAAATAAACAACTAGATTTATTATTTATAATACACTATAAGTATAATATTAAGATTTTTTTTACGTTGTTAAAACCTCAAAGTATATCACGTCTGGTGCAATGCAATTATTGGAGAGCTTTCACGACATTCGCTTTTAATCTACAGCTCAATGTAAATATGAAAATTGAGTACTGATAAGTTTTATTATATTTCCAATATTCATTAATAAATTTTATACTTATGTAGATTATACTATAGATAATATTATAACTTAGATATAATAAATTTTCATATGGCTCTTTACATAATGTAAGAATGCCAGATGCTGAATACAAATTCAAAGTTCGGACGTTGTGTTTTTTTTTCAGCTTCAAGCTGTATCCCACATGAAGCAGAATAGACAATGGGAGCCCAGTGTAAAAACACTCTCCTCTCCACTTTCCGCCTATTTTTGGAGGCATTGTGTGTTGAATGGCGGAACTCAACACAGCACTTGGCCTCGACACCAGAATGAAAAAGTGAAAATATATAATAATATATAAATAAATCCTTCATTTCTTTAAGTGAAATCAAACCCACAACCTGTCGCGCGATTGGCCTTATTGTGTTTTTTGTGTTTTCCTATATTTTTTTACACATTTAAAATTCAAATAATTTCTTACGTACAAAAGTTATATATAATTCATACGTATATTGTATATATATAAAGCGTCTTTCCATAAATACAGCCATCTACATAAATTTGCATGTTCTTGGCTGAGTGCGTCAAACGCAGCACTGCTCGTGACCCGTATACAGCGCGGGTCGAGTGTACTTCGTTAGCGAGGGATGACAACGGGAACTCTCTCAGTTGCTGTAAATACTACCTGCACTATATGATATTCTCTTATAAATAAACTTTTGCTTACGCGGCGTTAATTTTCGCCATTCAAATTCGGCGGAAAGTATCTAAAGGAAAACGGAGTATCTTAACACAGGTTTTTTAGTAAAGCTAAAAAAATAACCTACGTAATTTCTTATCGGAATAGAAGTTACTACTTTCGCTAGTGTGATCAGATATTTCTTCGTGTTAGTAGTGCTATATGCTGCATATATAAATAAAACCCAAAATAATATATTTCCAAATCCACGCGACTTTAATGAGCAAACGCAGAACAAAGTGACTTTAGCGAATTTAGCAATTACTTCGTTCTCTCTGCCTTGGACGTAGGAATACGGGGGGGCCCGGTGGTCAGTGCCCATCCCAGAAATTTTACTAAGAAAAAAATTGTTCTGAAAATTAAAAAAAAAACCTTTACGCCCATGCTCTCTGCTTATGATTCTATATTGTACGCGAGATATAAGCTATAATTATTTAATATGCGAAAGATATTAGAAAATAAAAAAATCTTAATAAACATTTTTTTTTAAGTTAGATATTGAATGATAAAATAAGATAAATGACAGTTCATTTCGTGCAAACTAAAACTATTAAGAAGTCCAAACTACACACAACGTAGACTTATCCACTACAGTAGTTGAAGCGCTTCAATATTTCACTAAAGTATAGCAACAGCAGTAATTTATAGGTTTTATTTCTCAAGCAATAGAAACCATATTAGGTTGTATTGCCTTTGATTCATTACAGACATTTGTAATGACTTTGAAACTCAGCTCTTACGAGATGTTCCTCGTTGGTTTTGAATATTGGAGTACTCTTGACCACTTGAATTTATAACTTCGACTTTGATGGTGGTATTTTCATAATTTAGAAGGTTCAGACACTTAGATTGGTTACTATTAATTAATAGATTGAGGAAATATCGAGAAAGTGAATTAATTTAACTAATCTTGGTGAAGCTAACAAATTATTTATTGTATGTATAAATAATGCATAATGCAATATTAATAGATAACTTCAAAATAAATGCACTTTACGTAATAATATAGGTTTATGCCATATTTCTTATAGAATAATTTAGAGAATGTTCTAGCCTGGAACTTGAGGCATTTATCAATACTACCGCTATTCCGCTCGTATCGACTCTATGAAATGTTGTTTCAATGGGGAAAGCCTTGATATTATGGAATAAGAATTTATAGTGGTATGAACTTTATATTCACATTAGATTATTAACTGCAAGAAGACGATGTTTGTACCTAATTGCATTTTTTGAAATGTCCTAAATTAATTTTATTATTTCATCCTTCTGTGTTTAATTACTTACAAATCAGCAATCGATACTGAAACAGTGCCGGCTAGTATAGCCATACAAGTTCACGAATATCAAGTTACTCTGTAAAGACGAATCTCAATACGAGTTTGTTAAGAGATCTATTATAAAAATAATTTATCCTCATATTGCCTAAAAAAGGAAAAACTGTATTTATCCAATTTTAATTTTAACGTCTTTCAAACTGAGTTGATATTTATTGATATTGTAGTTTTAAAGTTGTGCTGTAAAATTTTCATTTTCGTTTCTAATATACACACATATTACTGAGATCGTCGCCATTTTATATTTGTTCATAAATGAAAATACCTGTATGTACAATGTAAGGTTCAGAATGTACCATCAAATTTCAATTTTCAATTACCTACCTACCTTGCGCCTGGGGACCGCCATTGTGGCCCCTTAATTTTAATTAACAAGATTATTTCGAAAATTCGAAATGACTACGCAAAATAGAATGAGAATTGAAAATTTCAGTTAGCTTGGTAAATTATTAAATTTTCTGGAATTTGGTTGATTGTGAGTTCATTTTTGTTTCGTGGATAACGGAATTTGGATTAAAATATCTTTGGTTTCACTTTTTAAAAAAGACTATTATTTATGTTGTTTCGATAACAACGATTTAGATAACGTTGTGTAATGTATGATTGTAAAAGTAATGTATGTGAATTTGATTCCTACTCGAGAAAATATAAATGTGTACTTAAAATATTTAAATTTTTTCATTCTTGATTATGATGTAGAATTCAGCCATTCTGTAAAGCTAAAAAGTTCACACTTATGTATACAGTAAGCGTGTTTTGTCTTAAAAAAGAAGAACGAAGGGATATGGTCACAAAAGAACTCTTTGGATCCATCCTTCATCATTCACTCCTTTACAAACTTCCTATATACATCAACCTAATGACAAAATCAAAACCTCAGGGACACAAGCCGTCTACGTGTCCCTGAGGGATCCTCATGTTGTTTAGGCTACCTTAGTAAAATATCAACCACATTTTGTTATTGAAGGACGAGAAAGGCCATCATGCCTATTTTACGTACTTTTAGCTATCACTCGTTTTGGGATTTGTAGTTTAGATCGCCGTGGTACAGAGGCACACGCATATGCTGCAAATAAAATTAGCGAGACTATCTCAAGAAATAAGCGATAGAGCACAGAGAAAAGCGATGAGATGTGTCCATAACCTTAGAGAGACGTTTATTGTTTTAGGTGTTTACATACTTTTATCTAAAACACGGCGTGCAAAGGAAGGCAAAAACAAACAAATGATCCAAAGAACATTGATTTCTTACGACAAATTCAAAGAGAACTAACTACCAAAGAAAAAGTTAACAATGACAGTAAACTGTAACCGACATAAAATGTCACTCAATATATCCTGAAAAGAATAAACATGAAAATAAAATTTGTGTAATGCTGAAATATTGTCACTTCCTTGAAGTCTCACTCAGTCAAGTCTGAGATGCACATTGTATAGAAATCCGATTTACCACTAACATGTCTTGAATGAAATTCAATTTGAAAGTTGAGCTCGCAAGCATCAAAATATGTGGTCGTCACGGAGTCGTCGGAGGGAATTGTGCTACTTTTGTTATATATTTGTGAATGTAAGAATAGGTAGGTACTCGTACACTGTTTTGTAAACATCACATTATGTAAAGTAAACATAATGAAGACATCGTTATGTGCTTATGTATTTGCATTCTAATCGCATAGCTAGGTGTATTTTTTTTAAGCTTTACGCTGTATCCCGCATGTAGCAGGAGAGGCAAAAGCAGCCTAGTATTAGGACACTACACTCTACGCTACGCTATTTTCTGCTGAATTCCGAGGAAGTTGCGTGTTGAGTGGTGAAACTTAAAGCTAGGCCTGGACACTAGAGCGAAGAAGTAACAACATTTTATTTATTTTTTCCTGTGAATGAGAATTGAACCCACAACCTATCGCATTTACAGTCACACTTTGTGCCCTTGCACTACGACTGGCATCAAATGTATAATTATTAATTTATTTTAAAACAGCAAGTAAAACTTAATATGAAATGAGAGAAACATTTAGGATTGAGGAAGGAAATAAAATTTCTTTTTATTATATTTCAGTTAGCATATTTCATTATTACTTTTTTTAAATAATATATTCCCTACTATTGGCACTATTAAATTGCATTCAGTATTGCGTTAAATTTGTTGAAAGTTGTCAAATTAAATTAAGTTTCACGACGTTCTCTGTAGCAAAGCACTTGAGGCAAAGCGCTGTGTTGAGTTCCGCCACTCAACACGCATTGCCTCCAAATTTTGGCGGAAACTGGAGAATAGAGTGTCTTAACACTAGATTCCCTCTGTCTACCCTACTGTGTGCGGGATATAGCGTGAAGCTAAAAAAAAGAAGTTTCCTACATCAACTTCCTACGTCAGCACTAAAATTGATATAGAACTATAGAAATTATTTGATAAATACAGGGAATTATTGTATAAATTTATTGTAGTTCCAAGGCATTTTATATTAAATAAATGAATTGTAACAAAAATATTTGAAGTATGAATGAATACCAATCGCGAGAGAATTTCAAGCATTTTTTAATAGATGTGCTTATTTCGTTTTGCGTTTGAGTCAAGGTAAATATTATCTTATATCTTTAATATATACGTATTTCGATACTATAAAGGGAATCCAAAATAAAAGGGTACTCCCCGGTTCACCTAGAATGATGAAATTTGGCACCTAGTATCTATGGGAGTACCCATAGTTATTAAAACTATACGGGGATATATATAGTGGGTGGCTTAACACTAGGTTCCCTCTGCCTACCCTGCTGTGTACGGGATACAGCGTGAAAACTATATATTTGTGGTTAAATCCTAATAGTTGGTAGACAAATAATTTTATATATTTCGGTATTTATTTTCGGCTATAATTGTGCCATTTCTGTAGGATGTTTTACGTTCGAGCAAAGGTAAGAACTGTTGAAGCCAGTAGACAGTGATAAAAAAACGATTATATTTTTGCACTTTAAAATGACAAAACATTGCAAGGGTTTGTTCAGGGTTATATTCATTATTTAAAGAAGTGCTATCTATTTTACATCAAATAATTAAATGTTTATCGTAAAATTTATAAGAAATGATAAATAGTTAATTAGGGCGAAGTCAAGTCATGCAAAAAGTTTTATTATTCAAAATTTTTAGTTGAAACAGCTGACTGAATGAGGAAAATTCTTGTATCACGGCTATTATCAAACAAAATTCTTCTAATAACAATTTGTGGTATTCCAAAGTAATTCGAACGGAAGACGAGAACTTTTAATCAGATTATGATAAACTTTTTGGGGTAAGCCTAAATATGCTAAATATTTCAATTGTAAATTACAAACGTAGGGTCATGGTAAGTCACAAATTTTAATATTGATGTTATACATAAATCAATTATTTACCCCAAGTTAGTTAATACTTTAATATTTTAGTAAGTAGTTGAGGCCAGTCGTGGCGCAGGGGTTCAAAATGTGGCAATAAATGCGACTTGTTGTGGGTTCGATCCCCGAAGAAATGAAATATTTATTTAAATTTATATTTTGATTTCTACGCTTTGGTGTCGGGGCAAAAGCGCGGCGTTGAGTTCCGCCACTCAGTACGCAAAGCTTTCAGCGAAAAGTAACGAACGAAGTGTCTACACTAGGTTCCCCCTGCCTACCGTAACATAGCGTTAAGCTGATTTAATTTTAGTAAGTTCATAGCCTAAAACAATAGTTAGTCAGTTTAATACATAAGATATCCAAGAATTAGGGTCGAATTAGATTTTTTCAAAATTTTATCAAAAAAAAGAAAACCTGTATTTGAATAAGCCGAACACCAATTCAAGGATGCAATTTAAGGGTTATATATTATCTGCATCCCATCAAATGCTCGTAAACTCATTATCGAAAACATCAATAAATACATTATTCATTACCGTGTGGCTTGAGCGGTTCATTATGTTGTTTATTATACATTGATATTTACATATATGAAACATATTGCTTAATATGATTATAAAACAATACAACAACATTTTCAATATTTTTTAAAGTTCTATAGCACGTTAATATTCGGGATCCCTTTCCTTCCAGCACACGTCCTGTTATGTTTAGATGTAAGTGATGATAATAAAAATTATGCATATTTAATAATCTTTTAAAATGTTATTTAATATGGAGCTGTTGGAATGTTTATAAGAAAAATGTACAAATTGGCATCCGCATAAACTGGCCTTATTAGTTCCTTTCGAGATCCTGGGGTTTTACCTTATATGTTGTAGACGTTTAATTTTCGAGCGTCTTTGAAAATCACTGCGTACGTTCAATCTACTTATCATCTTTCTTTTATTAGGTAAATATATTTATGAAATTATTTTCAGTTTTCAATGTAAAACATTGTTTTATGTGTCTCATAAGGTTGAGACAGCGCCACTTTTTCTTAAAACAACAAAATTCCTTGTTGCTTAGCGACGGTTGTACTTAGCTTTAGCTTCCCTTTGGGTATATGTGTTCTGTGGTACTTAGCATGCATGTCAAATTGAAAAGTATTTTAACATATTTGTATATATCGAGAATATTACAAATATGAGAAAAAAAGTAACCTATGTCCATCCCAAGACCCAATTTCGTCACAAACAGACAGAGTTACTCTCGAATATATAATATAGGTATGAATAAAAAATATATTATTAGTATTGTTTCTTTGACGATTCTTTCGATTAAGTTTTTCCTCGACCCTTCAAAAACAACAGGTTAGTAAATGCATATTTTATAAGCTTTCCTTAAGGAAAGGCTTTAAGCACTCAATATAAATTGCCTTTGGAACTTCCTGTATTGTTATCTCAAGATAAATATTTAATTTATTTTTCCGTCGCTATGTCAATTTATTTTTAAGCAATTTTCCCACCTAACGAGATGCAATAAAAAACAATAAAAAATCAATTTAATAAAATGTTAATAAAAAAACTGTAAAAAGTTGTAAATATTATAAAAACAATTTTAAAAGATTTTTTTGATATTCTTACTGACTATGGTAGTGATGATTTTTGTTATTTTCGAATTGGCTTTATTGCTGTTGACCTGGGATGGTATTTACATCGTCAGCATTATTGACTAATCTAGGCCGGCCTAAAGTAAGCTGCTTTGGCGGCACAGCTTTAATTTTAGGATTTTTTCTTGCTTTTGATTATTTCCTCCCGAGTGTAGAATACACAAAAGTTCAGCAAACCTGACTTTAGGACGGCCATGACTCTTTCATGACCGTACTGCAGATCTTTATATTTCCTGTTTCGATGTTCAACATATACATATATTTATGCATAACAATGTATTTTCCTTATATTTCTCAACGGATTAAAATGAATCAAATTTTGCTTTGGAATATTTTAGGATGTATCTATAGTCTATATTATTATATATAGGACAAAGCTATAGTCCTTATAGCTAGGGACTATAGCTTTGCACGAAGCGAGCGACAGAAACATGAAGTATAAGATCATATCATTGTGTGGTTCTTGAAAATGAACTTTACTTTTGTAATATATTTTTATTGAACACTTCCACTACTTTCATGTCTTAATACAATTAATAAAAATAAATAAATCAGCTTCACGCTGTATCCCGCACACAGCAGGGTAGGCAGAGGGAACCTAGTGTTGAGACACTCCGTTCCCCACTTTCTGCCGAATTCTGTAGGCATTGCGTGTTGAGTGGCAGAACTCAAGCGAAGAAATGGAAATATAAACATAAGTAAATATTTCATCTCCTAGAGTGGGGATCGAACCCATAACCAGTCGATTTTACAGTATCATTGCGACTGGCCTCGATACAATGAATGGCCTAAATACAATAAATATAATAAATACATAATTCAAATATTCTGAATCTGAAATAATGTTTACTTTACTACTGATTGTCGAGCTTGTTATATAACATGCTGTACATATGTTTACAGTTGATTTTTGTACAAAAAGGGTTTCTTATTTCTTGCTAACTCAATAGTTTTTTTATCTCCACTAGTTGCATTTCGTTTCAAATATATCTGAACAGTAGCTTAGTCCATTAAGCTTAGTTCTATTCTGCTGCTGTCCATAATCCTGATTTATACATCTTCTAAGACTTCTTTATCTTAACCGTGATTTATTGCTTCAACCGCATCCATCAAAAATGTTTCATCTATTTCTAAGCTCTTTTTCGGTTTGAAAACGTTCACAGTAAGAGTAATACTTACTTTCCCCCAAAAAAAAATACAATGAAACTTTCTAAACACGAGTATAGCGACATAAACTTCTGTATCACATAGTCGTCCGTTTCATTCTCTCCTTGGTCCTATTCCATCCTATCAGATCTGTCATCTTTTTTGAGATATTTGTTTTGTTTCAAATGTCTAACATTTGAATTTGAATTTGTACCCCTTCTACCTATAGACTTTATTAAAGACCTAAAAGTACTTTACATATTGTAACAAAAAAAATATGGGTAAATCTATAGAATACAGGTAAGTGATTATAAATCTATAGAATACAGGTAATTAAGTATAAATAAAATAAAAGCCATAATCAACGTTGTATTATTTATTTTCGTCTGTGTTCCAGCCGCTCGTACAGCGAGCGGCGTTTACTCGTTACGTTAAGTACACGTAGTAACGCTACTTTACCAAAATTTTTGAAATACTGATATTATTCGTGGGACGACGTCCCGCAACACAAACAGACCGCGAGGGCGACATTAAGAGACCTAAATGTGTACTATATATTTAACATTGAATACCATACATACAAACATACAAGAGAAATCATAAAACCAACTATGTATATACACTATGTGACGTGACATACAAGTACATTATACATTGGTTATTGCTATTGAAGTCCGAATGATTTATTCAATATCAAACATCCGTATAAAGCGACGTGAAGTTATTTTACCTAAATGAACACTGAAGGTAAAGGAAGGAATGCTTTGGCACCATCTGTCAATACTATTGTGTTTGAGATGCTGAGTGTAGAAGTATGGAGATCTAGAGAGAGTCTACATTATCATAAAATGTTCATAGATATTTCTTCTATTTTATATTTTTGAATTATTTTGATTAAACTGTTACTGTATACTTTAGTAATTTTTATTAGTCTTAATAATTTAGCACTTTTATTCAAATGAACCAAAGTTATCTATACTAAGTAATTTAACGTCCACTAACATGCATATTTTTTCCATTGACATGTAAACGAATTTTCAAAATATGATTGATCGAATTTTCAAAATACGATCGTAGCAGCGTGTTCTCCATACATCTACACTCACACAGTATAAAATTTCATAGGAATCTAATTAGTTCATTCAATTTAGTGCTACCCTAAACCATATAACCTAAATATTTTCTAAATCCGGAATGCTTTAATGAAATCGCCTTTATTATATTAAAAATTTTATATTTAATATACATTTATTAGGCTGATACGTATATAAGTACGCATAATAACCAATCTTACATTAAATATATTTCCAAAGAATTTTTTTTTTTTCAATTAGAAATAATTAAGCTAACTCGCACAATATTACTACTAGACACGCTTCGTTCCTTACAATATAAACAGCGTACAATATTAGAACTATGTTCTAACATAAAATATGAAACAAATATGTTTAACAACTAATATATATATAATAATAATAATACAAACTCCATTAAACCATCCGGATGTATGTACATGGTCACAACATATAATTTACCTTACTATACATGTGGTCTCTCAGTGCCGCGGCCGCGGGAAGCCAACTGAAGCCGTGCGCCGTAGTCCACTACACACTACTGCCGCTACGCCGGCTACTGTCGAGCGACACTTCAAGTCGTATTTACAATGCACGGATCGTACTATTGAATATATTAATACTAGTTACCGGAGCCAGCAATGGATTTGTTGTATTGAATATGATTCGTAGTAGGGGTGATGTGATGATCTTATCAAAATAATTTTTGAAAGTGATTTTTTTTATTGATTATTTAATAATATTTTATAATATTTCGGAACATAATTTTGAAGTATTTATTTCTTCAATAATGTAGCAATGTTTTAGTGATGTAATATTAATACATGGACTGTAAAAGGATTAAAACTGTTTCCATTATTCTTCATAACATAAAATTATGTTTGAGTATACAATAAATACACTACTGACTCCATATATAATTTCATGACTTGAGGAATAGCGTAATATTCTTATTGGAATTAAACTATAAAATTTCAGATTAATTAAAATCAGTATATTACTTTCTGCATAATGACATGACTGAGTCATTAATTATAATTATAGTTTATAATAAGTTAAAGTCAACTTCATATATAGCTTAAGTATTCATATAATTTATAGCCGAACCTATTTAATAAGTTCCAATCAAATGAAATGTAAAGCGATGAAGATATCTATATAAACTTTTAATATTCTTCTGAAATATCGAGTAATAACTTTGCATAGTAAAATGCTATTTTAACGTCATTTAAATATAAAAGTCGTTGTGGCAGCCATATGCTTCAGATTCATCATACGTTGGTATTCCAATAATACGATCCGAAAGTTTCATTCGAATGAAGGCGAATGAAACTAGCGTACCGAATAGTATCGGCGTTGAATGATGAACGAATGACATTTAGTATTTACTGATACCGGATGTGAATGACGATATCTGATGTGAATAGACTTCGAGGCGATACGCTCGCTCCATTCGCGGACGTCCGAGCGATTTGAAGACGACATCGTTCTAAAATGTATTAGATTTTATAAATTCATTTCTAAAATCATATTGTCATCGATTTTCAACCTTCAGAAAAGATTTATCGTTAAGAAATATCCGTGCATGAATTCTCTACCACAATCTACTCAAGTCCGCATACAATTGCGATCTAACTAACTACGAATAAATTCTCTTTTTTTCCATATAATTATTATTATGTTTAATTAATTTCATATTAATATATAAGCACAATAACATGTCAATACAGTAAAGTCCAACTTTTATTATTTAGAGAGTACGTTAAGATTAGTATTTATAAAGCACGCGGCGGCGCGCCGTGCGTAGTACAGTAGAACAAGAATTCATGATCGAACATTTAGTTTATATAAAAGGCGAGGTTCCAAACACAAGTCCTAGAATTATCACAAACGAGAAACAGGTAAAACGGTAAAGTATCAAAAATGTTGTGTCCCATATCAGTCGTGTTCTTTGTGCAATGCTATCATAATAAACATTTATAACAAAACTTCTCTTGAAGTGTTGCTCAAAAGCCCTTTTATATTTAAACAGCCCCCGACAGACATATAAACAAGGGTAATTATTATAGTACACTCTATATAAAATGGACCAATCATGGCAGTGAGTTTTTAATCAGTGCTGTCATTGGTCGATTTCTACCATTCTTATATGTCTAGCAGACGCTAGTTATAAGAACCGGGGTATTATTTGCGAATTTCAATGTACGAATGAAGATACAGCCTGCGTCGTAGCGGCGCTATCGACGAGCTTTTATTTAAGATGTCCTGTAAGAATTATATGAATATAATATATTTACTTATTATATGCCACTCCAACAGTGATATCTAAAGATATTTTTGCAATACAATTTTATAATTAATTATATTGAATGCACGGTATGCCTAACTTTTCTGGTAAACGGTAGTTATATTATATGACAGTTCTCCGGTTATGTTTCAGAAGTTGAAATTCGAAAATAATAGCTCTGATCTTGAGAATGCGACCGACTTTCAAAAAAAAACCATTCCCTCATAGAATTAGCGATACGTAGCCTCACTAAAATCTAATAGTTTAATATATGTACCAATTTAGAGATATAATTAAGTAAACAAACAGATATTGCTTGGAATTAAATTGAAAAAATATTGTAATATTAACGTAATCGCTCGTTCTACGACGGATGCCCATCGATTTGCGAGCTGATATGGCCTCAGTCTCAAGAACGTCCGTCTGTTCAACGATACTCCCTAATCGACCTACTGACTTGTGTCCACCGTCGACACTGACTGATGAGAGTCAGGAGTCATGCTCGATGACTTAAAGAGGCAGGACGGTATTTTGGGATGAAGCTCTTAGGGGATAATTGAAATTTGCCTATTTACGGCTCCAAATATATGTAAGTCAAAAAGACTTAACTGGAATAGCCTCGTTATAATAAATTCTCAAATAGACCTGTCATAATATTCTAATAAGTTCCACGATCCCCTAACAACCCTACCTCAAGTAGCGACCCTGTATAGTAGTGATGATCAAGAATGGAATGTTTCGCATGTAACGTCTAACACCGTGTCGAACGTGCACGCAAGCCTCTGATATGTGGGATGATGTGTGTAGCGCCTCGGGCCGCCGCCGGGTCCCCGCCGGGGGTTCCCACACGTACTCAATTATATACAATGTACACCACGATACGGTCAGCTATGGCTACGGGCGGAGCGCCGGCGCGGAGCGGTCATTAAACATTCTCACAATATACATCAACGCTCTATATATAACAAAGATCGCGAGCGCGCACCACGCTCGCCAAACAACATAATATACAGCGGTATCGTAGCACTCTTTCGATTCGATACAATACAATACAATACAAAAAAATTGACTAGAAAATCTCAATTCGCTATGAGCACTATGTGTGCGCGGTAGATGAGAATATGTCGGAGGTGCGCCACGCCTCGGCCTCCTCCTCCGCGTCGTACTGCTGCAGGAACGGGTTGGTGCTGGTGTAGCGCGGGCTGAGCGCGCCGCTGGCTCCTCCGGGGCCGGTGTTCAGCGTGACAGCCAACCCGGCCGACGTGCCAGGGATGGCGGAACCGGGCGTGCCGCGTGGGGAGTCCCGCGAACCGGGCGTGCCGCGCGGCGTGACGTCGCGTGGGGACGCACGCGGAGATTCCCGCGAGCCCGGCGTTATGTCACGTGGGGACGCGCGTGAGAAGTCCCTCGAGCCGGGGACGATGTCACGCGGGGATCCACGCGGGGAGTCCCGTGGCGAGGCGCGGGGGGAAGCCCGCGGTGACATGCGTGGCGAGCTCGCGCGCTCCGGCTGCCGTATGATGGATGATGCCGACCCGCAAGGCTTTATTGTTTCCGCAGGACTGTGGCTCTCTGTGGAATATTAAAATACTAAACTGTAATTATTTTATACCTTTAAAAAGGCTTTTAATATATGCTACATGTAAACAATGTTTTATATTAAATGTATTCAAAATGACAAGTTATTATTTGACTGTAAACACGACGGCTATGGGTTCAAATCCGACGAGCGTTCCGCAACTCAAAACACAATGTTTTTTAACTAGAAGGGGCACGATAAAGGTTTCTTCACGATTCACCGTTCAACACAACGTCATACAATAATTTAATTAAGTAAATAATGCTATTTATAAGTACCTGAGCTGCTAGTGGGTGAACCGGGAGACGACACTGTCACCTGCCGGGAGCGAGGCGGAGCGGGCAGCGGGCCGCGCGGCGACTGCGGACGATATTGGCCGCCCCTGACTGATGAGAGAACCTGTAATATGAACATTAATAAGTATGGGACAAACTAAGGTAGTTTTATAAAAATATAACTCTGTATTATATTCAATATTTTATATTTAAAAGCCACACTTTTGCATAACAATATTTGCAGTAAAAAGTGGTTACCGATTTCGATCACAGATTATTTTGTGCTAGTCCATAATTTATTAATTCAAAAAAATGTCTGTCCAAGATGAAATTCACAACCTAGAATATTGTATACTAATAATTAAGGCCTATTATATTATCTATTGAATATTAAAGAGCAACTGTTGAGTTACTTGCCGGTTCTTCTCAGCAGAACTGCCTTCCGAACCGGTGGTAGCATTATGTTCATTCTACGATTCAAAAGTACTAGCAAAAGTGTATTTGAATAAAGAATATTTCGAATTTGAATTTGTGCTTAAAAATTTAATATCTAGTCATTACTGTCTATCTATGTACAGTGGTGGCCGTCCTGAAGTTAGCTTTTCGAATTTCTTTGCATTGTTTTTTTTATCAGCTTCACGCTGTATCCCGCACACGGCCAGGGTAGGCAGAGGGGACCTAGTGTTAAGACACTCCGTTCCCCACTTTCTGCCGAATTCTGGAGGCATTGCGTGTTGAGTGGCAGAACTCAACGCCGCGCTTAGCCTCGACACCAGAGCGAAGAAATGGATATATAAATTTAAGTAAATATTTCGTCTCCTCGAGTGGGGTTCGAACCCACAACCAGTTGATTTTACAGTCACACTTCGTGCCGCTGCGCCACAACTGGCCTCAATGGCATTGTTCACTCGGGATGGAAATAGTCAAAAGTAACAAAAAATCCTAAAATCAAATTTATACAGCTATCAACAGCTATCTTTAGGGCGGCCACGACTCGTCGACAGTACTGTACATACATGTGCGGGCGGCGAGCGGTCGGCCCCGGCCCGAGCCGAGAGAGCTGGCGGCGGAGATGCTGCTGATGCTGCCGCTTGATGCCGATATGGACTGACTGAGGGCGGAACTCGGCCTGTCATAATCAATAAATAAATAATTAATTATTAGAAAGCAAACAACTTATTTCTGGGCACATTGAAATAACATAATATATTTTCTTAACTCCACGCTAAATATGCATAACAGTGTAGGCATAGAGAACCTATTCGTAGTGAGAAACTTATCGTCTTACCAGAGCGAAACTAATTTATTCCTCTGAGTAGGAATCAAACACGCGACTATCGCTCCAGTCACACCTAATATGTGGTTAGAAGTAACTATTCGTTACATAGAAAAAATTAAAGCTTGTGCATGTTAAAATTATTTTAATATTTTAATTTCATAAAATATATAATTCAATTCAATTATCAACAAAATAAAATTTATTTATATAAATTTTTGCAATTAGCTATGTTTTCTTTTTATTACTAGAGAAATAAAAAAAAACATTGTTAGTGTCGTGGTGTACATTTGTGAATGCTGCAATGATAGATATTTAAGAAGCTTTTTCACAAATAACTGCATCTAAACGACAACACTCATTTTAATTTAAACCAAAAAAGAAATAATAAAATAAACTGAAAAAGCAAGGAAATTTTTCAACAGTTCGACACGGCATTCATTTCTAGACATACTCTCTAGGTATATATTATGAGAGATTTTGCTAAATGACTGATAAACACCAATATTTCCGTAATCTCCACAAATGTAAGAAATATTTTCACTCTAGAGTATCAATCAATGCTGTTTAATCGTTACCTTCGGGAGTCAGTGAGACAAAATTATAAAAATATAGGACAGCAGTTCCAAGTTTTATAATCTAAGAAATAGGAACTCTCTCGTCATCATATCATGTCATCATATTTTAAGCCACACCTGCACAACAAGGAAACAACACTAACTCCCGCTTTATCAATCCTAACTTTACAATGAACACAGTACAACATTATAAATGGACTTAATTGCCTCCACCAATCAGTAACAACAAAACAACAAAAAAAAAACAACACTAACTCCCGCTACAACAATCCTAACCTTGGAGCGTGGCTGAGGCCACTGGCGACGCACTGACTCTGTTTCCACGCGGCCCGGTTGCTGGCTCGCCGCGCCGAACTGTCTACAAACATACATGCGTTAAGGTTCCGCTTAGTTTAATCACAACAACAACAACAACAATCATGCAACATGGTTTTGTTGTACGAGTGATAAAATTTATGTGCGTGCTTCTTTTATTCTTAATATATGATAAATGATATTTTAAATGATAAAATTTGAGTAACAATATATATTTTGGTAAACAGTGAAATTTGGTATTGTATTATTTTATACTATTTTGGAATATAAAAAATAATATTTATACCTTTCGTTTACTTTTTTTTTATTTATAATAAATTGAATTTGCACATAAGAAGTTTATCGAACGTAACTAAAAAGCAGAGCTAGAAGAAATGTAAAATATGAGTAGTTAGTGATAAATGTAATTTTAAAAATGTAAAAAAATATATTTTCTCTACAATGGTTGAAAAATATGATTAGTAATTAAATTTTATTTTTATATAGTATTTCATTATCTTTTAGTATAGATAGATAGAATAACTATATGTAATATATTCATATATTATATTACATATTATTATTTTATCTATACTATAAGACATATATCATATTTCATCTTTTAAAAAAGTTTTATATTTATTTGTAAATTCATATGTATGTATGGTAATTTTAATGTAAAAAGGTATAGTAACAAGTAGTAAATAACAAAAACATACTATATATTTTTAAAAAGTTATTTAATTTTTTTTCCATTTAAATCGTCCAATTGGAGGAAAAACCAAACATTGAAGGGAATTTGTTATAGAGAGTATCATTATACTTAGACAATGAATATACATAAGAAATCAGAAATGACAGATTATAAATAAGTGAAATATGGAGTTGATGTTCCAAATTATATATTAAATATAATAAATATTTAAAAAAGGCAAGCAGCATTGTTTAGAAACATTGTGATTGAATATGATGATAAACTTAAAACTTCAATAACATTGTGAAAAGTTTTAATTGTAAAAGTATTAGTCAAAACGTGTTCCCAATTCTAGAATAATAAAGGCGAAGTGAATCCAATATTTAACTCTGATAAATGGTTTAAGATTTAAATTTTAAAAATTATATCAATCTAAATTTTGAAATTCGCCTTTACAATTCTACAAAAACATCAAAAGCGACACAGACGACGACATTACCTGAACGTTTGGGCGGCGGCCATATTTGAAGGAGACATTGCAACACATGGATCGGCCGATGATAGTCCAATTCTGTTGGTGGCTGAGAGTGGAGCATTAGCGGAGGTGCCATAGCCACTGCTAAGTGTTGTGGTGACATTTTGTTCCTGTCTTGAGCTGCCACGACTAAAGCTAAATGATCAAGGAGGAAAACCAAAGTAGATCGTGCTGCTCGAGGTAAGCATTCTACGATGGAGGCCATTAGACGAGCGTTCCCTTCTTTGTCATCTGGTAGACATACTCCTGTAAAAATATTAATGTTATAGTTGTTTATAGTTTAGACTGCTATTTTGGTAGCGTACAGTAAAAATATAATCAGGGAAAATTTACTATTAGAGATATATTTTGAAGTAAGAATTTGAATGTTTTCAAAATCAAAAGATTCGTAGGAAAATACTTTGGGAATTATGAACGGTAATGATTATATCCAACTTACCTAAAGCATCCAAAGTCATCTGGAACAAGCAGCGGCTGAACAACGGCTGAGGTAATTCTGTCAAATAATCCTTTAACACTCCAGTAATAACGTTTATATCTGGAACCGAATCTGGAGTGAGTTCAACGCCACGCGCGTTACGTTCGAACGCCTCTCGCAATATACGTTTCTTGTTTGCCGATCCACATAATCGGTAGAGACCTTAAATTTAGAAATTTTTGTTCAGAAAAAGAAATTAAATATTATGAAGTTTAAAATACGTAGTAAAAATATTTATTTCACTATACCAATATTTAGCCTAAAAGTTATCCAAAGTGTATTTTTATTTAAAAAATGGAAAAGCAACAGTATATATGTGAAACTAATATGTGACATTTTTATTCTTTTTATTAGAAATCTTTAATATATTAGTATATAATATATATTAGTATATACGATACCAAACCGACTTATTTATAAAAAACAATCCAATATACCTATAATATCCAAGCCTCGTCTTTCAATTTCCTCTACACATCGTCTAACAACCAGTGGAACAGGTGGTGCATGTGGCGGTCTCAACTCTCTTGCCACTACTGCTTCTAATTCCGCGCCAAATAGTGGTGGTGGGGCCAAACGTGGGGCTGTTGTCCGACGACGGAAGAGCTCGTGCGGCTCTGTGTGTCGCACTCGCATGTAGAGTGTTCCACGCGGTTCCATCTGAATCAAAATATTGTATAATTTTTAAATTACTTTTTCCTCTAAAAAATGTAAATTATACAAAACAACACAATTTATCAAACCTACGTGTAGCAAATTGTACAACTAATAATAAAAAGATATAATTATAATAATCTATTGATCTATATTTAAGTGATTGGATATACGTAATTATAAAACCGTATAACATTTTATACATGTATAAATATATATGTTTACATTACCTTTATAGCAAGTTGATGGGAAGGCGAGCGTGTAAGCAGATCAGGTAAAGTAACTACGCCTCGGAAGCATAACTTGTGTCTGTGTTGAGGATCCCAAGAGTAGACAAGAACGTCGAGCTGACGATTGTCCACAAGTTCTAATTCGAAGGATTCGTCCCAATCGAACTGGAGCTCGCCTGTGCGTACCTGTGCGGGATAGGAAAGGTTACTTGTTTTAGGCTAAATATGGCATAGAATAGTTGGTACATACCATATTATGCGTACATATATACAGGGTGGAAGTGTCAGCACCACATTAAATGAAACCACAGTTTTAACTACTCTATAAAAGCCTAATATAATTCAGAAAAAAATAAATTCCCAAAAATGAAAAAGTTTTTTTTTCAAACAAAATAAATAATAAAATTGTCATTTTAAAACAAAACGCCATTTGTAAGGACGACGCACGCACACATAAACCTATCAAAGGAACACCGCCGCACACGCCTCATTTCGGAATCAAGTCGTATGTATTGGCAATAAAGTTCAAAGTTGTTTAACCTTTAGTAGTATTTTTGTAGTAGTAAGTGTTTATGTTATTGGGATCTATACGTAATCGCGTCACACGAAATACAGGTATGGATAAAAATCGTGAAATGAAAAAAAAATCCTACGTCCAAACTGTTGAGGCATCTTGATTAATTTCTTTAGGTATAGGTTTGAAATATTTTACCCTATATGCTGTTTCCGTAAATGGAGCGCTGCCTCTTCCACCCTGTATAAAATACATACTCGAACACATATATACTTAAAAGATAATTAAATAGAAAAAACTATTGGAAATTAAGAAATGTTGAATATCTAGAAATGTTGAATATCTAAAGAAACGTAGTAGTTTGTAGAATAATTTCTACAAACTACTACGTACGTTATAGCACATACATTCACATGAACTATTTTTAAATCTTCAAAATGAAGTCGACGAAATGAAATAATTTAACGAATATTTTCAGTGCAATATCAATTTAAAAACATGTAGGTAATAATAATTATATCTTACCACAGTCCTAGCTTTATGAACACGATCACACTCCAACACGCAGTACAAATCTCTAGGTGCAACTGAAGGCTGTGTCAATGGCCCTGATGGCGGAGATCCTGGAGATGATCCACTTTGAGCTGGACGCAACCCTCGACCTGCGAGGAGATGGACCCACAGCATCCCGGATACACCACCAGATATGCGAGATAAACCAGTCATTGATGAAGATAAGCCTCCTGTGCCTGGCTTCTCAACTTTATATTTTAGGAACTCTGAAAACAATAAATAAATTTCTTCATACGTCGTACATACAGCATTTTATAATATATAGCTAATATATCTTTTGAATTTTCTTAGTAATGAGAAATTATTTATTACTAAATATCCATTATAATATAATTTGGACCTAAAAAACATCGTAACGATATATCACAATAAACCTACCATTAGGATTGATATCAAGATGACGCTGATGTCTTGACCCAGGAGTGGGTACGGGGCTAGGGTTAGGACAAGTAAACTTTGATCCTAGTTCCAATAACTGTCGGACTCGTCTTGCTGATGGAGAACCACTTGGTCCTAACTGCTGTGATGATAGAGATCTTGCTGGGAGATGACGAGGCCGTTCTAGACGACTTCTGCTGGCCAAGCCTAAAGAGGAGCCGAAGCGACTGCCACTTTCCATCTACAAATTATTTCATATTTTATATATTGTGCACGGTTATTTGAGTAATATATGTATAACTTAGAAAAGAGTTCTACTTCTACATTTACATTCAATAGTCTTTAAAAACGTAATAATTAATTTTGCTTCATGATATTACTATAAGGAAAAATAAACGAACAAAAATATTTATGTTAAGTAAATTTTAATATCACAATTACAGTACATGCAGTATTAATAAAAAAATTAAACTTGAAAACTCACGTTCTTCAAAGCATCGTGTATATTTTCAGCTGAGTAATGCGTGGGCAGGCGCGGGCGTAGAGTCTCGTACAACGCGCTGGTTGAAGGCGCGCGGGAGAGCCACGCGCGGTACTCGTCCGACGTGAACACTGACGGGGAGGGCCCTGTAGTTAGTGCTTGTTTACCACGTTGGTAATTAAAAGCTAATATTGAAATAATCTCGTTCATAAAAAATAAACAAAAGTATCCAGAATATAACAACTATTATTTATCTTATTTAACTAAATTAAGTATATGACTTTTATTCATATCACAAAAAATATTTAATAGATATTGTTCAATGGGTTATTTTAAACGAAATGAAAAAGGAACTCGTTCAAATGAAACAGTAGCGCCATGAAAGGAAGGAAACCTTCTATTAATTTTGCATACGCATAAACGAAAAAATCTTAAACTTATCTTTATTTTTTTATAATAGTCCAAAATGTTACCTTACAACAATAACATAGAAAATATGCCATTACGAATAATGTATACCTATCCCGTTAATTAAAAATTGACCCACTCGGCCTTCACTATACATTATTTATACGTATACTTTTATCTGCACACATTGAATAATGTCTGTACAATCAGATATTTTAAATGTCATCCCAAAGTTGAGTGATTGCTTATATGGTCATAAATCAAAATGATTGATATCTGGGCTTGCGAAGGTGAGCTGTGATGAAAATTATCACTTCATGCAATATAGTACATTGAGATAATAGTCGATACGTATCGTAACATTGGTTTTATATAATTGAAATTGCAATAAAAAAATTTAAAAATCAAATTTTGTATTGATTTTTACTAGTTTATTCAATCCTAATCAAATATGAAACACACAATAATTTTATTTTATGTTTTCAAGAAGCTGTTTTTTATAGTATAAGATATACACATACCTCTGGAAGAACGGAGATCCAATCTCGAAGACAAAGGTTCAGGCTCATCTTGTAATACACTTCCCGCACGTCGAGATAGTCCCAGCCTAAATATAAGAAATATATATATTGAAAGTTTATCATGATTTATAAGCAAGTCTCTGTTGATCAAAATTGTCACACAAATATAACGTAAATTTGTCACATGAATTTATACTGAATTAAAATATGCATGAAATCTCACCTTTGACCAGTACCTCTCACATCTCTTGGTAAAGAATTGAATTTTGATCCGATATCTCTTCCGAGGGTACTACTTCTGTAACCACTAAGTCCAGAATAGTACGGGGTCCTTGTAGGAGCAGTCGCTTCAGTGTCTGACGAATAGTCTAAACTTCGATTTCGTCTTGTAGTGGTACCAAATTTACTGTAAGATGGTAACCCTAGGCCTGTAGTTCCATATCCAGCACCAAGTGTGGAGCTAAGACCAGTTCCAGTCAATCCACTTCCAATTCCAGAACTTAGTCCTGAACCAACCAAACTGGAACCAGTTAGTCCACTTAGGCCAGTAGATGATAGTCCTGATGGAAGACCTCCAAGACCACTTCCTAGACCGGTACCAGTCAGAGTACTACTGGGAAGACCAGATCCTGGCATACCTACTCCTCCATATCTTTGTCCATATCTTGTTAGGCTGGAAGCTATAGAGAAAAAAATAATGTGAAGAAATAAAATAATAAGTATTAAATTATAAAACGATTTCTTTATTTTTAAATTTATAGCAAACTTCAAATATGGAATAATAAATAAGTTCACTGATAACATTAAAATAGGTAATTACTTCGTCAAGCCGTAAATACTGTAGCAATTAAAAATAAACAAAATATTACTTTCGAATTTGAAATCTGTAATTTTTACGGTTGTTGGATTTTAAGAAAGGACTAAAGAATTGCAGCCTGCAAGAGGCGCACTGGTCATTTCTTAATCGATAATTTAGAAAAGAATAAAGTGGTAAAATTAAAACAACTACTTAAGCGGTTCCCAATTAGTGAACAGAATAAAACGTGACCATTATCTCACTCTAGTGACGGTTTGGTGTTAGCTATGAAGGAGTGACAGTCATATTTTTTCAATGTTTGTAAGTATATTAAGATATCATTCTTGAAAAGGAATGTAAGCCCCTTAACAAAACCCTTTTTAATAACTAAAAATGGTCCTTACTCCCATTTTGTATGTATTTATTCAGAATGTTATTGAGATATTTAAAACGTATAAACACTATACGTACCACCACCAGGACCAGCGGCAGAAGCTTTCAAACTGGACCGCAGTAAGGAATGACGTCCAAAGTCAGAATGGGTTTCAGCTCGTGGAAGTTGTTGTTCAGAGCCAGAACGAGGTACCCTTCCACTAAATCGCATACTGAAATGATGTCTTAAATTATACTTGCGGACCCTCCAGACAATGTCTTGCCTATTCCTATCTTTATATAATAACTTTTGCTCATACGATATTTAAGAATATTTTTATAGGTAAGCTGGTCTATTACAATATAGTTCGAATGCTGGTACTGGCTCTAATTATATTTTAAATCATCCAGTAACTCAATAAAATATACATATAAAATGTCATTCAAATTGATCCAGCCGTTTAGTAAGAGTAGGGTGACAAACGCACGTGGTATCTATGATTTACGTAAGTATACATAATGTAGAATTTATACGTAATAATATTTTTTTGGATTAACGTATTATTTTCAAAACCAATATAGGAAGTATAAAATATTATTTTTTGGATCACACTGTAAGGGAATCTAATGTCAACGGAGTGTCCGTTCTCCCCTATTCCGCCAATTCAATTCATTGCATAATTCTACGTAGCACTTTATATTACCAGAGTGGAGGAATAAACATTACTCATTCTCCCTTAAGAAATTCGAACCCATAATGGTCGCATTTACAATTAGGCACTGTATCGTGATGTTCTCAAATAATAAAATACATATTTTCTCTAACTCACCTCCCACTTTCAGACGGATAGAAAGAATGCACTTTCTCTGCAAGACTTTCAAGGGTGTTAGGATATGAACGTTCGTATGGCACGAAGTGCGTTGCTGTGGACTTCGGCTGTTCTGTTATTACCGGAGGCGGTGGTCGGTAGCTAGGATAGAAAATAAATTGTTTTGTACTTTCATATAATACTAGCTTTTATTCCTCGTGTTCGAGACTAATCCTTTAATAATCTTCAGAAACTTTTCTGTTTTTGGAATGAAATGTCTGTTAATATTAAACACTTACAAAATTGGCATCAAATTGCAGCCTATCTTTTAACTTAATAACTAACCTCCAAGTAGAATGATCAGAAGGTGGTCTAGAATTGTAATACAGGTCTAACGGCGTAGTGTCCGGCGACAAAGCCCCTAGCTGCATACGACTCCTCTCTTCTCTTCCATCGCCTACTGGCCGCACCGTGCCACCGGGGCCACCCGCAGAACGGAGGGTTCCGTGTCTAAAAGAGTTGGGAAATTTATTTGAAGTCATAGCAAATAATTTTGTGAAGTTTATAAGTTGGTTTGTTTATTAAATAGCATTGCATTTATGGTAAATCACGAAGTTTGTTTCGTAATTTTGCCTAGTGACCACACCTTACTATCGATGCCACTTGTGGAAGACAGTACCATGTCTAAAAAAGTTAGATATATTTAAAATCTGAGAAAATAATGAAAATCATCACGTAGTTATGAAGTTCATGTTATTTGTGTTGATGATTAGGCAAGATGTAGGTTTAATTTTATTTTAGTAACGCGAATATAGCAGCAGCTCCAAGATCACCAATCAAATATTTTTTTTTTACTTTAGACCTGCACCATCATCATTGCATCCATAAAAAAATTAAATATAAAGTTACTTAGTTGAAAAATTTTAAACAAAAAAATCGACTACAAAAATAATTTTACATAAAGTAAACCGTACTTTGATTTTGTTAAACAAAAATAGTTAAGAAAAGATTTAAAAAAATTTAAGCTAATGCTACGACAACCTTACAACCTGTTTGTTTTACTTGGCACTTCGACTGACAAATAAAAAAATGAAGTTGTAACAATTTTATTAGCATTTCGACGTAGAAGACTTAGGAGAGGGGCTCCATTAATACCTTGCGATGCGTTAGCTCGGTGACGTTTTACATCTCTATATTCATACATACATTATATATAGGGCACATTTCGTCGTAATATGGCCCAATAATGTGATGTGTCTTCGAACGTGACTTTTTAAGGGATGCACGAGGCTGACAGACATTTAAGACTTGTTGGCACAATCAAGGGAGACATCCACAATCGTCTTTTGCTCATTCATATGTTCCAGTGGTGCAATAGACGCGGTGTAAGAAGACATATATAATTATCGATACTTGCAAGTATCCCCACTCGAGGAGATGAAATATTTACTTAAATTTATATTTCCATTTCTTCGCTCCGGTGTCGAGGCTTAACACGCAATGCCTCTACAATTTGGCAGAAAGTGGGGAACGGAGTATCTTAACACTAGGTTCCCTCTGCCTACCCAGCTCCGTGCAGGATACAGCGTAAAGCTGATTTATTTGATTTTACAAGTATCAAACTGGGAACTGAGAATGAGTCGTTGTGCGTCGACGTTGAGCCGTTGCGAAGATGCAATGCAACGTGCTAATAAGGTTTCAGTCCTAGAGCACTTGGATAGTTTCCAAGATCCGCTGCTTCGAGTCTTGCGAGCATCAATATTTTAAACATAGTATTATTTAAAAAAAGAGTAAATCATATAGTCCTATTTACTCACTGTGAGTATAATCCATCCACCCTGTCCCGATCGCGGTCGTCGTCGTCCCGACAGTCGCGCTTCAGGACGACGACGGGCGGCGGCTTGTGTTCCGCGCGAGGTAGTGACGGTGAGCCGGGACCTGATTTACCTGATTGCAAAAAGTATAATAAATTAAACAGTTTTTAAACATTTTTAAAGTGTTATTCCACACTTAGGAATGAAAAATACTTATTTAGAAAACGTATAAAAATTTGAACGTAGCGAGACTCGAACCCGCGCCTCCTGGTCGATTTCCAGGAGGCGCGGGTTCGAGTCCCGCTACGTTAAAAAAAATTATACGTTTTCTAAATAAATAAATTAAACAGTTTCACGCTTTTTTCGTCTATAAAAGAGTAGACAGAGGAAAGTTAGTGCTAAGACACGCCATTCCACATTGCGATATGTGGCAGAGTTAAACGCCGCACTTTCATACCTCCGAGTACGAATCGACTCCACAACTGTCGCGCTTACATTCAAACGCTGTCCCACTGTGCTATGAAGATCATATTACATAATGTGTAATTTTATAACATTAATATTTATATATATATATATATATATATATATTATAGATATATTTACCTTTTCTTTGTCTTGTACACAGCAACAACCGGCGCGGTATTGACATAATTATAACGACGTCGTCCAGTGACATGCGCCTAACATCCACTAGGTTCACGGCCAAAATCTCATCTCCCACCTAAAACATCAAATGTTGGTAAATTTCAAGGCTTCAAAAAGATAAAATAGTTGTTTATATATATATTATTAAATGTGCGTCACTATCAGGACTTTTAGAGGGGAGGAATATATATAAATTCATATAATAATAAACACATTCGTCAGTCTTGGCGCAGGGGCACAAAGTGTGACTGTAAAACCGATTGGTTGTGTGTTCGGTCCCCACTCGAGGAAATGAAAATATACTTAAATTTATATTTCCATTTCTTCGCTCTGGAGGCGAAAGGCTCAATTCTGTTGAGTGGCAGAACGCAACACGCAATGCATCCATTAGGCAGAAAGTGGAGAACGGAGTGTCTTAATACTAGGTTTCGTCTGCCTACCCTGCTGTGTGCGGGATACAGCGTGAATCTGATTTATTTTTACATTAACCTATAGTTCCAATTAACACAATTTTCATCCCACTTTAAATGAATACATTTTTATATAATATATTACATTCATTATAATATTAAGATTGTAATCATATCTGACAAGTAAAATTTTATATGCCAAAATATTTTTATATTAAAAATGTGTTTGCGTTTAATGTTAATTTTGTTAATATAATAAATAAATTTGCCGTATTATATAGTCAAAATATATGCTTATGTATTCTGGATTTTAAATATTATGATTAATAAAAACTCTATGAAATTCTTCTTACTCATTTCAATATTTAAGCATGAACATTATTAAAACAGAAGTATAATCAAATAATTACAATTAAATTCTCAATTGTAAAAATCATTTATGTCAGTACTGTATAAAAAAAACTATTAATACATAGCTGTCGGTAAATGTTGATTATTATTTTTTTCTAATATTTTTGTACCTTCAAGCATCCACTATTATAAACTGCAGATTCCAGTGCTATCCGTGATATGAAAACTCCATCTGTCCTCGCTCCTCCGTCCCCCTCCCTTATGTATAGGCCCAAAGTCTGACCGGGACGCTTGACAATCTCCACTAGTTGTACTATGTGGCGTGCATCCTAATAAAATATATAAAAAAAAACATAAATATTTTTTTTATTATATTATCGTAAAATGCAATATTGCTATTGTTCCTCAATCTTGACTAAATTTTAAGTCTAATAATTTACTTGTGAAACGTTTTATTATTTATTAATATTTTCAAAAGTACGTAATATTCATAATTGAAAAAAAATATATATTGTACTCCTTTATATTATAGTCAAATATAATATTAAAAAAATCTGCTTATTAGCTTACTTTAGTCACAGTCTGCGATGCTTCTAATCACTATATACATACACGAATGCCATTGCAACAGTTGCTACTAAAACTAAAAAAAAATGTCAAAAGTATGAGAACAAAACATACTATCAACGCTTAAACTGTCACCACGGCCCATAATACGAGCCGCAAATATACGCAATACTTGAATTAACCGCAGAATGCGGCAGGACCCCACAATATAGCATAGCGAACGGGAACTGAGAGTGCACATCCCAACAATGGTGTAGATTGTGTTCGCATTCCCCACGATCTAGGCCGGGAACAATGGCTGTCTGGAGTGAGCTTTCAACGCTGCGGGTTACGCCGTATCGGGGTCAATGGGACGAGAGATTACCTGTTTTAAAACTAAATTAAACGCTAATCATATATACTCGAATGCATATCGATGAGCCCCAGTACCGTTGAGCAGCACGTGTGAGCTATTTTCCAGCATTTTTTTTCTCCTTTAAAACGTTTGGTGAATGTTAAATATTCAACGTTGTAATAAAGAAGCGTCGTATATACTCTGGTGTAGGATCTGAACGCGAACATTGGAGAGGAATTGATTTTTAATACTTCAGACACATACCTGCAGGGAAAAAAACTTCTTGGCAGCTTCCACGTTATTCCTTCCGACTTGTCTCAGCTCAAGAATTCGTACTATCATCTCACCACGTCTCTCAACCGCCTATAATAATTAAGAAAGATATATAATTATTTAGATTATAATAATTATTATACTAGAAATTGAAGAAAATATATAATTACAAAACTTAAATAGTCTAAGAAACTGTAAGAAAAATGAAAACAAAAGCGGAACTCTATTTTTTTCGCTTCTCGCTGTATCCCACACATAGCAGGGTCGGCAGAGGGAACCTGATAAATACACTGAACCTGATAAATACCTCTGTTCCCCACTTTCCGCCAAAAAATTGCGACATTCTAATCGTAAGATAAATCAAGTGCCGTTTGGATAGCACGATAGGTATTTACCTCGAGCGCTGCGGCGGTGGTGGCGTCGTGGTCATTTTCCACCATTTCAATTTGCCTGAATATTTCATTGCTGACACCCGATACCTAAAAGCATTATTGGTTAGTAATCTAAATACTTTTTAAATCTTTTACTCTTTTATACTTCTAGATTTAGCCATAATTTAAGCTCTGTTTTGACGCTGAACTCTGAGAAAAATATTATAAACTGGTAAATTTTTAATTAATGTCATGCTTATATTAAATATTGCTATTTGTACTTTATGTTACCAAATAGAAAATATAAAATTAAAATAATTTTGCTTCACGCTGCACACAGCAGAGTAGGCAGAGAGAACCTTGTGTTAAGTACACTACGTTCTCCACTTTCCGCCGAATTCTGGAGGCATTGCGTATTGAGTGGCCGCTCATCAACGCCGCGCTTTACCTTTACGCGCTTTGCCTCGATACCAGAACAGACTAACATAGTACATTTTTTATTGTTTCACTCTTCATACACCGATAACAACGTCAGGTCGGCGTGATGGAAAACTCGTCGACAGATTGGTTTTACATGGGGGAATGTAAAAAGAATTTGACAATGTTATTTTCCGAATACGATTTCGAAAGAATTCATTAATATTGTATCGGAGCAGACAAATCTACTCTAAAGGTTTTATATGCTTACCATAACTGTATTTTACTTTAGAAACCAATATTTTTAAGTTATAACTATTAAGTTCTAGCTATTCAAATTCGTAAAATAAGTAACGGTGTTAAATCTAACCTTTCAGTAGAGATAACGTATCTCTAAATATATATTTTTTTTTCAACTTCAAAAGGAAGTCATTACTTTCTTTGCTTGCAAGCAATCCAAATGGCAGGGTAGGCAGAGAAAATCTAATATCAACACTCCATTTTCCGCCTTCCACTCGATACAATTTGAGGAATTGCGTATTGAGTAGGACTCAACACTACACTTTGCCTCAATAGGCAAATTGTAATTAATTATTAAGTAATTTTGGGGAAATTAAAATTATTTAAATTATCATTTTTATTTAAATTTAGCTTATATTATATTATAAGCTACATTTACTATTATATTACATTATATTATAAGCTAGATATATAAATGCAATCGTTTACCTTCCTAAAATCCGGCTGCAAGACGCAGGGCGGCGCATGGTTTGCACGAGGAGGCTGGGGCAGGCCGGGCGGCGCGCGCCCCGGCGAGGCCGTCAGGTCCGGCGCCGCGCGGCCATTTTCCTAGACAAAAGAAAAATATTATAAATATAATATAAGTATATTTATACATAATATATCATGTAGTTTTACATATTTCACTTGTCACTCAATTTGATTTTGCCTGTCTCTATGGTAATCATTAATTTATTGGCTTATTTATTTTTCAATTTTCTGTGTTCGATCCCCACTCGAAGTGAAATATTTATTAAAATGTATATTACCATTTCTTCACTCCGGTGTCAAGGCAAAGCGCGGTATTGAGTTCCGCCACTCAACACGCAATGCCTTCAAAATTCGGCAGAAAGTGGGGAATGGAGTGTCTTAACACTAGGATTCCGTCAGCCTACCCTGCTATGTGCGTAATACAGGTAGCTAGAGGGCGCCACCGTCAATTTAATATGACGTCACATAACATAACCATAGGACAATTGAGACACTTTCAACGATACTACATTTGTCAAATTATGATAAATATTTCAGAAGGTCCAGAAGAACAAATGATCATTTAAACAGGTCAAATCATAACCGTCCTTTTGGCTTCACGGCAGTCGGGTAATAATAACTGAACTGGATAACCGTACAAAGTAAATGCATACTCGTTCAAATAATGTCGCCAGTCAGTAGTTACTGTTACGCAGTATATTAAGTATATAACATAAGATTCCTTGTTGTTACTCCCGATCCGCGAACTTCGATTTATTTATCAAAATAATCTGTATTATACTATCTATCATAAGGATAACAAAAAAATAAAAGTCAAATCTTTAAGTTTAACCGACAATGCTCTTCAAAAATGTCAGCAAACGTCTTAAATTCCTCTTATAGAGCATAAGAAATAAGAAAAATTCCTTAATTTACATACATATCAAAAATACTCTAATATATGTGATATATGAAGATGGGCATGCAGTAATAAAAATAAGCACACTTATTCGTCAAAGTGAAAAAGTATAGTATATTAACCATATCCACTATTTTATATTTTCAAATGATAAATGTAAAATATGTACCTATAATTTGGATTAAACTTATTTTGTTTTTTGATAATTTAAACTGTGCAATAATATAAAAATTATATTTTTTTATTTTATACATTTTTTTATTTAAACTTTTTTTTCAGCTTTATGCTGTATCCCATACGTAGTTTTATAAAAACTCCGCTTCCCACTTACCGCCGAAATCAGGAGGCATCACCATTGAGTGGCGGAACTCAACGCCGCGCTTTGCTTCCACACCAGAGCGAAGAACTCAAAATATAAAATATTTCATTTCTTCGAAATCGGGCCGTAACCTGTGCTATTTTAACTTAAAATTAATTCTGACACATAACGACTGGACACGAAGGACTTATTTATAGATATAAAATATGAAAATATTCGAAAAGGAACAATAAAAACAGGACAACTAGACAAAACAAACAGGCTGGTAAAAACAACTGCCCAAACAAAAAAATAACAGCGCTACAGCCATATGGGAACCGTTTGTGATTTTTTATTTTTTTCCCTTTGTATAGTTTGTATGCAAAATTAGAAACACTACATACATAGAAAGAATAATATTTAGTGGACCTTTTTTATTGCAATGAAATCTTGTTGAAGTAGCTTGAAAAATTTTCATCACCATTTTTTATAAAATTAACAGAATTAGAGATAACTCTTTGAAATTAATATAGCTTCACTATAAAAAATCATTTAAATCTATCTCACTTTACTACAGTCTCTGCATCTTAAAGGAAATACATAAAACGATCGTTTTCCTTACTCGTAACCAGAAACTAGGTTAAAGTTCAGAGATAAATGTCCGTGTGTAGTCTTCTATCCGAACCCCTATTCATTAGAGATCTCCAAATAATTACATAGACCGATTGCTATCTAAGAAAGCAATTCTATGGATTAAAAAGGAATAAAATAATAAAAGTTGTATTAAGTTCCATTTTGTTTAACTGTAAAACTGGTTTACTCTCATAGCTACTTGAATAAAGGAGAATTTTGTAAAAACCCTTTGAAAAGTCACTTCGATTTCCGCAATCCGGTCTTTTAAAACTATTATTCTGATCTGAATAACGGCATCCAATGCCGAATATATATTTTTCTAATAAGAAATCTGACCTAACAATCTTGGTAATTAAGCTTAGATAAATATGTTTATATATAGTAGTGAATAATCACATTAAAGGCCAGTCGAGACGCAGGAGCAGGAGTGTGTGATAGTAAACGTGACTGGTTGTGAGTTCGATTTCCACTCGAAAAAATGGCGCTGAGTTCGGCCACTCAACACGCAAACGCCTCCAGAATTCGGCGGAAAGTGGAGAGCGGAGTGTCTGTCTTTAGGCATTAGGCTCCGTCTGCTTAACATGCAGGCAACAGTGAGAAGCTAAAAATTATATCAATTTAAAAAATAAATATAAATATATATTTTTTAAAATAGACATAATGTAAACATAAATCAAAAATTTCCCACAATTCCATACAACCCGTTAAGATCGTATACATATACATACGTACACAAGTACTCGTATCTGGTACGGTCGATGGAGGGAGGGCGGTCCCTGACCTACTTGCCGTACGCACGGGTCACTGTACTGCAGCTGCAAGATCCCGAATGCCGCAGAGGACTGGACGAGACTCCGTCTATTTTAATAATCGATTTAGTGTAAGCTATTTTTAACATGGCTTTTTGGATTTTTTCTTGTTTTGTAGAGTTAATGTGCTGCTTTGTGAATGCTTTTACTTTTAAAATTAATTTTAATTTATATTTTTTATTATTATATATATATATATATATATATATATATATATATATATATATATATATATATATATATATATATATATATATATATTTAAATATTATTAAAATTATGACAACACTTGGAAAACCTACATCAATAGTTGAACATTTTTATGTCATAGAGATGTTTTGTAAATATGAATTCCACCAAGTGGAATGTGAACCAATAACCATCGTACCTTGTAATATACTTAATATTTAAACAAATCCGTCCATCACATTTGTTACCTAAAATACTATTTGATATTTTATACCGTATATATATGGAACAGAAACTTGAAATTTATTCTGATTGTTCAATTTCCCGTACCGCTGCGATACCGAATTTATCTAATATTCGCTTCCGGAATGCCAAATAAGGCAATATTTTACTAACACCCTTTTAAATCACTTCCGGATTATTTTACGCAGTAACAATAAACTTCGTGTTAATTCCGCGCGACATTTCAGATTGTCGGATATTTATATTTTAGGTCATTTTACTACTAAATATAGGAATTGGGTCAGACCACTAAATGTACATCCAAAAATATTACAGCTTCAATGGCGTTATGATAAAAGTCTCTGCTATATTTAAAAACTTAAATCAGTGAATGCTCTTTGGGCAGAACGGTAAAATATTTCATAAAACCCATTTTTACGTATTTAACGTATCTTTTCAAGAACACATCAGATAATTTTAGACAATGAAATTTTAAATACTAAAATAACATTAATTCTATTTAACTGAAAAGAAATGAAATAACAAAAAATATTTCAACATAAAATAAACACGAAACAAACAAAAATACAAAAAGTAAACCAAACAATGGTACATGCCAAGTCATGATTCATACCAATACTGTTGATTCATCCAGCTCACCCTAACGCGGGAAGTAAAAATGCGATTACACTGTGCCCCGTCAGACGTGACTTTTCACCCATTTACCTAACAATCATATACACGAAGGACCCTACGTTACGTACTTAATGCATTTCCAATACTTTTTTACTTACTGTTAAACGCGTACTAGAAAACAGATTGGATTTCTTAATACAATAGGAATGCGATTTAAATATATGTTGATGTATGTATTGACACGATTTGTTGTTTAATACCGTATAATACTACGATGTAGGCGGATTATCACATTCTAAGTGAAATAGCATGTTTTTTTCTGTTGTAAAAACTGTAATTACTATCGATATACACCTAGGACTATAATAATAAATAATCTTTGATAAAAAGACAAAAGCATGTAATAAATTAAAACATTCTTAAAATAGAGCATTGAAATTATATGAGAACAAAAAAACAAAAGATATATAATTATATTGTTAGCGTACTCGTGTAAAAGAGGGTAGATTTAGGTGGAAAATAACTATAAAAGCAGTGGAATTGTGTCAATCGGGGGCCACTTGCTTGTAAGTGACGGCCCCTATTAGAAGGAAACTAGTGTGAAGTATTGTTAGTAGGTGATACATATCACTTATTGCAATTGCATAGTATCTCTTTCAAAATAGTTTAGAATCATATAGACGATGTGTGTTTTTAACGTGTTTCTTTAAAAACGTTACCCGCTTCCTATTTCTAACATCAGAAGTGGGATACGCATGAAGTTTTTATATCTTTATGTGTATCTTTGCCCAATTGGTAATTTGGATTGAAAGTTTGGTATTCTAAAAATTAAAAGCTATTTCTTATTATAAAATCTATTCTGTGTTTTAAATTATTATCAAAGAATAGAAGGACTACTTTACTAATAATTTTATTGTTTTAGTAATTTTATTGTGGTTTCATAAAGACTCGGAAAATGGATCGAATCAAGGACGAATAATAAGCAACTGTCAGGTTAGACCGAGCGAAAAAACAGGTCTGTGCATGATGCTTTGAGAGTAAGTTACCCACACTACAATTTTTATAATTTTGACTCTTTATTGAATTTGAATTTTTAATTTGTAAAATTAAGTTATTGTGTGCAGGTGGGTAACTAGAAAAAGACTCTTGTTAGACTCGTTAACTAACGAGCGTCGAGGAGACTTGTTTACACCACTGTATTTATAAATTTACGTCATGTAGCTCACGGTACGAGGTGATTAGGAAAAGATCAGTGTTAGTCTCTAAACGTTGAGCGTCAGTGACCTGAAAAAGACCTGTATAAATCCGTGTTTAAGATGGGACTGAGAAAAGACTATTGTCAGACTCAATATGAGCGTTGGAGTGGACTCCTGATGAATGTGCTGCTTTCTTTGCTAGTAAGTAGACCTAATTTAGATAAATACTAGACCTTATTGTGATATTATGTCTAGTCTTGTACCTTTATACTAGACCTTACTGTGATATTATGTCTAGTCTTGTACCTTTATACTAGACCTTACTGTGATATTATGTCTAGTCTTGTACCGTTATACTAGACCTTACTGTGATATTATGTCTAGTCTTGTACCGTTATACTAGACCTTACTGTGATATTATGTCTAGTCTTGTACCGTTATACTAGACCTTACTGTGATATTATGTCTAGTCTTGTACCTTTATACTAGACCTTACTGTGATATTATGTCTAGTCTTGTACCTTTATACTAGACCTTACTGTGATATTATGTCTAGTCTTGTACCGTTATACTAGACCTTACTGTGATATTATGTCTAGTCTTGTACCTTTATACTAGACCTTACTGTGATATTATGTCTAGTCTTGTACCGTTATACTAGACCTTACTGTGATATTATGTCTAGTCTTGTACCGTTATACTAGACCTTACTGTGATATTATGTCTAGTCTTGTACCGTTATACTAGACCTTACCGTGATATTATGTCTAGTCTTGTGATTTTATACTAGATCTTTATATGTGATGTTAACCTTATGAGTTATAAGATCTAGTTGTAGTCTTGTCCAGTCTTGAACGTTGAGTCTCGGTACTGGAATTAATGTTTCTTTGCTAATGCAGACCAACCGGACGAGATGATGACCCCTTCCAGTGCTGATGACCAGATTAGAAATGTAGACACACGTGACCTGGATGAGGAAAAAGGATGTTCTCAGCCTGCCGAGGACGTCAGGGTGTCAGGAGAGGCCGTGTTAGCGTACTCGTGTAAAAGAGGGTAGATTTAGGTGGAAAATAACTATAAAAGCAGTGGAATTGTGTCAATCGGGGGCCACTTGCTTGTAAGTGACGGCCCCTATTAGAAGGAAACTAGTGTGAAGTATTGTTAGTAGGTGATACATATCACTTATTGCAATTGCATAGTATCTCTTTCAAAATAGTTTAGAATCATATAGACGATGTGTGTTTTTAACGTGTTTCTTTAAAAACGTTACCCGCTTCCTATTTCTAACAATATTATATTTTTTAATGAGCGTTGTAGTATAATTATGCATATTATTTTATCTCGGAAGCACGCGATTCCAGTTCATAAAGCTAAATACATATAAATCAAATTCCAAATTACCTGCGAGTCAACACGGCGATATCATTTGTCAGCATAATTTATGCACAGTAAAACAAAGCCGTGCTATTTGCAGAGTTTCAAAGAAATCTATGTCATTATATGCTGACATAATTCATATTTGTTGGCCGATTTAGTCAAAGTTATGATTAGTTTTATTAGTTCTGACAATTTCGATAGATTTTATTCAAATCTGTTCATAATAGCATTTCATAATACGTTTAAAGGTAAAAATATATATTTAAAGAAATAGATACTTTTAAAAGCATTTTTCTTCAATATTCATAGCATGCTATTAAAAAAAATACTTCAAACAAATTATTATAACAAAAGTTTAGATTAAAATAAACGAAACGAAACCAAATCAAAAAATACAATCAAATCGATGTCGGAACAGTTAAAAAGACGCTCAACTGAGAACGTTGGGCGTCGTACGCCTAATCGATAGACCGTACTACATCTCTGAATGGAGTGCGCGCGCCGCCTTACGTAACGCGCAGGTACCACCTGTTGCACTACTATAACCCAGCTATACTAAAAAACCCCGCCCATCCACTATCGCGTTTGTTTAACGCTTACTCCGAATTTAGGCGGGTAACCAGTGTCAATGCACCGCGGCAACCTTCGGCGCTGCACTCAAGGGTGCATAGTAGTGGCTAGAAACATGATAATGATCTTCGGTAACGGTATTGGGAGGTGTAATGATTTATTTTTATGTTGTATTACATAGTTTACTATACGTCTAAGCTACGTGTATTATATATGAAATATATTCTTATGATTAAAAAAATTAAATCAGCTTCACGTTGTATCCCGCACAATTCTTATGATATTTTGTGATATATTCTTTTTTTATTAACCCTACTGTCAGTTGTGCTTTTGTATCCTAACCAAATGGAAAATGAAACCTTACATTTTGAAACGTAAGAATATAAGTGAGCATAGATACTTTTACCGTAAATTGAACTAAAGGGAAACTCTAAGAGAGCTCAATACCTCAATTGATTTAGAGATGCTCTCCACTCGAACACCAATTTTTCTTTTTCATATTTTAAGAAAGCTAAAAATGTTACTCGTTGAAAAATGGTTTAAGCCTGTTACGCCATGAAAAGCATTTTCAAATTCGAATATGTAATCATAAAACAAATATTTTTAATTTTCACTATAGTTATAGCATATTAAGAGTTCAATTATTTCATAATTTTACTTATTCATAATATGAAATAGATCATATTATAATAAATGGGGAAAAAATAGGTTCTCATTTATTGTATAATTGAGACATGGGAAAAATTGTAAAAATCGATTCCTTGATCTGATTAAACTAAGTGAGTCACACTTGGTACCGTCTTTTAGATGGTAAAAGAAAACAAAAAAGAGTGATGTAGACATATAAGTTTTTAATGAGAAGCATTAAAAATATAAATGTTTCCGAAGCTAGACCTGTGATGGCCGATGGACAGAATCTAATCGCCTACTTTTTTATATGATTTAATAATAAATGAATATGTACGTATATATTTTAGTAGATTCAATAAATTAATTATTTTATCATTTTAATTGGAACTTTCAATTTTAACTATAAAAATCTATATCCAAATTCTTTTTACATAAGCTTCACGCGATATCTCGCACATAGCGGGGTAGGCAGTGGGAACCGAGAGTTATAACACCCCGTTGCCCATTTTCCACCAAATTCTGGAGGCATAGCGTGTTGAGTGGCGGAACTCAACGTCGTGCCTCGATTCGAGAAATGTAAATATTAAATATTTCATTTCCTCCAGTGGGGATCGAACCCAAAACCAGTCACAACTGGCCTCGCATTCAAAAAGAAAGTAAAAATGCTCTCAAGATATTTTATTCCATTCAAAGCGCCACCCTAGTCTATACAGTTTACAGTACCGTAGTTGTATAGTGTGTGTATGAAATTATACGGAGGGGGACGAAGCCTCGTCAAGGCTACGCTGTCTAGACGTGTGGCTGGTTCAAGTCATTATTACTAGATCTGCCTTCGCATACATTCCATATTGGGTAAGAAATTGAAAACGGCAAAGATAAATAAGCCGTAGAGTATTCGAGAGAGAGAGAGAGAGAGAGAGATTACTCAAAAGTTATTTTGTCGCTATCAAAGGAATTCTAAATGTTGACTAACGTATGAAGTCTTTTGATCTACAATTACGGTGATGTGTGCTCATATGTTACACATATTAGGTATATGTTGGTTTTAGCTTTATATGTTTAACCGTAAAATGATTTTCGTCTTAGTTTATTTATACAGAAGTTAAATAAGTCGATTAAATATAATTTCTAATAATAATAGCAGTAAAATTTGTTAAATTGTTCCTTTATCAGTTCATACAAAAATATGATAGATAAAAATAGAACCGTTACAAGCATAGTGCTTGTCCTACTTCCAGATATAACTACAAATATAAGTATTGATTGATATATTTTTAAACCAATAAAAATATACTAATATAACTAATAATATTTTAAGCCTACTTAAAATGTTATAAAAAAATCATATTTTATGGTACGTCCTGGTTTTGTTTTTTTTTATTACTTTAAGACACTCACCCATTTTCCGTTAAGTTTAGAAAAAAAAATGTTAAAATGAATATGTTAATGTCGAACATAGCAGGCATATTAAAAATCTAAGCATTATGTTATATTTATCTCACTTGACCTAAGCCACGACGATGAAGAAGGCTCAACGTACACTACACTACGGTGCGGTCGTCATTGACCGTATTCAGCTTACCATGGAGAGTGGGCCACTAGCGATTAAACCATCATATTAATTGCAATAACTCTGAAATACCGATGCAAGGAATTTAATAAACTTGATATTTTAATAAAATAGACTGAAATATCTGAACTACTCCAAGCTATTTTATTAAAGCATTTTAATTAAACTATAATTACACAAAATTAAAACGTTATTTGATTAATGAGGGGCCAGTCGTGGCGCAGCGGCACGAGGTGTGACTGTAAAACCGACTGGTTGTGGGTTCGATCCCCACTCGAGAAGATGAAATATTTACTTTAATTTGTATTTCCATTTCTTCGCATGGTTATAAATTTAAATGCCACTCAGGGGAAGAAGGAAGAATCAAAATATTCAAAATTGTTTTTTTTGTACGTGACAATGTGGAAATTTCTATATTTTATCTCTTTTAGAGATAATACCTGTTAGGTAGCAAATCTCCATAAGCAAACTAGGAATCCGTGAAAATCCTAGCTATAAAGCAATTTATATTTTGGAGGCAATCGTAATCTCAATAACCGTAAAAACGCAATTTAAGAAATAAACAAATATTTCTTATATTGCATTTTTGGTAATCTGTAAAACATATTAATTATTTCATAATATATTTATAAATTACAAAATAATGAATGAAGGTTCTCTGACATAATAATATAAAAGATTTTAGTCGTCTAGACAGGCGCCGGCACCAACCATTAGGTGGCATTTGACACGCTGACGTAATACGAGATCGTAATTCAATAAACTGTAGAGTCTGTAGTCTGTAGTCCTTCGGGCGACCTTATTTAACTGTGACATACTTAAAATACTTATTTAGAAGTTTCTAAATAAGTATTTTTCTTTCCTAAGTGTGGAATAACACTTTAAAAAATGTTTAAAAAATGTGACATACTTGCTATGTATTTTATGTGGGATATTGGTTATTTTTTACTATTGTAAAAATTGAGGCTATCGTGATGCAATGGGACAAATGCTGTCGAATTCGATTGCCACTCAGATAATGAGTTGTTTTTAATATCCTCGCTCGTTGGCGTAGCGTTGAGTTGTGCCAATTAAAACGGAAGGTCGCACACACAAGTGGAAAAAGGAGAACGGAGTGTTTTCTCTGCCTGCGACATGAAAAAAATTAAAAATTTAAAATGTGTATAAAATAAATAGTGCTTAGAAGGAAACTTGTGCTGACACTCCAGATCCCATTGTCTGAAGCAGAACCCAACGTCGCGCTTTGTTACCAGAGCGAAGAAATTGAAATATTAAATATTTCATTTTCCCAAGTGGGATTCGGGCCCATAACCGTAGCGTATATGGTCACACGCTTGTGTTACGGCGCCACGACGGCCTTTTATACCACCGGAAAAGTTCAGGATGGCGTGAAAAGGTTTCCACGCCATCCTGAACGAAGAGCAAAATTCACAATTTATTTTATTAAAATTAAAGCTAGTGTCGACATATTTACCACCAGCACGCCGTACTTGTGGAGCATGTAACAGAACAGAAACAACCGGAACGCGTATAATTGTTAGAACAATTTTACAAATATGTAACTGTTGTGTGTGCTATAGTGAAATTTTTATGGGCCATTATCAAGGTTAAATTGCTGAGCTGAGATTTAAAATAATTTCTGGTGAAATAGCTTTTGTATTTATATTTATTATAATAAAATATGCTAAAGATACATTTTGCAGTAAGCAGTAAATATAGATACATAATATATTTTCGATAGTTCAATATAGTTGTTTAAAGTAATATATTCGAAAATTTTATGAAAATTGTTATTTTTAATAATTTTTAAAGTTTTAAAAATACAATACACCCTTACAAAAGAAAAAATACTTATTTAAATAACGTATATGGAATGTGACCCCCGATTTAATTGCCACTATCCAAACAATCACTTGTATTTTTTATTTATTAATTATTTATTTAAATATAGCTGATTAATCGATTTAGGTCAATTTGACAGCTGACATTTAATTTGTGCTATGTCAAACTAGCTTAGACACCATAAACTATATGCAACTGGAAGCTGTTTTTTAAAGTGGAGAAGGTAATGTAGGTTACATTAGAGCCGAGATAAGCTTTTGCTTTACTACTCATTAGAGAGAATGCTTTGCAACGCAATGAGAACTTTTTGTTAGTTCGTTTTGAATTTAAAAAAAATAATGAGTGTATAAGTTAGTTGACAAGTAAGTCACTATTCATGGATTCCACTCAGCCATGTGGATATGGAGATACGACAATTAATTTTAAATAATATTATAATATAACTATAAAGGAAACGGGTCAAGTGCGAGTTTAACTCTTGAAAAGGAATGTTTATTAAGGTTTTTATTTAATTTGCTTTATTGTTTCTACGCTTCGTAACTCGCATATTCATTTTAAGTCGCTGAAGTATGTATTCAGTATTGCAATAGAACATTATAGTTGTTTTTATCAGCTTCACGCTGTATCCCTGTGTGCGGGATGTAGGTAGAGGGAACGTAGTGATAAGATACTCCGTTCCCCACTTTCTGCCGAAGTTTTCGAGACATTGCGTATTGATTGGCGGAATTCAGCGCCGGTCTTTTTGCCTTGGCGCCAGAGCGAAAAAATGAAAATATTAGGAATAATAATTCGTTCCCGCGAGTGGGGATCGAACCCACAACCGTCGCGTTTCAGTCACACCTTTGTACCACGATGGCCTCAACGGAATATAGATTTATATATAAAATGTATTTTTTCATGACTGTTAAATAATAGTAAAATATATTTGGTATTTGAAAAAAGCTTTTGCTTAGGCATACTTTTTTTACCTTACCTTTGTTTTTTTTTTCTTTTTTTGAATGTATAAAATTCAAATTTAATCTGGAATGTGATAAGCGCATATTAATAATATTAACTAATTATTTTTTAGCGTTCGTGAAAGATTTCTCGAAATACATATACACGGTTTATACATGAATGGCACAAGGGGACTTTTTATTATTTTCCCAACTATAACTTAGTTAATATAAGAAAAAACAAAAAGGTCATATGAGATTAGGCCGTATTTTTCATATAAAAAACTTTTATAAAAAAAATCTTATATTTAGATAAGATGTATTAATAAAGTTATAGTTTTATTATCTAGTCTTAATATAACTCTTATCCCTTCATATAGAGCAATATTAAAGTCTATAATGTTATAAGTAAATATTTATATTTTTATTATTAACTATATTTTTTACAATAGATGAACTATATATAGTTAATAGTTAAAATTATATATATTATAGTTAAACATAAACCTGCTGCAGTTAAATGCTAAAAATATAGCTGCTTTGTAAAATACACTAACTCACTAAAAGAAATTTATGTCTAAACGAGCAAAATAAAATTTTATACTGGAAATACCACATATTCATACTAAATGAGTCACCAGCGCACTGCAATCGTTTTGACTGTACTTTTAGTTCGAAAGATGACTCAATCTTCTTGTTAACCTAAAATAATACTTTCTTATCATACCATTGAGGCCGTCGTGGCGCCGTCTGTCGAGGTCGGACTGTAAACGTGACTGTTTTGGGTTTGATCCCCAGTCGAGGGAATAAATTATTCAGATTTTCTCACTTTGGTAACAAGACAAAGTACGCCCTTGTGGCGCCACATAGCAAGCATTGCCACGGAAAATAATTCCCTGTGTGTAGACTTCTGTATGCGGGGTACAGAGAAGCTTAACATATCAATGAACAACTCTCTTCTTTTAGAACCAGATCATTTCTTTCTTTGTTTTATCAATATTATATATCAAGTCAATTATTATATCGCAATGAAATGAGAAATGCAACCAAAATAAGTAAGTTGACTACGTTGTTTAAATTGTTAGATTTATTGTATAATTGTAATGCAGTGTTTATGGGTCTAACTCTAGTCTAACTCTCTAACGTAGTATCTCAATACTAAGTTCCTTATGCCTATTCTACTTTACACATACACGATATGGATACAGAGGATACTGCATAAAGCTATAAAAAAATATAAACAACAAATATAATAATATTAATAAAGATATAAAAAAAGGAATTATTTTAGCAACTTTTAAAATAAAAAGAAAAGAGAATATGATGAAATAAGAAATGATAAATAGATCAGTGGTCCCGATTTCAAGAAACAGCCCCAACGCTGAATGTTGGTACTGAGTGGTACGTTACACCGAACCGATTTATGAGGCAGTTACCACAAAATACTCTTTTTATTTAAAATCCATTTATCTAAATCTAAATCTCGTTTCTTTTAATTTAAGTTTCTATCACAGTAGTCACAGAGAGTGGAAATGGCATGGTCAAAACGTATATTAGTTGTAGTAATGAAACTTAATGGTAGATCGCGAAAATGGGGCATAAACCTTATATATATGTATAGACCAAACTTTATAATCTATATAGAAAATATAATGACAATTACAATTTAAAGAAATAACATAAATAAATAATAATATATATATAAATACCAAGCGTAAAAGAATTTCTACGTAGCTGGATAAGAAATGGCTTAGTGGTACGAGGGCTTAGACAGTTTCCATGAGAGCAGAGATCAAATCCAGCTTCTTACGTTCCATATATTATACTCTAAAATAATCTATTATGCCCTTTAGTTTTTGTTTACTTTAAACAAAACATTGTATTAATTATTAATTAAGTTTTAAACTAAATTAAAGTCAAATCTACTTCTAATCGCCATGCAAGAGAGAATTTAATCAAATATGTACATAATGCCATACATTGTCATAAAGAATACATGTATTACTAGTTCGAAACTAAAGTCATCCCGCACTCAAGGTGGCCGAGAGCTACTTTGGGCGTAACGTGACTGCCATTACCAACTCCATACATTAATATTGGACTTAAGGTATTTCCGGCAAACGTGAAGGTTGCCTTCTTAAAAGGGTTAATTATAATTTATAACATGATCGATGGACAAGCTATATATAGGTGAAATATATTATTTCAGTTTGAATATTTTATTAAAAACACAATCTTCATACATAAAGATCTCTATCTTTACTATCGTATTTTACGGTGAAGGTAAAGAAATCGTTTCGACGCTACGTAGTGGTATTTAACTGGATCTCAAAACAATGTCATACGTCTTTAATAACTTCACCAAATAGATTCGAACCTACGACTGCCGTTTGCAGTCACTTAAAAAAATGCCCACTGCCCTACAGCACCCTCATTAAAATGGTTCGTTAGTACAAATTCAAAAATTGTGAAGTTGGAAGTAATAACCAAAAGCCCTTAACTATAATTATAGCTTGAATATTCAAATAGGTATACAATATGTTTGTTTTAATGTATGTACATACTTTGAAATATACTCGAAAATGTTGAGTGCTTTTTAAAAGGCCTTATTTTTAAGGATAATAGCGTGAAAATGCATCCTTGCAAAATACTATTAGCATACTAACAGCTGTGCTCCACATATTTCAAATGTACTTGCATTTTTATGACAAGTTGGGATTGTTTGGATTTGGCTTTAAAAATAAACTATGATTTTTTTCTTAATCTTTACGCTATATCTCGCATGTAGTAGGGTAGGTTGACAAATACTAGAGGCTGACAGGCGATACGACAAATGGGGTTTTTTTAGAAGTTAACGCGCCTAAAATACTTGTGTCGTTAGGGGGTTAAATTGAACCAAGTTCCATTAACTCCATAAGGAGACATTCTCGAGGGATGACTCAATAGAAGACACAAGTTCATTTCGGCACTGTTCAGCGTTTTGTAATCCAGAAGATCACCGGTTGAGTGACCATGGCAGATGCCATATTGACTATTGATAATGCTGTCCATCACTTTCGAGAGCAGGGAGGTAATAGCAATAGGCCTGTAGTTAGATAAATCGGAACCATCGCCGTTCTTCAAGATCTGGTGAATAAAAACGCTCTCCCACAATTCTGGGACTACGCGACTGAATAAGAGTGCTGAAACAGACGCGCACCGGTGTCAGCTTAAGAGTACATTAGCGGAGCACTACAGGAGAGAGCCCGCTCGACTTGTGTTGAAGTCCAAAGAAGACAGAGCTCGCCAAACAGGTTTTTGGTTGAACTTAACTTCAGGCATTGAGCTCTGACACCGCGGAATGGTCAGTGGCGTTGTTCCTCGGTCATCCATAGTCGAGTTCGAGGCAAAAAGAGCGCCCAGGATCGGCTTTCTCGTTAGCAATGTGAGTCAAGATGTCTTTTCTTGTGCATAATGGCGCATGGAGAGGCTGGCTAAATTTGCTAAGAGCCTTTGAGAGGGCCCAAAACTTATGAGTTCCGGACTTAAGCTTCTCACCGATTTTGGCGATATGGTCGGATCTTGTTCTGGACCTTGCTCTGCACCTTCAGATCCTAAGTAACCATTGCCTCAGCCCAGATAAAATATGCCTCGCATTTGCTATAGGCAAAGTTTGCAAGGCGTACCACACCAAGGCCGTGATTTGCCACCGATTGGCACTACAGTGCTAGGAACAAAAGATTCCATGTCCTGCAGAACCACGTCGGCAACAGCAGCAGCACAGGTACTATTATCATCAAAAGAGAAGCAAACCAGCCCCCATGAATAAGATGAAAACAACATATTAAGTAGTATAACTCCATACACGCACAATGTACAACTGTACTTATTATATTATATAATATCTATTTAACAAATAAGTAAATGAGCCTTTGGGCAAATTTAACATTAATACATTCTCACAGCCAAACCAAATATGCATTTGAATCTAAAATGTTCTTTTTCTAACTTCGATCTTCTAATAACTTCCTGTCAATCTCTGACGTCCTCTCAGAAAATGGTTGTATTAGATTTACATAGCGAACCCAGCTTAATGCCGATGTAAATAAGGTTCTATTTTCGTTGATACGTCCTTAGCTCATTAGAGACGCCTACAGCGTCGGCTCGAGACATCAGCCACGCCTACTTAAAGTTTCCTCGCTTTAATGAAAATCGCTGGTCCACGTCCAACACACTTTTAATCGATTTTAAATTGACGACTACGAAAATATTTTCTTATTACCTAAGAGATGTCTGCTCGCCGTAGCGATCATGCAACTTTGCTAGATTTTAGCACGTCTGACGTTGGTTGTATAATATTTTTAGCTTTGAAGAACTGTAACATCAATTTTCAATTGTATCTGTACATTATTTTTAATTAACATACCATAGTTGTGCGAGTGTTTGATCAGCGGACGGAGGGCGGAAGAATCGGAGGATAAATATGAGATAAGTATGTTTTTTTTTTTTGAGAATAAATTTAGATCAAATTTATTCTCAAAATTTTTAAGCTTTTATTTTATTTAAAAAATAACATTAAAAACAATGGGTTGTTTAAAAATATAAAAAAAAATTAAATTAGCTTCACGCTGTATCCCGCGCACAGCAGGGTAGGCAGAGGAAACCTAGTGTTAAGACACTCCGTTCCCCACTTTCTGCCGAATTCTGGAGGCATTGCGTGTACTCAACACGCAATGCCTCCAGAGAGGCAGAACTCAACGCCGCGCTTAACCTCGATACCAGAGCGAAGAAATGGAAATATAAATTTAAGTAAATATTTCATCTCCTCGAGTGGGGATCGAACCCACAACCAGTCGGTTTTGCAGTCACACCTCGTGCCGCTGCGCCACGACCGGCCTCAATGTTTAAAAATATAGATTTTATTTTTTTGAAAGCTGGCAAACAGCCTTGTAGCATATTTTTACTATCTTATGCAACTCAGAATAATTAATATTGTCTAGACATATTTAGATCAGAGGCAAAGGTTGCTTTAATCTAACCCGGCTTGATGACAGGCTAACCACAAAGCCTTGGAAAAGTTAATTAGTTCGAGCGTACACAAACAACTATATATCCTGTATTAATATATTATGTATAGTAAAATATAAGTAGAATATGCTTTAAAAATTAAATCAGCTTCACGCTGTATCCCGCACACAGTAGGGTAGGCAGAGGGAACTTAGTGTTAAAACACTCCGTTCTAGACTTACCGCTGAATTTCATGAGTTCAAGAGAAGCCGAGATAAATTCTACTGAAAACTTACAAAAGGATCGAATTGTTTGGAATAGTTTGTGTAATGTAAGTCACGGCGGCTTTGTGACAAGCATTCATGTACTTCGGGTCTAATGAGTCAGAACTTTGGAGTTTGTCAAATAGTTCTCCTTATATGAGATATGAGATAAAATCTTATCATCACTTCATACCATTTTTTTTACGTACAAAAAAACCTGTATTACAGGTAAGATGTGGGTATACTGTACAGTTGTTCTATATTATTTAGGAAGTTACATAAACATTGTAAAATAAAAAAGTTTTTCAAAGATTTGAAAATGATAAATAAAATTTTCTTCATAAAATTTTACTTACTCAGGCGAAATATTAAAAGATATTTCCGACTTGAATATTTATTTTTTGTTGAGGATGAGCGGCAAACGATAGACATCTTTTTGAATTTTTAAATACCAAAGCTTCTATTTCGAGTTCCCATTACCCGGATTGTAATTATTTAGTAAGATTGTAAATGACTCAACACTAACATTAAAAATTTTCAGTTTTTTCTTGTAACAAAAATTGTGATATAACAAAAATTCAAAAGAGTATTAAAATGTGTTTTATTCTATTTAACATTATGGTGAAAAGACCTTTACTTACTTACTTCACAAAAAGACACACCCAGCCTCTTAACGGATACCTACGTATAAAGATGAGACGAAACGCTCATCTTAGTACAATAGTCTTATTCCCTCACTCCCCTCCCCCCTCCTCATTTCCCCTCATTCCTCCGATCACCACCTTTTTCGCCTTCTGAGCAATGCCTAATGAGAAGCGTGGACCTAAAATTTGGCGCCAACTCGAACTCTAAAGAGCACTAGAGAGAAGAGCGAACGATTCAATTCTGGAACACCAAAACCTTCAGAACGAAACTCTATCATCGAAGCGATAAAGCCGACATAAATGTATGCACATACATTTCATACAGCTTAAAGCTCTGGACGAATCGATTTAAGGACTCCATTTTTTTAACACAAATTTTCTTTATCGGCAATTCTCTTTATAACCTTTATTATCGTTTCACTTTTATTAGAGGAAAAATGTTTTAAGGTAATTTCAAAGATTTTCAACCTTGCCCTCATGAGATCTGTAGGAAGCTATTTTATTTTCATATAATAATTTAATGACAATAGACTATAAATAATTAAAAACAGACTAACGTAATATGGTAAATTAAAATCATTTCAGCCGCTATCTAAACATCGGTTTATTCGTTTTTAAATATGAACACACATTCAAATTCCGGGCAATTATTAATCCATTAGTTTTTCTTCTAATAGGTGAGTCGAAGTGGGCGTTTGTATGAGTTCTTATGAATTTTTTATTGAGGTCGATGAGAATTTTGTTTAATTTACTACTGGTAAATTAAAAAAAATCGTATCGATTATTTTAAAGTAAAATATGATTTATTTTTAGAATCATTTCGAATAAAAACAATTTAGTGGTTTGCTCCTGGGTTCCCTCTTTTTGAACATATGAAAAAATATCGAAAATAAATAAACAATAGCCGCAGCACACTGGCAGAGGGAACCAAGTGTTGAGTGACGAAATTCAATGCCACAAATGAAATCGAAAATAAATATAAAATGCATGTGTGAAAATATTATTTATAATAAACTTAATTAATTAACTTATTACTTTAATAGAATTTATAAATGTTATTGTGTAAGTAATTTTTATATGTTAATAACATTTATTTAAATTAAGATATAACAAGTAGTTTCCATTTTAATTATGCTATTACACGGCTCGCAATCAGTACCCGTAGCTGAGCTGCTCCGCTACGCTACGAAATTCTCGTAGCTGTCTACGGAGATTGCTACAACCCAATAACAATAAAGCTTGCTGCAATTAAAATAATTTTATTATTCTTATCATTTAATAAAAATACGTGTACCATGTCATATTGACTGATTTAAATTCTTCGAAAGATACGAAGATACTACGTATAAAGTTATAAAAAAAAATGTAAGAAAAATCTATAATAAACAAGTCGTCAAACGGAGTACCATTTGTTTTTCTTTTTGTAATAAATATTAAGGTTATAAGGTCCATTCATTTTAATGAATTCTAAAATTTTACTTTCAAACGTAATGTAATATTTTTACTGTAGCAAGCTAAACTTTTAAAATATATTAAATACTACAGTTTTAGTAGTTAATATATTTGAAAAATTTTGCTTACTGCAAAAATCTACCATTCACTTTTTTAGCTACACGTCGTATCCCATAGCAGGGTAGGCCTCTGCCTACCTTGCTATGTTCCCTCTGGAACCTAGTTTTGAGACACTCTGTTCCCTGTTTCCCGCCGCTAAGTGCGCCTCCGCGTTTTGCCGTGTTACCAGAGCGAAGAAATTTATATAAATATTTCATTCGAATTCAAGAAATTGAACTCACAACTGCCAAGTCACACATCACACACAAATATAATTTCTAAAAACAAAAATCGAATGTTAGAAATCCACTAAAATAGGTTCTTATCTTCAAAAAGGAATTAAGATGTGTTTACATAAACTGTGCACACAAGAACATACAAACTTATAATGAAAATAGAAGTACGCCTCAGCGGTTACGCGACATGTCTATAAACTTAGCCGCGTAGTTTCCATCAAGTAAAGCTAACCACTAAACAAGTAATAAACTTTTATTACGAGATCTTGGTTGACTTGTTCATATGAAGGTTGTGGGATTCAAATCTCACATATGATTTAAGACAATTTTGAGAGCACCATTACCTTGTTTTCATTAGCACAATAAATCAGTTGAAATTTATACATTTTACTGGGTCTCACCAATAATTATTTCCCTGAACGGGAATTGATCCTACAACGTTGGCATTCAACAGCTACATTAAAAAATACAAATCAGCTTCACGCTGTATCCCGCGTATAGCAGGGTAGGCAGAATGAATTTATTGTTAAGACACTCCGTTCCTCACTTTCCGCTCTACTCAACTCAACGACGCGGTTCGCCTCGACACCAGACCGAAGAAATTAAAATATACATTTAAATAAATTTTTCATTTACTCGAGTGGAGTCGAACTCACAACCAGTCGTGTTTGCAGTCACACTTGTGCCTCTGTGCCACGACTGGCCTCCAGCTACAATATACCTCTATAATTACAAAAGAAATGGTAATTTCTTTTTCTTAAAATTCTAAGGTAAGAACCTTTAACCTAATATCTATTCAATGATATTCCGTTCAAGATTTTTCTGTAAAAGATTTTTTATATATATTTTTTTTCAACAAACACAGCCCTTAGCCGAATATTGTTGGACAAGGCCCTTTTATCTTTTGTAAAGAACAAACAACTTTACCTCCTTTGTTGTTTTAGTTGTAAGGTATATGAAACGAAAAATAATGAATACATATAACGTTTTATAATAAATAATTACAATAAAAAATAATAATTTTAATTCGATTCTTACATAGAAGGGAAGAAAGAAGAGATTGTGGCCAGGGGCACAAACGTTCGACTATAGACGCAACAGGTTGTGGATTCGATTCCCATTGACGGAATGAGAATATTTAATATTTTCATTTTCTTACTCTGGTAACAAAGCAAATACACAGCTTTGAGTTCGGCCACGCAAATAAAAAGGGCTCCAGAATATGGCAGAAAGTGAATAAAAATGTCTTGATAAAAACGGCGTATCTTAATACAGATTTCCCAGGTTCCCTTTACGGTATACAGCGTAAGGCCAAAATAAAAAGAAAAAATTACGACATTGACAACAACTGTACTTCAACAAAAATTCTTAAGGTATTAAATGTCATAAAATAAACATAATATTATCTAAACATTTATGATGATGGAAACAGCTATTTATCCATAACGATTTAAAACAATTAAAAAAGTATATATTTTAAAAAGCACCTAATATTGAGTAAAAGTAAGTAAATGGTCGAGCTTAGTTTGTCGGAGTCAGCGGAACGTAGCGCACCACTCAGAATTTTAAGCGTTTCACTAGCCTTCCTACATGTTCCAACTTGGAAATTGTCACTTAGGGCACAATTTAGGGCAAACTAAGTCGCCTAATAATGTGTTACACGATAAATAATAATATAATAAAAATATATTATTTTATAATAAAAAAATATTTTGTTTATAGGCCAGTCGTGGCGCAGTGGCAGAAAGTGTGACTGTAAAACCGACCGTTGTGGGTTCGATCTCCACGCGAGCAGATGAAATATTTATTAAAATAAATGTATATTTCCATTTCTTCGCTCTGGTGTCGAGGCAATGTGCAGCGTTGAGTTCTGCCATTCAACACGCAATGTGTGGGATACAGCGTGAAGCTGATTTATTTATTTATATTTATATTGTTTTATTATTCATTTAACCACATTGTACCACACATTGTATCCCCAACTCAGCATGGTAGGCAGACCAAATTTAGTGTTAAGATAGTTCGTTGCCCATTTTCCGCCGAGTTGTGGAGACATTGCACTCTATCACAGAGGATGTATAAATTAAAATAATATCATTTCTTCGAATGGGGATCGAATCCACTACTTCTACTTACAGTCCCACACTCGTGCCCTTCCGCTACGACTGGCCCACTCAAATGAAATATAATCATTTAACCAGAATAAGGAAGATATTTTATTATCTCTTTATGGACAAAACATATGAAAAAATATGTGAATATGATATTCAACTTGTCTACGTACTACCCGTAAGATATAAGCATAAGTTATTATAATACAACCCTCACGTGTTCTACCCTTACATAGTAAACATAGTTTAGCACCCTTCACTCTGGAATATTCTATAGTTGTAAATCAAAATCTGAATATATAACATACGTATGCTTAAAACTTTTGACTTCTACACAAAACTATATATAAAATCAGCTTCACGCTGTATCACGCAAGCAGCAGGGTAGACAGAGGGAGCCTAGTGTTAAGGCACTCCGTTCCCCACTTTCTGTCGGATTCTGGAGGCACAATGCACTGTCGTAAAGGCACTATCGTGTTGAACGGCAGAATTCAACGCCGCGCTTTGCCTCGACACCAGAGCGAAGAAATGGAAATTTAAATTTAAGTAAATATTTCATCTCCTGGAGTGGGGATCGTACCCACAACTTTGTGCCCCTACGCCACGACTGGCCTCGTCGACATGGATAGTAGACATTATATAAAGTATTAACTGAAATAAACTGCTAAGGACTACTTGAGAATAACCCAAGCTACACTGTCAATAGTCTTTTCGTGCATTTTATCGCATTTGAAAGTGTCTATCTCTGGGAATAGGCTATATAGTGACGTCAGACGTAGGCGGACGCTCGAAACCTTTTAATGGCGTGTGGAATACGGACGATATATGATTTATTTCGAAGACAAGTTGAACAGTAAAAGATATGTGAGAAGTCTAAGAAGTATATAAAAATAAGTTATGATTGTTAGCATTTTTTTGGAAATTACATAAAAAATGGTTAATAAGATTTAAGAAATCTACCTCAAAACATCGATATGCAATTATTTCTTTTATCTATATAACAAAATAGGTATTTGAATTATTTATCAGTTTTACATAGGAATAAAGTAATCAAGGCAATTTTATAATTATACTAAAAGCACATTTGGCACCACTATCTAACGTAAGCGTATTACACAATTACTATAATAAGTGCTTTCTTCCAGTAAACAGTGAAGCCGTAGAGCCTAATCGCGAGTTAATCAGCTTATGTAGACAAACTTACTCAGGTTTGTGTTAAACCCTTTGAAATTTTAACTATATATCACGTAAAATACTGTATTTCACTTTGTAGATTAGTTTCCTTAGAAGCAGCGTTTTAAAGAAGGACGAGAGGTGTCGTAAGTTCTATTATATATTTTCTGCGACATTTTTATATATATTTTTTTGTATATACATAATTTATCGTTGCTAAAAACAAGCAGCAATAAAATAAGGTGGGCAGAGGATATTTATTGTCAAAACATTCGTGAAACTATTTTTTTATTTTTTTACGATGGGATATTTTTACGTATATAAATTTAAAATTTTTCAAACAACTTTAATGGTCGTTTTGATTACAAAATATTATTACAGCCACCATTATATTTCAATTAAATTTTAATCTATGAATGAAAATGGCCCCCAAGGTCGCTCTCAAGATCGATCTCAGAGTTGCGAGCGGCGGAAATAAGTCCCGCTGAGTTTCTTGCGCCGGTTCTTCTCAGGTCTGAGGCACTAATTTTAGTGAACTGGTGGTAAATTATTTGACGTTCAAAAAATGAAGCATGTAACTTTTTATTTTGAATAAAATTATTTGACTTTGACTTTGACTTTGCTTATAAATACTGGCCTTAGCCTACTTCCAGTACGATGTTTCAATTATAAGTGTATTTTTTTATAAATTAAACCTTAATTACTACTGACTATAATAAAAAAGTTCAAATGGTTTACTAGATTGAAAAGCTACAGTATGGTGATTTTAAGTGCTAGAAGTAGCAATTCGATGTCGAGGCAAAGCGCGGCGTTGAGTTTCGTCTCTCTACACGGAATGCCACCAGAATTCGATAGAAAGGAGTGTCTTAACACTAGGTTCCCTGCTGTGTGCGGGATACAGCGTGAAGCTGATTTATTTTAATAAAATTAATATCAAACGTAAAAAATATTAAAAGTAGCAATAGAATTAATATCTATTTAAAAACTAAAATATTGATAAAGCCAAGTAAGCAATGAAATGTTCTCAAATAAGCTAAAAAATTCTAATATTTATCTAACAGTAACTACATTTGAAGAAAAGCGATTAAAATTTTGGACCGTTTACGATTGGCCCGAAGTTTTCTAATTTCATGAGAACGTAAGACGTCAATGCCATGGATGGATATTTATCTTTGCTAGCTATTTCTTGAGAAACAGATATAAGTTATTTATTTCTTTTGAGTAATATAGAATATTACTCAAAAGAAATAAATAACTTATTGATGAAGAAGGATGATATGACTTATGAATTTATGAAGGAATTTAATTAAGTGTAATTGTGTACTTAATGTTTTCCAAATATATTGTTACCTTTTTAATAAAGGTACACTAAAAAATGTTTCGATTAGGTTCCCACACACAAAAGGTGTTCAACATTTTGATACCGTACAAAAGCAAAAGTCTTATTCATTCTTTTCATAAGAGTTGAATCGATTCAGTTTTTTCATCTTTTGTTGATAGAAGAAATGAGGGCATATAATAGTCATTTAACCATGACCTACTTAAGTTTTAAATGTAAAATTCAAATATTGTTCCAATATACTATTGTTATATTATGTAGTTTCGTAGTATCTTACATTCCAAAGATAAATGAATAAAATTGTTGAGTTTTCATTTAACATCAAATCATCAGTTACCAGAGAATGAACAAAAAAATACTGGCATTGTTAAGTTTATAATGTTAATAAATTTTAATGACAACGATACTTCCTTTTTTCCTTATATTTACCTATAAATAGTAAAGTAGGCAAAAAAATTTAATAATACAACCAAATTGCTCCAAAATCATCCTGCTACGAAAACTAAAGTTTAACCAAAATCGTACAAACAATATATAATATAGATTTTTATATAATTTTATATGAATACTGATACAGTAAAACATTATATTAAAGTTTACTCATTTAAAAACGAGAAACAAATGAGGGATACGAGATACAAAGACAATAATTTTAATGTTAATGCTCCTTTTAATAAAGAAAATGAAAACTCGTTGTGCATAGTGCATTAAAGTAATGTTACGATATTATCATACAACAAAAGTATTATTTAAAGTAACGGACAGACTGGTTTAGTGGTTTGTACGTAAATAGGTAAATGTTACGATTCTACCCCTTATACGATACGATTGACCTACATCAGAGCGGTGAACTTATTAAAAATGAAATACTTCTAACTTAACCCCAAAATGCTTGTCAAATCTTGTATTCGTAGTACGTTGTGATTTGTAACAGTTGAATATATCTTTAACATGGGTTTTTATTTTTCTATGGAAGAAGGCGGCGGCGTTGAGTTCCGCCACTCAGCACGCAATGCCTCCAGAATTCGGTGGATAGTGGGGAACAGAGTGTCTTAACACTATGTTCCCTCTGCCTACCCTGCTTTGTGCGGGATACAGCGTGAAGCTGACAAGTAATTAAAGATATATGTTATACTCTACATAATATATTTACATATGTTACATATAAAGTAAAAAATGTGAATTATTATGCATGTGACAATTTATTATCTGCATTATTCGACGTTCGACGCCCCCACACGAAAAGATAAAACGAATTACTCTACGCTATTATGTTATAAAATTATATTATCATGGCAATACCATGTTGGAGATATGGTAACACACGGCTAAGCGAATATGGACCGTGTCGGGACATAAATAGGCCTCTAATGCGATTCCCTCCTTGTACATTGTAGGTGAAATCAAATTTTCCACACTTTAAGAGCCGTTTCCTTGGCGCATGATAAAACATCGACAAGATGGCGAGAGATAGGGACTTTTTGATAACTAACTTTCTTTTTAATGAGAAGCATTTAAACTTATTTTATTTAATATTAGCACTAAAATGCTATTAGTATACTAAGTTGTGATTCAATAGAATACCTAATAGTAGATACA